>JAGSMR010000020.1:1855000-2455000 GCA_029286605.1 Sericinus montela
TTAATTATCCGTTGCACGTTGTACCTACGCTCGTTCTTGTGTAACCTAATTCAGAAATTTGGCGAGGGGGTGGCATTTTACACCGGTACCACACTGAATGCATAATTGATTATATGCCTGCAGTCTATAACTAATCAAGTGACCAATATATCGGTAACTCAATATATAAATAAATATAACTAAATACATAAAAGAATACGTAAGCAAATTCAATACGGCTCGAGTTGAAGTACCGATAGAGCGGAACCAAGGGATTAAATTCTTTGTCAAAGATCAATCCATGTGAATGGGCCAACTTAGAGTAAACTGAAGGTCTCTTTGAACTTACTGAAGTCTTTGTTTGTTTTTACTTTTCAAATTAATTTGAATATGAAATGTAGAAAGAAATCCAAAAGAAATCATGTACCGCAATTTCAATTCTACAATAGTATTCTCTGAATAATGGTATATTGGAATGGAGTATAAGAAGAATCGAGGAAGCAATTCGAGTAAATAACGTAACCTCGAAGAGGCGATAATCACCTCCTTCAAATGATTGCGCGTTACGAGGCGTGCAAAAAGGAAAAATTTCGCGCATAATTGTGATATATATATATATATATATATATATATCTTCACGCAATTCCCAATACAGGGGTAGACAGAGGTCTAGTCTAGACAATTAAGTCCCTTTGACCCACCTTCCACCGAAGATATTTTCAGGACAACGAGACAGGTGGTGAGTCCGTTGCCGTCTTTTATGTCCAAGCCAACGATATAATTCGTTCATAAGGTTTTGAATAACCCATTGGTACGAGCCTGCGAATAATTAAGAAATAAACTTTTTTAATCATAACTTTATTATAAATAATATTTAGCTTAGTCGCACCTCAAAATGAGCCAAGTTAATTATCCGTTGCACGTTGTACCTACGCTCGTTCTTGTGTAACCTAATTCAGAAATTTGGCGAGGGGGTGGCATTTTACACCGGTACCACACTGAATGCATAATTGATTATATGCCTGCAGTCTATAACTAATCAAGTGACCAATATATCGGTAACTCAATATATAAATAAATATAACTAAATACATAAAAGAATACGTAAGCAAATTCAATACGGCTCGAGTTGAAGTACCGATAGAGCGGAACCAAGGGATTAAATTCTTTGTCAAAGATCAATCCATGTGAATGGGCCAACTTAGAGTAAACTGAAGGTCTCTTTGAACTTACTGAAGTCTTTGTTTGTTTTTACTTTTCAAATTAATTTGAATATGAAATGTAGAAAGAAATCCAAAAGAAATCATGTACCGCAATTTCAATTCTACAATAGTATTCTCTGAATAATGGTACATTGGAATGGAGTATAAGAAGAATCGAGGAAGCAATTCGAGTAAATAACGTAACCTCGGAGAGGCGATAATCACCTCCTTCAAATGATTGCGCGTTACGAGGCGTGCAAAAAGGAAAAATTTCGCGCATAATTGTGATATATATATATACATATATATATATATACATATATATATATACATATATATATATATCTTCACGCAATTCCCAATACAGGGGTAGACAGAGGTCTAGTCTAGACAATTAAGTCCCTTTGACCCACCTTCCACCGAAGATATTTTCGGGACAACGAGACAGGTGGTGAGTCCGTTGCCGTCTTTTATGTCCAAGCCAACGATATAATTCGTTCATAAGGTTTTGAATAACCCATTGGTACGAGCCTGCGAATAATTAAGAAATAAACTTTTTAATCATAACTTTATTATAAATAATATTTAGCTTAGTTGCACCTCAAAATGAGCCAAGTTAATTATCCGTTGCACGTTGTACCTACGCTCGTTCTTGTGTAACCTAATTCAGAAATTTGGCGAGGGGGTGGCATTTTACACCGGTACCACACTGAATGCATAATTGATTATATGCCTGCAGTCTATAACTAATCAAGTGACCAATATATCGGTAACTCAATATATAAATAAATATAACTAAATACATAAAAGAATACGTAAGCAAATTCAATACGGCTCGAGTTGAAGTACCGATAGAGCGGAACCAAGGGATTAAATTCTTTGTCAAAGATCAATCCATGTGAATGGGCCAACTTAGAGTAAACTGAAGGTTTTTTTTGAACTTACTGAAGTCTTTGTTTGTTTTTACTTTTCAAATTAATTTGAATATGAAATGTAAAAAGAAATCCAAAAGAAATCATGTACCGCCATTTCAATTCTACAATAGTATTATCTGAATAATGGTATATTGAAATGGAGTATAAGAAGAATCGAGGAAGTAATTTGAGTAAATTACGTAACCTCGGAGAGGCGATAATCACACTCTTTCAAATGATTGCGCGTTACGAGGCGTGCAAAAGAAGCTTTCACAATAGGTTTTTGTTCGTTGCGTAGAAGTATTTAACGGGGAATTTTATCTGGATATTCACTTAGATTTTGAAAAATAATTCGTTTTAGGCTTTAGTAGGCGTTTGGTCAGAGCCATCGCCTTAGGACGCAAGATACCCTGGTTCGATCCATGAGCAGGCAACCTTAATTACTAATAGGAATACTTAAATCACCACGAGATCGGCCGTGAGGAAATTCAGTTATATTATTTAATTAAATATTTTTATATATGTAATAAAATATTTAATTATTAACTAAAATAAATATTAATTCGAAGGGGGTTTTGAGTCTGCCAACCCGCAATAAATTACCATGGCTGACGTTTTCCTGCTAAAATTTACTGCCAAATAGAAGAATTAGAAAAATTAGAGAGGTATCGGTCCAGTTGTGGATATTTCCAAGCTGCTTCTTTGACATAAGTATACGTACATACATATAATGTTACCAGTAATTGCCACACAGAACGGTTCTAGGCCATCTGCATCAATGAATTAAACGTAAATCAACAAACTACATGTGAAACGAAATTTAACCAGTTTTCAGTTTAGCAGGTAAACCAATGATTATGGCGTATAGAGAATTTAATAGCTATGTTGTAATAACTACCAACGTTTAAATTTGAATGATTCATTTATAGTCCGTATTAAACGGTTTAATCAAGCGAAGGTAGCAATGGCAGGCGCTAATGCTAGAATTTATGGTTCAATTAACGTTTCGCACGAAATTGTCCGGATAGTATCTACAGTCATACACATAAGACAATGTCTTATCTCTCAGTCTTTGTATGTCTAACTATAATTTTATGAAATAAAACTATAGTTCATTACCATATACTTACAGGCAGATCAAGGTTAATTGTTTTATACAGTTAATTATCTTAAACAAAAGATGCGACGGCTTTCGCATAAGTAATTTATTTTATTAGTTACGAAGTCTACTCCATTCTACAATTACTCATATATTTGGGTAAAAACTTTATTCATTATAAATTTTGTGCTGTTTTACTATAAAGTAGACAAAACAAAATTATACATATTTTGTTTGAAATTAAGACGGAGGAGGTTTACATATTAAGCCGTATACTTGGATTTTTAGATAGTATTTTATATTCCAAAATTAGATTTGTCGTAATTCAGAGATAAACCGTTTAATCATAAACAAATAAAATTCCTCTTCCATTACTGCTCCATTTCAGCTGTTGAAGACACAAAGAGTTATGCTAATGCAACGCAAGCACTCCCTCCGCAGTCCACTAACGGGACGTAGGGCCAGTTATACCCTGCAACGCTAAGCCGGCCAAGTAGATTCTTCTTGATTCACGTTGGCTATTCAAGCCGCGATTATGAAGCCGCCGCGAAGATAAGTCCTGTTCCGGCCAAAAACGAATATACCTACTGTGTATTTCCAACTATCTGTTGCTTTATGAAAAAAGTCACAACACAAGATCGAACTAGAAGTTCCAAGGCCAATAAGGCTAAACAATAAGTGTTTCGAAACTCATTTATCATTTGTATCGTGGGCTTGAAGACAAATCTGGTGACAGACTTACCACATGTCACGATGTCCCAAGTAAGACCCAGAGAAATTTTAGTGAATTGTATACACCTGTGACTACCCTGGTATTGGGATTGCGTGATCAAAAAAAAGAGTTTTACCAGTGGTAGAGCCACGCAACAGCTTTTGTTGTTGCATGAATGGGCCAACTTAGAGTAAACTGAAGGTCTCTTTGAACTTACTGAAGTCTTTGTTTGTTTTTACTTTTCAAATTAATTTGAATATGAAATGTAGAAAGAAATCCAAAAGAAATCATGTACCGCAATTTCAATTCTACAATAGTATTCTCTGAATAATGGTATATTGGAATGGAGTATAAGAAGAATCGAGGAAGCAATTCGAGTAAATTACGTAACCTCAAATGATTGCGCGTTACGAGGCGTGCAAAAGAAGCTTTCACAATAGGTTTTTGTTCGTTGCGTAGAAGTATTTAACTGGAAATTTTACCTGTATATGCACTTAGATTTTGAAAAATAATTCGTTTTAGGCTTTAGTAGGCGTTTGGTCAGAGCCATCGCCTTAGGACGCAAGATACCCTGGTTCGATCCATGAGCAGGCAACCTTAATTACTGATGGGAATACTAAAATCACCATGAGATCGGCCGTGAGGAAATTCAGTTATTTTATTTAATTAAATATTTTTAATTCGAAGGGGTTTATGAGTCTGCCAACCCGCAATAAATTAGCATGGCTGACGTTTTCCTGATAAAATTTACTGCCAAATAAAATATTTAGAAAAATTAGAGAGGTATCGGTCCAGCTGTGGACATTTCCAAGCTGCTTCTTTGACACAAGTATACGTACATACATATAATGTTACCAGTACTTGCCACACAGAACGGTAATAGGCCATCTGCATCAATTAATTAACCGTAAATCAACAAACTACATGTGAAATGAAACTTAAGCAGTTTTCAGTTTAGCAGGTAAACCAACCATTATGGCATATAGAGATTTTAATAGCTATGCTGTAATAACTACCAACGTTTCAATTTGAATGATTCATTTATAGTCCGTATTAAACGGTTTAATCAAGCGAAGGTAGCAATGGTAGGCGCTAATGCTAGAATTTATGGTTCAATTAACGTTTCGCACGAAATTGTCCGGATAGTATCTACAGTCATACACATAAGACAATGTCTTATCTCTCAGTCTTTGTATGTCTAACTATAATTTTATGAAATAAAATTATAGTTCATTGCCATATACTTACAGGCAGATCAAGGTTAATTGTTTTATACAGTTAATTATCTTAAACAAAAGATGCGACGGCTTTCGCATAAGTAATTTATTTTATTAGTTTCGAAGTCTACTCCATTCTACAATTACTCTTATATTTGGGTAAAAACTTTATTCATTATAAATTTTGTGCTGTTTTACTTTAAAGTAGACAAAACAAAATTATACATACTTTGTTTCAAATTAAGACGGAGGAGGTTTACATATTAAGGCGTATACTTGGATTTTTAGATAGTACTTTATATTCCAAAATTAGATTTGTCGTAATTCAGAGATAAACCGTTTAATCATAAACAAATAAAATTCCTCTTCCATTACTGCTCCATTTCAGCTGTTGAAGACACAAAGAGTTATGCTAATGCAACGCAAGCACTCCCTCCGCAGTCCACTAACGGGACGTAGGGCCAGTTATACCCTGCAACGCTAAGCCGGCCAAGTAGATTCTTCTTGATTCACGTTGGCTATTCAAGCCGCGATTATGAAGCCGCCGCGAAGATAAGTCCTGTTCCGGCCAAAAACGAATATACCTACTGTGTATTTCCAACTATCTGTTGCTTTATGAAAAAAGTCACAACACAAGATCGAACTAGAAGTTCCAAGGCCAATAAGGCTAAACAATAAGTGTTTCGAAACTCATTTATCATTTGTATCGTGGGCTTGAAGACAAATCTGGTGACAGACTTACCACATGTCACGATGTCCCAAGTAAGACCCAGAGAAATTTTAGTGAATTGTATACACCTGTGACTACCCTGGTATTGGGATTGCGTGATCAAAAAAAAGAGTTTTACCAGTGGTAGAGCCACGCAACAGCTTTTGTTGTTGCATGAATGGGCCGTCTCGACCGGGGAAGTACCACGACCTCACAGAATACCGGCGTGAAGTAGAAGTCTAACAAACTTCTACCTTTCGTCTGGTGAGTGCAGGTAACCGGAGGCCCACTAACCCCCCTTCCCCAATTCGGAGGGGGGGGCACTTTAAGGCTGGCAACGCATCTGCTATGCCTCTGGTATTGCGGATGTTCATGGGCGGCGGTAATCACTTAACATCACAAGAGCCACCTGCTCGTTTGCCTCCCTTTTCTATAAAAAAATATCAATAATGGAAAACGAATTTTTAAAACATTTATTGAATTCTATGCTGTACGTATATGCTGCATTTATGCAACTATTATAATTTATAGTCGGGAATTAACAACTAGGGTCCTACCTTATGATTATTCAATAATAATAAAAATATGCAATTTAAAACAACTTATGGATAAAATTTACATTATTTTTGTTTACGTCTGCGTTCAAAATATATATCGCACTCATCGTATACGTAAGTCTTATGTACCGTCTAGACATGTAACTCGAGACTCTTCCAAAGTATTTAACTATTAACGTTATGTAAATTTAGATCTGGATGAACGTGGCTATGTGTTTCGAAACTAAGAATTTGCATAGTAGATACGCAATGAAATTGATAAAAATGTTATATTAAAATCATTTAAGCTCTAGAATTAAAATATAACAGACTATTTGAGTTGAATAAAGAATATTTTACTACTTAATTGGTTATGTTAACTATTTTTATGACCATGGACGAGTGTTGTAAACACCAGTTTTCATGAATTCGTCAGCTCTAAGGTCCTGGTTCCGATTCCAGGACAGGTCAATAGAGAAAACCACTCTTTCTACATTTTTCGGATGTTTGTGGTACCATCGTTATTTCCGATTCCTTAACAAAAGTGCCATGTTTGTGTTGTTGTCCATATGTATGAATTTATTTGTTTATTTTTGGGGAATAAATAAACTGTACATTTGGAAGGTGGTATCAAAATTTTCGAACTGCTTTAAAAATATTCTCAGGTCTCTAAAAATACATATAAATTACATATAAATTAGAAACGCACGAAATTTATGTACGTAACATTATAAATTCCATAATAAATAAATATAATAATAATGTATAAAATTATAGTGAGCGATAATCAAAAATGCATTTCCACCGTGAAAATGATTTATCATCAATGTGATTAGTATCTAAACAATTCGACTCCAGATTTCTGTATTTGTGATCATTTGTTGTCTTGTAACTTTTACTAAACTTATTTACGCTCTTAGATATTAAACATCCAAACCAAAAGCATTAAACCTGTCTCTAATAAATTAAAACTAGTAAACAACAACTAGCTTGTCACCATAGTTGAGTGGATGGGGTGAAAATACGAAGTTATATTGTTATGATTTATGTAGATATAGATTTATATTATTAATAATATAGATTTATATTATAATTAATTTATATTATAATTAATTTATATTATAATTAATTTATATTATAATTAATTTATATTATAATTAATTTATATTATAATTAATTTATATTATAATTAATTTATATTATAATTAATTTATATTATAATTAATTTATATTATAATTAATTTATATTATAATTAAAGGGAGGCAATCGAGCAGGTGGCTCACGTGATGGTAAGTGATTACCACAGCCCATAAACACCCGCAATACCAGAGGCATAGCAGATGCGTTGCCGCCTTTAGAGTGCTCCCCCCCCCCCTCCCAGAATTGGGGGATGGGGTGTGTGGGCCTCCGGTTACCTGCACTCACCAGACGAAACGCAGAAGTTTGTTAGACTTCTACTTCACACCGGTATTCTTTGAGGTCGTGGTACTTCCCCGGTCGAGCCGGCCCATTCATGCAACAGCAAAAGCTGATGCGTGGCTCTACCACTTTAAAAATTGTTATATATAGATTAATTATTTATATAGAAGAAAATCTTCACTTAATATTATTTTAGGGTATAAAAATTAGTCTTACAGTTGCTTCAAAAGTTTAATCGACTTGGTATCCAAAAAAAAGTATATTGTCATGGTAATACTTCCCCTGAGGAACAAGCTGGGAGTGCGTTTGGTATTAATGCTGGCACTACGAGTATATTTAAGTTTTTCACAAGAGAGTTGATAGCAGACACCTATTTGAACTGTAATATCGAGTGATCCCAATTTTCTCTGCCCTTTTTATCATTTTAAGTCAACTTGTGATTTATTTCAGATTCTTCTCGAATTGATGATTAATCAATAACTATATTTATCGTTCATAACTTTGTCGCCAACGTGGTGAGATAAGCCTGATTTAAAATGAGCTGTGCAACGTCTTCATTCCACGCGGATTTTCGTTTAAGCCATAGTAATGCACCAACTAATGCATAGTACCCAAACTGCCTTGCATTCCTTCACGCGATGCTTTTTGGACAAATCTGTAATATAAAATAATATTTAAAAACGTATCTTCATCTTATTCGTATATACTAGGTATTTGAATTCTCATTATTATCATAATCATTATAAGTTAATTGCAGGACATAGGCCTCTCCCGCAAGAAGGGTTGGCCATAGTCGTTCCATTTGCCCATCGGATTGGCAATCGTAGTACCATCTTGTACCTCAGATGCCAGTGATCTGTCTGCTGAAATTTGACCTGCAACTTTTTGAGATGTCTAACCCGCCATCCGTCGGTAGCCAATTTCATTCCAAGGCTTTTTTATTTTACCTTTGTCAAGTATTACGACACCCACGGGATGTAAAGGGCTAGTTTATTATTTGTTTATGATATTAATGTAATATATTTTAGTAGATTAAAAAGAACAAAATGTTATTAAACTTTTTCAGGCAAATTTTTATCTCAATTTATTTTAATCTAATTGCTTGCTTTCAGCATTATGTAGCATAATCGACTTTGCCCTGACATGCAATTGCTTTTAGTCACCCGTCAAGCTACCTCGTTAATTGAATTAATGTAAAACACACACGCGTAGATAATTAAGATAGATTGATATTAAAAATGAGAAAGTTCTAAACATTTTTCTGTTTGTTTTCCATATGTAATAATGGAGGACTTTGTAATCTGAAGCGAGATAATTGAATTGGAAATTGCAAAACCAGGCACTTCACACGTTACGTTTACTTCAGAAATTGCGGCTCGGTACTGCCTTCACAAATAAAACCAACATTTGAAGTGGACTCACCTGTAAACACAAACATAATAACCAACTACCGAAATAATCCCAAATTAAAACTAAAAATTATTATTTCAATTATTAAAAATAAATATAATTGACATAAAGAAGAATCGGTATCTGATAGCACCACCGGCTTAAAATAATTTAAATTAATTTATTAATTTATTTAGTTTAGTTTTTTTTTACTTTTTCCCCGTGTATGTCGTAAGAGGTGACTCAAGGAAAAATCTTCTAAATGGCAGCTGTCATAATTTTGTATTATTATATTCGTATTATAATATTCTTTTATTCGTGGTTTCTCTGGCTATGGGTCGCCAAACAGCTATGTTAAAGCTGTTATGTTCTTGTTTAAGGGGCATTGAGAACCATAAGTAATCTATGGATTATTCGATCATGGGCCTCTAGGAAAAAACGCATCCGTAACGAAGTCTTTTGAATAGTTTTGCAGGAATTATGGGCTGCTGTAGATACTTACTATCAATTGGAATGTTAGTTCGTTTTTCATTCGACAATATTTAATAAAAAGTTGGGACTGGTAGCTAATACATATTTTTTTTTTAAATGTATATTCTATTCTAGATCAAGTCCTTGTGTTTATAACTATGTACCTATTTATGTTTGTTATTAGCATGCAACTTCAAAGTATGGTCACGTTTGTTGACATTTACACTTTTGACTTTGTTATTATTATTATCTTAATTTATACTAATACACATATTCTTTGTTACAGGTATGTATACGATGCTATAAGGGTTTGTATCTAATATTAAAAACTTCATATTTTTTTTATCTAGTACCCTTACACTAAATCTTTATTAATTAGAGACAATGTGTTATTCTGATACTGAGATATATTACAGTAAAGTTTTTAGTGGCTCCATAAGTAATAAAAAAAGTTAAAGATTCCATTTTATTGTATTATGTTATAATAGTATTTGGTAATTCGTTTTATCAATTTTGCGTGAAATAGTGTTAGTATTTCAATTTTTCAAGATTACACGCGGCTTGAAAGTTCTGGCCATGTATACTATATAACATGTATATTAAAGCTAAATACCACTCACTTATTACTCTTACTTACTATTCTATTAATTACTTGACTAGAAATTTAAAAGACAGAATCCGCATTAAGAGTAGGTATCCGCCTAAAGCAATTTATGTTTTATTCCAACCCCTAAAGATCATGTGGACAATAACTCAAGTACAAGCTAGTAATTCATAGTATAGTAATTGAAAAGTTAATATGGACTTATCAATTTTACTTTATTTCATGAAGGTATTTTTGTCATAGGTAATCCACCTCTCCTTAGACATGAACACAATAACTTCTTTGAAAGTCAACATCATCTGCACCCAGTGCATCTGGCTAGAGGACGGATTGGCGCTTCAAAGAAGCTTACGTATAGTTTTCTAGCTTAGACGGATTGAACGTCAGTGATCAATTTTATGATTTTTCTTCACGCGATGCTTTTGGACAAATCTGTAATATAAAATAATATTTAAAAACGTATCTTCATCTTATTCGTATATACTAGGTATTTGAATTCTCATTATTATCATAATCATTATAAGTTAATTGCAGGACATAGGCCTCTCCCGCAAGAAGGGTTGGCCATAGTCGTTCCATTTGCCCATCGGATTGGCAATCGTAGTACCATCTTGTACCTCAGATGCCAGTGATCTGTCTGCTGAAATTTGACCTGCAACTTTTTGAGATGTCTAACCCGCCATCCGTCGGTAGCCAATTTCATTCCAAGGCTTTTTTATTTTACCTTTGTCAAGTATTACGACACCCACGGGATGTAAAGGGCTAGTTTATTATTTGTTTATGATATTAATGTAATATATTTTAGTAGATTAAAAAGAACAAAATGTTATTAAACTTTTTCAGGCAAATTTTTATCTCAATTTATTTTAATCTAATTGCTTGCTTTCAGCATTATGTAGCATAATCGACTTTGCCCTGACATGCAATTGCTTTTAGTCACCCGTCAAGCTACCTCGTTAATTGAATTAATGTAAAACACACACGCGTAGATAATTAAGATAGATTGATATTAAAAATGAGAAAGTTCTAAACATTTTTCTGTTTGTTTTCCATATGTAATAATGGAGGACTTTGTAATCTGAAGCGAGATAATTGAATTGGAAATTGCAAAACCAGGCACTTCACACGTTACGTTTACTTCAGAAATTGCGGCTCGGTACTGCCTTCACAAATAAAACCAACATTTGAAGTGGACTCACCTGTAAACACAAACATAATAACCAACTACCGAAATAATCCCAAATTAAAACTAAAAAATTATTATTTCAATTATTAAAAATAAATATAATTGACATAAAGAAGAATCGGTATCTGATAGCACCACCGGCTTAAAATAATTTAAATTAATTTATTCATTTATTTAGTTTAGTTTTTTTTTACTTTTTCCCCGTGTATGTCGTAAGAGGTGACTCAAGGAAAAATCTTCTAAATGGCAGCTGTCATAATTTTGTATTATTATATTCGTATTATAATATTCTTTTATTCGTGGTTTCTCTGGCTATGGGTCGCCAAACAGCTATGTTAAAGCTGTTATGTTCTTGTTTAAGGGGGCATTGAGAACCATAAGTAATCTATGGATTATTCGATCATGGGCCTCTAGGAAAAAACGCATCCGTAACGAAGTCTTTTGAAT
This sequence comes from Sericinus montela, assembly GCA_029286605.1. Lineage (NCBI taxonomy): Eukaryota > Metazoa > Arthropoda > Insecta > Lepidoptera > Papilionidae > Sericinus > Sericinus montela. The sequence goes on from JAGSMR010000020.1 coordinate 1,866,886, forward strand.
AGTTTTGCAGGAATTATGGGCTGCTGTAGATACTTACTATCAATTGGAATGTTAGTTCGTTTTTCATTCGACAATATTTAATAAAAAGTTGGGACTGGTAGCTAATACATATTTTATTTTTTTAAATGTATATTCTATTCTTGATCAAGTCCTAGTGTTTATAACTATGTACCTATTTATGTTTGTTATTAGCATGCAACTTCAAAGTATGGTCACGTTTGTTGACATTTACACTTTTGACTTTGTTATTATTATTATCTTAATTTATACTAATACACATATTCTTTGTTACAGGTATGTATACGATGCTATAAGGGTTTGTATCTAATATTAAAAACTTCATATTTTTTTTATCTAGTACCCTTACACTAAATCTTTATTAATTAGAGACAATGTGTTATTCTGATACTGAGATATATTACAGTAAAGTTTTTAGTGGCTCCATAAGTAATAAAAAAAGTTAAAGATTCCATTTTATTGTATTATGTTATAATAGTATTTGGTAATTCGTTTTATCAATTTTGCGTGAAATAGTGTTAGTATTTCAATTTTTCAAGATTACACGCGGCTTGAAAGTTCTGGCCATGTATACTATATAACATGTATATTAAAGCTAAATACCACTCACTTATTACTCTTACTTACTATTCTATTAATTACTTGACTAGAAATTTAAAAGACAGAATCCGCATTAAGAGTAGGTATCCGCCTAAAGCAATTTATGTTTTTATTCCAACCCCTAAAGATCATGTGGACAATAACTCAAGTACAAGCTAGTAATTCATAGTATAGTAATTGAAAAGTTAATATGGACTTATCAATTTTACTTTATTTCATGAAGGTATTTTGTCATAGGTAATCCACCTCTCCTTAGACATGAACACAATAACTTCTTTGAAAGTCAACATCATCTGCACCCGGTGCATCTGGCTAGAGGACGGATTGGCGCTTCAAAGAAGCTTACGTATAGTTTTCTAGCTTAGACGGGATTGAACGTCAGTGATCAATTTTATGATTTTTTTCTTCACGCGATTTCACAATATTCTGGTAGAGATAGTCCTTTCGATCCAATTTTCACCAAAGCTTATTTGGGATAACGGGATAGGTGGTGAGCCTATCTCCGTCGCAGTGTCAAGTTAACAGTGCAATATACTTATATAAATATGTATTAAATACATAAAATCGGCAACAAGCTCACCATCTGTCTAGTTATCCCAAAAAATGTCTTCGATAATGGTTAGGTCGAAAGGACTTAATTGTTTGGACCTCTGTTTATTACCCCACGAGAATAACGTGAAGACATTTCACTATATTGAACTTTAAAATCATAATTTAATGGTGGTGGAATTGGGACGGTATTAAGTCGCATAAAAATTTCATAGAAGAATATTACTTTTGCGACGTACTCGTACATTGATTTATTTGTTACAAAAATAATCTCAGTTATTAATAAAATTATGGCAACCGGACGTCACATTTGAAATATTCATCGCACGCCAAGATATTCTGTTCCACGTTATACGATACACGTAGGTGTTAATATTTTAGGGTGAGAAGTTTTGTTGTTGTTTCCTTATTTGTTGAAATTCAAAATACATTATTGTGCTTTACCAATGCATATTATTTTTCCATTTATAATCGTTAGATTGTTGTGAGCAAATAGCACGTATGGGGAAAATCAGGTATAAAATTATTAAATTACTTGACTAGAAATTTAAAAGACAGAATCCGCATTAAGAGTAGGTATCCGCCTAAAGCAATTTATGTTTTTATTCCAACCCCTAAAGATCATGTGGACAATAACTCAAGTACAAGCTAGTAATTCATAGTATAGTAATTGAAAAGTTAATATGGACTTATCAATTTTACTTTATTTCATGAAGGTATTTTGTCATAGGTAATCCACCTCTCCTTAGACATGAACACAATAACTTCTTTGAAAGTCAACATCATCTGCACCCGGTGCATCTGGCTAGAGGACGGATTGGCGCTTCAAAGAAGCTTACGTATAGTTTTCTAGCTTAGACGGGATTGAACGTCAGTGATCAATTTTATGATTTTTTTCTTCACGCGATTTCACAATATTCTGGTAGAGATAGTCCTTTCGATCCAATTTTCACCAAAGCTTATTTGGGATAACGGGATAGGTGGTGAGCCTATCTCCGTCGCAGTGTCCAAGTTAACAGTGCAATATACTTATATAAATATGTATTAAATACATAAAATCGGCAACAAGCTCACCATCTGTCTAGTTATCCCAAAAATGTCTTCGATAATGGTTAGGTCGAAAGGACTTAATTGTTTGGACCTCTGTTTATTACCACACGAGAATAACGTGAAGACATTTCACTATATTGAACTTTAAAATCATAATTTAATGGTGGTAGAATTGGGACGGTATTAAGTCGCATAAAAATTTCATAGAAGAATATTACTTTTGCGACGTACTCGTACATTGATTTATTTGTTACAAAAATAATCTCAGTTATTAATAAAATTATGGCAACCGGACGTCACATTTGAAATATTCATCGCACGCCAAGATATTCTGTTCCACGTTATACGATACACGTAGGTGTTAATATTTTAGGGTGAGAAGTTTTGTTGTTGTTTCCTTATTTGTTGAAATTCAAAAATACATTATTGTGCTTTACCAATGCATATTATTTTTTCCATTTATAATCGTTAGATTGTTGTGAGCAAATAGCACGTATGGGGAAAATCAGGTATAAGAAGTATTAAATTACTTACTTATAAAACTCCTAAACTGCATAGTAAGACAAAAACCTTGGGAAAACCGAACAGAAACAAGCAAATACCTTATACCAAAGATACCAAAGCCTATACCAAAGATGACCTTCGTTTAAGGATCAGATCCATTTTCATATCCTTTTCTTTTCTTCAAGTAGTCTCGTAACGAAAAGGGGTGGCAAACACTAACAGAACGTTACAACAGAACTCGAAATCTTTTCTATATATTAAAGGTTGGCTTTTGTATGTATTATCGCGAGAAATATCTAAGTATAAATCTTAAATCACAGTGATATTGTGTTATACCATTCAGAATTGTTTATTGCTTCTGACCTTAATATGGAATGAGGTCAAACTAAATTGATGACAGGGTGGAAATTCATTGAATTATATCATGATTTATATGTAACTGTAAGATTGATAAACTGAAAATTTCGTATATAATTCAATGTTTGTATCAAATAAATTTGCAATATCTATGTATGTAATAACGTATATATGTAATAGCAATATTTATTAATTTTCCGTCTTAAACTCTTCAAGCTATTGATAATATATTTTAAATAAAATAAATAAATATCTTCATTCCATTCCCAATATAGGGGTAGACAAAGGACAAATAAGTCCTTTTGACCCACCTTCCACCGAAGACATCTTTGGGACAACGTCTTTATGTCCAAGCCGACGATATAAATCGTACATTACTTATTGAGAAAAAAAAACCATTAGTACAAGCCGGGAATCGAACTCAGAAACGAGTTCGATTTCTCTTCACTCGAAATTCGATCACCCAACCACTAGGCTATCGCAAATTCTAACCAACCAACCACTAGGCTAATGTTATAAATAAAATTAAAAGAAAAATTCAAAGAAGAAGAAACAAGAGAAGAATTAAGAGTTGGTAGATGCATTTTCCACCGCAATCTTACCTTCTTCTTTTTTTATCTTATTATTTCGTCACGTTGTCCCAAAAGCTCCTATGTGACAAAACTGTGAAGACTATCAACACCAATACGTCTACCAAAATGTTCGTGGAAAGTGGGGATACTTTGTGTATAATAATTTTTGTATTGTGTATAATAACTTTGTGTATAATAACAACTCGCCAAGTAACAAGTTACATCTTCTAAGACTTAAGTCTCCTTAAGTTAAATCTATTCAAATCGATTAAATTTCAGTAGAAAAATTTGGACGAAGTCACGATAGCCGAGTGGTTGGGCGGTCGGAATTTCGAGTCAAGAGACCCGAGTTCGATCTCCAAGTGGCTGGCTTGTACCAATGGGTTTTTCAAAATCTTATGTACGAATTATATCGTTGGCTTGGACGGCCGTTGGCTCACCAACTGCCACGTTGTCCCGAAAATATCTTTGGAAGATGGTTCAAAGGGACTTAATTGTCTAGACTAGACCTCTTTCTACCCCTGTATTCGGAATTGTGTAAAGAAAAATTTGGCATGATGAAACATTTTTTTGACGCCTTAATTTAAGTTCTGCAGAATTAATACTAAATTGGAAAAAATTTAAATTAGGATATTTTTATATGTAATAACAGATTTCTTAGAAATTTCGTTTAGATTATTGAAACATACGTTTATTTATATCGGTCGATCGATTTATATCGGTTGTATATAACGATACCTGATTCGTACAATTAGGCTGTTTGCCTAACAATTCTAAAAATTATTTCTAAGAATTCTAGGAGCATCAAGAGAAACGGTGGTCAGGGAGCTTTCTTTTCATTTTTAGACTAATTGGCGATTTGTTCTCTTTGGTTACCCCATCTTTTGGAACATGAAGATATCATTTATTTTATTTATGTTTAATATTCCATTAACCCTTAAGCAAAGCCGTAATTGACAGTCACTAAAATTATGTAATTACTGTAACTATTTTTAAGTACTAAGTCGTGCAGTTTTAATGGAAATCTTAAATTGCAACTAGCCTTTTTACGCCTACTAATTACGTACCTAATAAGCTTCTACAGCTTTTTTCATTTAAAGGCGTCTGAAGTAATTAATTAAAAATGGAGAACTGCTGAATAAATATTTCACTTTCATAGTTTTCAACCTTCTATTAAGTCAAAGGAATAGAACATGGATATTTTTATAATTTTTTTGTCCAATTAGACGATTATAAGCTTTGTTATGGAAAGAAGGTCGCGGCGGCCAACGGCACGCGGTCACGACCTCTCGAGGCCCCTGGTTCGAATCTCATTTACGTCAGTTGATGTCTCTCTTCCATTACGAAAATCATGCTAAAATTCAATTTTCCATAATGAAATGGCGAGATTTTAATTATAATGCTCATTGTTGATATGTTATAAAAACCAAAAGGGTAATAATATATGAAATATAATATATATAATAATAAAAATAGGCGTAGTCCTTGACAGAGTAGCCAGAAATTTTCGAGTATCATGATGCTTGCATACCTTTTTCGCTTTTCATACACACATGCACATATATAACGTATATCAATTAAATGCAATATTATTGAAGTAGTTGTATAATAAAAATTTAATATAATATAATATACATATAGACCTATATATTCAACAAGTTGTAATTATTTGATGTCGTGTTGTTGCTATCTGCAACTCTAAAGTTTCAGGGTTATTGTGTAGCCTGTTTAATTAACTGACTGAAAATGTTTATAACTTTTTATCAGTAATTAAGTAAAACAACTTTGAAGTCTCAGTAGATAGCAACCGCATTTCATAATATTTAAGTACCGCCATTAAATATTAAAATTTTTCTCTACGAGCTAGCTAGCTACTTTACGAGCATTTCTAGTCACATACACGGCTGTGAGACAGAATATCGACATGTGTATACCCGTCAGAAATATCACTTACTTGTAACAAGGGCGGTATCACTAGTTCAAACGAACTAACACTACGTTTATACTATCGCTGCGCGTTGAGGTCAGGCAGAATGGAGAATTGGAGGGATTCTGTGGTAGTTGCCTCTTCACTAACGGTCTGTAAAAGTCTACTGCAGGCATTAGCAGGCTACATTTATTGGCTACTTATTTTATTTTATTAGCCATGAGGCTAATATGAATTAAATTCAAAGTTATCATTCTTTGGGCGCATTAGGCCCAAATCATCAGTATAATTATTTTATGATTCGCGCGCAAACGCGTCTATATTTACTGTAGTGATGCAAATGATTCAGAAGCTCACATGTTTCATATTTTTGTCAATGCTATTTACTAATATTTATAAATAAAAAACATATATTATAGTAATAAGAACGTTGTGATTTATATTTATATGAGTGTTTTTTTTTTGTTTTCTCATACCCAAAAATAGAGCGTTACTGAAGAGCCTGTCGTCTTGTAGAGGTCTTTTACGGATCGCTAAGCAAAATTACGTACACAGACTATAATGTGGTATAGTTATTTTGTAAATGTTGCTAGCAATGCCTAATAACATTACTAATATTCGTAATAAGCTGCTTTGTTTGTGACTGAAGTGGTTCACGACAACAGTGGAATGGTGGTCCCGAACCTGCGACGTTATGTTTAACAGTTCGCATCCTAAACTTAGGCTATTGACGCGCCATTAAACATTGAATTATAAAGTTGTTTTATTAGTACATATATCGTACCAAAGTAATGTCACACTTTGTATTCGTCTTCTGATAAGCTCTCGTTATATTCTGAACGTTCCAATGAAGTCTGTCTAATTAAAGCGTTCAAGCTTACGGTACGATCCAAATTAAAGGTTTTATCGACTTTGCTCTGAAAAGGCGCTATTTAGTCGCAAATTATTTATTTAGAATATTTTGAACGTGAAATATTCACATAACTAGATACTCACATAAGATAGAATAACAAGTAACAATTTCTAGCTAAACCCAGGCCGTTAATTATCACCAATGACAGTATAAACATAATAACGTTATACAGACGTTATGTGTTATACGGACACATTTTCTCTTAGTTTTGTGACTGGTTTGAAAAGTCTTAAAAACTGAGAAAAAGAAAATATTTTTTTTCAGGAGTTATGTGGGAATAAACTATCAATTCATCTTACAGTATATCACTATTTTACCCTGATAACCCTTTTTGTGACGAAATATTCGTAACGTTGCAGTGAAACGTTGACATAAGTATTACACATTTTTTATTTTATTTTTATCTTACTAAGGGAAGAGCCTATAAAATAATCATCTCGAAATATATCAGTCCAAAGCACAGCTGACCAGTGACGGGTAATTGCGTTTAAGGCACAAGGTTTTTAATTGAGGCAAACACTACCTTAAGAGAGATACCTACATCATGCAGTAGAATTTTACAGGCATATTTAGATATATGGCATGTATTTTATGTAATTTTTTAGGTTAACATTTTGTATGAAGTCGCAAATTCAGGCGAATAAAGAGTTTGTAAGAGCGTAAGAAAGTCTTATTTCCCATCAATCAAATTTACATGCCATTTCGTCTGTATCCTAATAAGTCGTCTAAGGCGGAATAGGGTTGTAAAACCTCGCAACGCCTATGTGTTGCCGCCCAACTTTAACTGTGTACAATTACTGTTACTCACTGTGACAAGCCCTTTGATATTTGATTTGCTGGATAATTGATTTTTCTATGAATTTTATTAAATAAAGAACGCAATCTGTTTACTTCGAGATCTCTTAGATTTTCGACGTCGAGATGTGTCGTAATATGTGTTTATGAAAAGCATATTAGTGACGTATGTCGGAAGGCTTGTTCGTGCTACGTTAGTTTAAATGGTGAATGATCTTAATTTTTTTTTATCGTAAATTCATCACAAAACTACTAGTTGTATGTAATCCAATAATAGACTCAAGTTCTGTAGGGTGGATTTCCTTTGATAGCCACTTTTGATAAGCGACTAAAGGATGACATTATCAAACATTTTGCATTGATTACACCACCACCCGTGATCTTTTTTTTGTTATTTTAAGACTGAGTAGGATGATCAATATTTTCATTTATTATTTTCTTATCTTCTGTTATCAATCCTCTTTTTTATCTATTATATTTTTTATTTATTATCATGAATTGAAAAACAGACTGGCAGATTCCCAGTTTTTGCTGTCCATAAAGAAATCGTGGCCGTGAAAAAATACCCGAACTTAGTCAAAGGATGCGACCAAAATCTGCCCAAAATAAGTACATTTTAACGACCTTACTTAACGACCTGTAAAAATCGACTGCAGAACATATGCATCTATCTCCCGATATCCATGGAGGATTTGCCATATTCGTCACGTTTGGCTAGCGGATTGGCGATCACGGTACCAGGCCCCTCGCACCGTAGACGTTGCTGCTCGGTTTACTTAATTTTGGTTTGGTATTTTTTGCGATAGTTATCCCGCCATCTATCGGTAGCTATTTCTATTTATATAAGACTTTTTATTAGTCGCTTCTTACGACATCCGATGGGAAAAGAGGGAATGGTAATATTCTAACGCAAATACCACACGACAAGTACACTAAGTGAGGTAAAATATATAATATAAGGTAAGTCGGTTGAAACTTTTTTTTGTATGTGTACGTACAAAAAATAGAAGTATCGTCATTAGTGCCTAATACTGGTGTAGTTTAGATAATTTCCCTTTGTCCTTTCGACCAACATTTTACCGATGACAACTTTTGGGACAACGCCGGCCAAGGGGATATAAATCGTTCATAATTTATGAAAAAATACACTGTTACGAGCCTTGCATCTATGGATCGATATTAACAAATTTTAATAATTTGTTTTATTATATTGCATCTGGACAGTATTACATATTTACTTCTATCAGCTAATACTAACCACTTATGTCCATATATCTACGTACCAGCTAACAAACGAAGTTCTGGCAATAAAGTAAAATTCCCTTCGGAATCGTCGAGCAACATTTTAGTGTTGAAGGACGGCATCTCTAACATACAGTTACCGTAATATGCATTGGCTACCAAATTATAATCATGCCTACATTTAGTTATATATCAATATAATAAATTGGTAACTTAAATTTATAAATATATACTGATATAAATTAATGCGAAATGTAACGCCATTAAATATATATTCAACCTTTTTTTTATATTAATCCTATTAAATTCATTCGCAATATGGCAGGTTTGAAAGATGACATTATCACTAAAATTAATAAGGGCGAGCTTCGATGGTTTGGGCACGTTGAGCGAATAGTCCAGAAAATATATAGCGCGAAAGTCAATATTAAAAGGTGTCGAGGTAGACTGAGACTAACTTTCATAGACCATGTGAGCAAATTGCTCGAAGAGGGTAGGGTCAAGAGTACTCAGATATCTAGACGTACATGTATGAAGAAGATGATGAAACTGAAAGAAGCGAAAGAGGTATGTAGGGATCGTGACACTTGGCGGTCTGTTCTCTCTGGCTACCCCATCAGGGATTGTGCGTGAAGATAAGTATGTAAGTAAGTACTTACTTAAATACATCCTTTTTACTGTACTTACTTATAACTCCTAAGAAAACAATTGTCTCTTTTTTTTTTCACAAAATCTGGGTCACGAAAATATAACCTATTTTAAAATAAGCTGACGTTGAAATTAGTTAACTTTTCTTATTTTGAAGTAAAACAAATGTGCAGCTCTCCAATTAGCTGTGGTTTAGTTTATTAGCTCCGGGATGTTGCTCTCAACATAAGATTAATTAGACACAAAGGATTTGAAGGAGTAAAACGTGACAGTGTAATCCTATTAGTTCAATTCAGTTTCAAGAAAATTAGATACTCTACAAAAATACAAAATGAAAAATACATAAATAGTATTTGTAACGAGGTAGTCAGATCTAATACTTATAAAACTATATGGTTATGCTAAATATATTAAGGGTTGAGTATGTTATTATTGTAGTTAAATATTTTTACCGTCGTTAATTATCCCTGACTATTATGACAAATAGGTTACGCTATTAGGTAACTACTATTTGGTGGGACTATAAGGTAACACACTAAATAGTAATCTGACTTATTTAGTTGACGTTTAATTCGATTTTCGCAGATTAATGAGTAATTTTTGTTTTATGGTTTATATCCCAAGTTTTGAATTATTTTGTTATTTTTTTAATTTATTACACGTAATCCGAGGAAATAAACAATCTAAGTGATACAGTTATTTGTTCTATTGTCATATATGTAATTAGGGATCTCAAATATTTATTGGTTTTGCAATGTCGAAAGAATAAATGAAGAACGATTGACGAAAAAAGTGTATAAGGCGACTGTGAATGGATGTAGGGACGTAGGGATATAGGGATAGTGTCAGGGATGCCCTGAAAAAAGGCCAGGTCAAGAGTACCCTAAATCGAAGAGAATGTATGAAGGGAATAATGAAAATGGACGAAGCGTAAAGAGTACGTAAAGATCGTAGTAAGTGAAAAGAAGTGGTCTCTGCCTACCCCTACGGGGAAGAGGCGTGATTGTATGTATGTACATTTTCATGTTAATATTACGTTTATTTATTTATTTACACTTTATTGCAAACCTCACAAAGAAAGTTATACAAAGGGCGGACTTAATGCCATTAGGCATTCTCTGCCAGTCAACCCGAGGCGTGGAGAAATATTGTTAAGGTGCTTTAAACTGGCTTACAGAAAAAGAAAATCAATATCATACATACACACAGATATACATAAATATACATATACATACATACATATATAAAACTTAAAAAACATTATTATGACTGTAATGACCAATCACTAATTCTAACTGACAGTTAAAAGGTGTTCACGTACAAGTCTTTTAAATATCGACTTATTGGTAACTTTTCTGATGTCTTCGGGCAAAGAATTCCAGAGCAGTGTAGCCTGAATGGTAGGCAGGCACCGATCATGAATTGAGCATTGAAACTGAAATTTATCCTTAAGATACGAAGGGTAAGTAGTATCATTTATGATTGAGAAAAGAACCAGCAGAATTCTAGAGTTTCGCCTTTGTTGAATAGTAAGCCATTTAAGACGAGAACGGTATTGTGAAATATGGTCATACTTACGAAGGTTGAAAATATATCTTATACAATTATTAACAAGGCGCTCTAGCTTGTTTAGAAGATCTTTGTTCAAATCACAGTAGCACACATATGCATAATCAATGATTGGTAAAATGAGCGTCTGGACAAGCATAAGCTTAGTTTCCCATGGAAGAAGATTTTTGAGGCGATAGAGCACTCGTAGCGTGGCGGTTACTTTACGGCTAACTTCAGTTATGTGTTTTCCCCAGTTCAAGGTGTTATCGATATGTAGCCCAAGATTTTTAACAGAGCCCGAAAATGGAATCACTGCATCGTTATAACGTATAAAGGGTAGGTTTCCAACATCGACTTTAGCTAGCATTTTAGTACTACCAACCAGCAAAGATTGGCATTTTGTTGCATTCACAGATACTCCAAAGCGTAAGGACCAGTCTGATACTGCTTTCAGACAGTCATTTAATTTATTAATTGCATCGTGGAGTTCTTCAATATCAGACTGTACATAAATCTGCAGGTCGTCTGCATACAGATGGTACGAACAATTAATATTAGAAGTGATAAAATTTATAAAAATTGAGAAGATAATGGGAGAAAGTATACCGCCTTGCGGAACGCCACAACCTAGTCCCGCCCATTGAGAGGTCTTTTGTCTCATATAGACCGATTGCTGACGTCCGCGAAGATAAGAAGAGAACCACTCCAATACCGTGGAAGCGTCGAAGGTCGACTGTGTTAAAAGCATTCGAAAAGTCCACAATCACCATAACTGTAACTTTCTTCTTCTCCATACCCTCACGAATATCATCAGTGATTTTAAGTAGTGCAGTTGTGGTGCTGTGGCCAGGACGAAACCCACACTGAAAGTTACTCAGTAGGTTATGTTCATATACAAATTTGGAAATTTGCTTATGTACACAGGCTTCCAAAATTTTAGAGAGAAATGGCAATATTGAAATAGGACGGAAATGATGAGGAAGTGTAGGATTAGGTACTTTGGGGAGAGGTCGCACGAAAGCCTTTCTCCAAAGAGAGGGATATTGTCCAGAGTCTAGGGAGAAATTAATAATGTGAGTCATAGCAGGAAGTATAAATTCAAGGATGTTGGCTATCATAACCCTACTAACCTCATCGCATCCCACGGCCCTGGATTTAATTGCCAGTACTGCCTTACGTACCTCATCCTGATTCACGGGAGAGAAATTAAAGACAGGGATGTGTGGAGACTGCATTGAAGCAATGTATGCTATGGTTTGTGCCCGGATGGTAGGGTCCATTGCAGTAGTAGCAGTAAAGTGTAGATTCAAATCATCGTGGGAAAGAGAAGGACCATACTCCATGATAGGTGATTTACCTACACCCATCGAATTGAGAAATTTCCACACATCAGCTGGTGAAGAGTTAGTTATATTGTTTAGGAAGTATCGGCGTTTAGCAGTTCGTACCATCTGGTTACACCTGTTTCTAGCCATTTTAAAAGACAACCAGTTTTCTTCAATACGAGACCTCTTGAATCGCAAGAAAGTTCGATTTCGCCTGTCCATTGCCCTCCGCACATCGTCAGTCATCCAGGGAGCTGGCAAACGTTTAACTCTGACCTTATGGACTGGGGCATGGGCATCATACAGACTAATTATCGTGCTATTTAGGGCATGTACCTTTTCATCGACCGTGGAAGCAGCCGCCAGCGAGGCAAAATTAATTTGAGACGCATCACTGTGCAAATTATCCAAGTTTATCTTAGTAAAGTTACGGAAGTATAAAAATGAAGTACCACGTTTAGGCGGTCTAAGCTTATACGAAGCATAAATAAGGTCATGTCGGGAGAATCCTGGGGCTGGAAGCTGACCATGTGCAACCACATGATCAGAAGAACTAGTAATAATGAGATCTAAAAGAGAGTCTTCAGTGTCGAAATTATGATGGGTAGCCCTTAAAGGTAAAATTCCAAGATTGACGGACTCTAAGATCGAGTGAAGTTTTTGTGTACGAGAAGAATTATTCAGAATATCAGTGTTGAAATCCCCCATGATTATGCAGTGTGTATACTTAGAACCTATGTTTTCGAGAGCCATTTCCAAATTGGCGAAGTAATCAGTAGAAGGAGGACAATACACTACTCCGAGAGCTATCCTTGTGCCCTTGACATCAAGTTCCACAAATAAGTGTTCATCGGAGGCAGAGTATGGAGATGGAGACGTTGATAATATTTTATATGGTAAAGAGCTATCAAGATAAATAGCAACTCCACCACCAACTTTATTTGTACGATCATTTCTTATAAGTACTTAACCAGGTATTGGACACATGGTTGACTGTAAACACGGCTTCAACCAACTCTCAGAAATTAAAATAGCGTGTACGTTTGTATAAGCAAATGAAGTTTCGAGTTCTGCATAATGACTAGGTATACTCTGTGCATTTATGTGACAAATATTCAACAGTTTACTGGCTGAAGGGAACACATTATTTAAAAGACCATTTAAAGAAGAAACGTTGTCATTTAACTGGTCATCGCAAGAAACAAAAGACAAGTCTGAGTCATAGGAATAAAAGGAATCATCATCATTCATAATGGAATAAGATATATATTAATGTAATTATGTAAAATAAAAATATAAATAATAATAAAAAATAAAAATATGAATATTAATGTAAAATAAAAATACAAATACTTTAAAAGAATATATGTAAAACTAAGAGTAAACTACAAACATGCAAAATGATATAGAAGGATAGCAAACAATCATAATACACCAACCCTCAAGTTGACTGTTTACATTAAAATAAACAAAACTGAAAAAAAATAAACACTACACAATTATGAACATGTAGAAAATAATAAAAATAAAGAAAACAAAAACGAAAACAATATCGAAATAGAACTACAAATATATGTCCAAAATATACAGGAAGCATCAATTAACTAAACATAATAACGAAACACTGTTGAAAAATATCCAAAATAATAGAAAGCGAATTTAATACGACGAGGTTAAGTACTACGCAGTGTATATAGTCGTCTCAATGAAGTAAAGAAAATCTGCCACTGTTATTATCTGTGACCATAGAGTAATACACGTATAACCTGGCATTGACATTGTGATTTCGACATTGTTACTGTCATTTACTTTAGTAAACTGACATTGATGTTATAATTAGATTTTGATAAATATTACAAATAAAATACAGTAATGGCCTAAAAACAAATAAATAAAGTTATAAGACCAAATATTCAAAAGTGTGAAAGTCTACAACAAAACTGAATAAAAAATAAAGTGCATGTGTTAAAACACAAAGAATGTCAATATTATGTTCTAATTACTTCACCTTGATTATTAAAGGAGTGAAGAGACTATCGCTTGGAAGCGAAACGCCTTGCTCTTTTGATGTCATCACTCTGCTTCTGATTTGTTCTAGCAGGATTATTAGTTCGCGCTATTTCTTGCTGACAAGTAGAATTGGATGGGCTTTGCTGCGAATGAGAGACCTTCTTGCTCACTGAAACACTGTCTTCATGACGAGGACTATTGCCAGCCCTGTTAGACGACGGTGCAGAAGCAAACTTGACCTTCAGAGCTTCCAACTCATCTTCAGAGGAGATCTTCTTTCGACCTTCAGGAAGCTTAATATGAATAATCCCATCATGACTCCAAACATTTTTAACCCCAAAATACTTACGGGCATTTTTTGAACTGCTTGTCGTGTTTTCGTCAAAAATTCACAGATTGAGACAGTGGATCCTTTCAACTTGGATTTTGCCTTCCAAACCTCTGCTTTATTGTGATGGTCATGAAAATAGGCAAGAACAGGCCTAACTTTATCGCTCTGTCTTGCACCAAGTCTATGGCACTGTTTGAGAGAAGAGTCGGCGATATGTGGAAGACCCATCTTACCACGAATCAGTTGGAGTACCTCATTCTGTGTATTTAACTCTGGAGATTCAGGGATTCCATGAAAAAGGAGTGCTTTCCGTCGATGCCTCATGTTGATCTCATCAATATTTTTCGAACAGTCTAATATTTGACGTAGAAGACTAAGCATTGAAGTTACCAGATCCTTGAAAACGCAGAACTCTTCACGTAACTGTACAAGTGTTGTGTTTGGTGGAGTGGATGCTGCATTCAAACGTCTTTCGAATTCCGCCATTTTTAGAAATAAACTTCCTTCCAGTTCTTTCTGTATATTTTCCACATCAGAAATATTTGCCATTTTTATGTTATATACAAAAATGTAGTGCTATGAAAGTTTATGGAGGGAGGGTGTACTATGTAAGTGCTTATAACTTTCTTATATACATGTGCTATTATAACAAAATATCCAGATACTATTACTTATTATAGCAAAAATAAATTATTTTGAAAAACTGTTAAGATTTATTTAAAACATTAATTAAATTACGAGAGCTCCAAAACAGCTGTTGTTGGTTTCGCACCTACCCTCGAAAAAAAACTATGTAAGTGTTTATGTAAGTGTTTTTATAAATCCTCGGTCTGCACACAAAACTGAACAAAAATCAATTTGTTTTCAAACATAGATCTTATAGAGTAAGTAGGTCTGAATAAAACATTGTATTATTTATCTAAGGGAAAGTAATTGAATTTTGTGTAAATTTTGTCCCGACATCAGTACGAGCTTTATTCACGAGTCCAATTTATTCCTTACGTTAGAATGATGACTTTGAAAAGCTTTGATGAGCCCGATAAATGCTCTGCCGATATTAAGGTCAACATGACAGTTACTGGTAAATCGTTTTTCGAAATCGAATGTTAACTCTCCAACGGAACTAATTCTGTGATTATCGTTTAGTTACCGTTAATTAATTTCATACGTCTTTTAGAACGCAAAAATAATTTGACGGATTTTCATACGGTTTTCACTAATGGACATAGTGATTCATAAAGCTATTGTGTAAATTATCCTAATATATACAGGATGATTGTACTACAAGTAACATCGACCATCAGTACTTACCCGTACGAAGATTTTTTTGATCTGGAACCCACATCCAAAAAATATTATTTGTAAAAAAACTGTTACAGTGTTTTGATATTAATGCCATGCGAAATTTTGTCACTCAAGTACCCATATGTGTGATTATTGTGCCTAATAAGGAAAAATTTAGTGCATAATGTATAATCATATAACACTAACATATATTTTAATTATATATAATCGTTTAAAATAAAACGATTTTCGGATTTAACGTTTCGGATGCTTTATAGCAACCGTGACCACGGTTGCTGTAAACCATCCGAAACGTCGGGAAATAAAAATATTTTGTAAAAACGAATTAAAAACGCGATATAATCCGAAAATCGTTTTATTATAAATGTGTAGTATTCGCGTAAATACAAGAAATCATTATATATATAATCGTTTAAATAATAAAAATTTTTATTTATATATCTTCACGCAATTCCCAATACAGGGGTAGACAAAGGTCTAATCTAGACAATTAAGTCCCTTTATATTTTCGGGACAACGTGACAGGTGGTGAGCCCGTCGCCGTCTTTTATGTCCTAGTCAACGATTTAATTCGTACATAAGGTTTTGAATAACCCATTGGTACGAGCCTGCCACCTGGGAATCGAACTCGGGTCTCTCGACTCGAAATTCCGACTACCCAACAACTCGGCTATCGTGACTTTAAAATTAAGAATTTTTGTTAAGAGTCCTTACTCTTATGAGGAATAATTAAGAAATAAACTTTTTAATCATAACTTTATTGTATATAATATTTAGCTTAGTTGCACCTCAAAATGAGCCAAGTTAATTATCCGTTGCACGTTGTACCTACGCTCGTTCTTGTGTAACCTAATTCAGAAATTTGGCGAAGGACGGAAATTGAGTCAATTTTAAGGAAATTCACCGCTCCCACCAATTAGGGGCGCACGCAAGTTTGCAAGCATTATTCATGGGACTAATTTGTCGTTGGCATTAGAGCGCTGACGTGGGGCTTGTAATTGAATTATTCAGTTCAAACCTTCGTTCATAGGTGATTCTAGGAATACTTATTTAGATTAAGTTTGGTTAGCACTTATGTGGTACAATACAGATGTACATTATGACTATACAACTAAGTAATTGATTTAGATAGTGGTGCATATATTTTAGAGTCATAAAGTGCTCGTCACCCATGTAGGGGCAGAACTGATATTTACTTAGGGACTTCTTTTCGATTACTTGTTCTTTTCAAGGGCCTTTTTCGTCTCTTATGACACACATGGTGAGAAATACTATATTTTAGTATTGATTAGGTTAAATTCAAAAAATAAGTTGATCTTCTTAAATCATTGAATCTTAACAGTATTATTAATAGACACAAAAGAACTTTGACCAACCGCGAACTGACCCAATTATATACTTTGCTAATAATACCTTCCACCGCCAGCTGAATATATAACGTTGACCGCTCATTGGAAACAGCACTCCCCTTATTCTTCTGCTTATTTCATGGGTACAAAATGAAACCAATAGCTTATAGGAACCAATAGGAAATAATACCAATTCCTTTATTCTGTTTATCCTTTTCGGAAACTATCTATACCTTCTATATCTACAGAAATTATGTGAAGGCGTGATTGCTACTGTAGTTTAAATCAACTAAAAGCCTTTTTAATAAAAGTACTTATACAAGAAAATGTTTCAGTCTTTTTAAGTTTCCACTTAATTTTACAACTAATTTATCACGAAAAAAATTATTTAAATAGAAATCACGGAAAATTATAATTTAATAAATAATAAACAAATATCTTCACGCATTTCCTAATACAAGGGTAGACAGAGGTCTAGTCTAGACAATTAAGTTCCTTCGACTCACCTTCCACTGAAGATATTTTTGGGACAACGTGACTAGTGGCGAGCCCGGTGTCTTGATTCATTAAAGTAAATTTTTTCGGCGGTAGGTGGAGAAAAAGTCAACACACGTTTACGTTTTGCAACATTATTTTTAAATTAATTAAACAATATTAAGTGGTATTTGTGTCATATTTTTAGTGCAACAGAGCTTCAAAAATAAGTATTAACATTTGTGTAATAGTGTATATGTAAATTTTGTGAATTTAATTACACCACCTGCCTGCACATCGCAATAGTTTCAACGAAAAACAAAATAACGCAATGTCTCAACTAGAGGAGATTAAATCTGTGCAGAATAGTCTGTGCAGAACTGGAAGCCCAACTACAAACTAGGGGATCCGCTAAGGAGACAGTAGCTAAGGTGGCAGAAGAGTTCCGGACTTTCCGGGAGCTCATGTTCTCAGAAGTCACGATAGCCGAGTGGTTGGGTGGTCGGAATTTCGAGTCGAGAGACCCGAGTTCGATCCCCAAGTGGCAGGCTCGTACCAATGAGTTTTTCAAAAACTTACGTACGAATTACATCGATGGCTTGGACAGAAAGGCGGCGACGGGCTCACCACCTGTCACGTTGTCCCGAAAATATCTTCGGTGGAAGGTGGGTCGAAGGGACTTAATTGTCTAGACTCGACCTCTGTCTACCCCTGTATTGGGAATTGCGTGAAGATATTTATTTATTTTATTTATTTATTCATGTTCTCTATGCTTGGTCTGCTTCGTAAGCAGATTAATGAGTGCTCCCGTATGGTTGACGCAATAGAAACCAGGCATCGTCTTAAGGCTTTGGTTTTCTTAGGTGTGGCAGAATCTGAAAAGGAAGATTGCAAGGCCGTTTTGCTGAGTATAACCCAAAAAATGAAGTTGAATGATATCACAGAAACTTGTATTGGTGTCTGCCACAGGATTGGAGAAGCCACCAAAGATCATCATCGGCCCATCTTGGTCAAGTTTACTAACATCAACAACAGATCTCTGGTTTGGAGGGCAAAATCTAAACTTAAAGGCTCATCTATTTCTGTTAAAGAGTTTTTGACCAAGTCTCGACAGGCGGTTTTTAGCAAAAGTAGACAGCACTTCGGTATGAGGTCATACTGGACTCAAGATGGTGTGATTGTGGTGAAGACTGCTGACAGCTGCAGGCATAAACTCACCACAATGGATGAACTTAATGCTTTGGTACTGAAATATCCCAAAATGACTGCTGAACTATCTACTATGAGCAAAAGCATTTCTGGAACACGTCATATTCGTGTTTGATTTTTGAACTTAAGAACTAGTTTGGTGCAGTACACATGGGTTTATTTTTGTAGTATATATAGTGCATATCGAAACAACTTTAATAGTAGTTGGTAATCATATTATCATTTTCACACCAGTGGTTGGATATTTGTTTATATTATCAGTGTTTTGTTTCTCAGTCCTATCAATGTAATAGACATTTATTAATCCTTGTTTTAAAGTAAAATTTTTAATCTCCAAAGTTAAGTTATACATTTTAAATATTTGCAATAACACTGAACACTGATAATTTAAAGTTTAGACTTTTTATTTACATTAATTTTTTTTTGTTTAAATACTAGTTTTTGAATCCTTGTTTCTCTATTCTTATAATTCTATCCTATGTACTAGTTTTCGCAACTGTAAACAGTCCTTTTTTGTTTACACAGTGAACTTAACCAATTTTAGCTGGATCTGACATTGTCAAATTGACAGCGACAAGTAGCATTAGCAATATTGCTTCTCGATTATGCAGATGGGCAAAGGTCTATTGACTGTACAGCCAAAATATGAAGTTTAAATTGGCCAATTAAAATTTCAGTACAGATTAAAATCTAAAAATGTATTTAGTCACTCTCCTTCAAACTACTATAATTTTGCGACAAGTTTTGTAATAAAAAATTGAGTTTTTCTATTATTTATTTTGGTACTTAATTTTTTTTCTTCCTTTTTCCATAAATATGAATTTGTTATAAAATATTTTGCGTATGTAAGCTGGCGGGTGGTGCAGGGATGACATTGTTGCACCTTCCCTTGTACAAGTAAATTATTATTTTGTTTTGGTCAATTTAGTGATATTTTTAAATTATTTAAATTATTTTTACTTTTTATAAATATCTATATACATTTTATTATTTAAACTTGTAATTATTATGAGTTCTGAGGATGGTTCTTTTCATTCTGCAAACGATTCTTCTATTTCGTCAAACGATGACAGTTTCTGTTCTGTAACGGAAACTCTTGGCCACTTTGTTCGTCATAAATTTGATCAAACTCGCTCCTACTTTAACGTATGTCACATTAACGCACAGAGTATACCCTGTCATTATAGCGATTTCGTTGAGGGTTTTTCTAACACTAACGTACATGCCATGCTGATTTCGGAGAGTTGGCTCAAACCCAATCTCCTTTCGACTACCTACCCCCTCCCCGGCTTTACTCTGATTCGCAATGATCGCCTTGATAGAAGAGGTGGTGGCGTTGCAATTTATCTTCGCAGTGACTTTTCCTATAAAATTCTTGCTTCATCATCTCTTTTTTACTCAGTATCTGCAGAGTATCTCTTCTTAGAGGTCTGCGTAAAAGGCACTAAATTTGTCGTGGGTGTTGTCTACTGTCCCCCTCTTGTTGATTATTTCTCCAGTCTCGAGTCGATTCTGGAATCTCTAGGGTCTGAATACTCACATCATATCATCATGGGCGATTTTAACACTGACTTTTTACCTCCTTCCTCATCCCGTTCATCTAAATTGCTCCAAATTGTCGAGTCCGTGGGACTCCATGTTCTTCCCTTAAATGCTACTCACCATGGCATCTACGGTGAGGATACCCTACTTGATTTAATTTTAACTTCCAACCCCATCCTCTCATGGACAACACTATGCACCTGGTTTTTTCCACCATGACCTAATCTTCCTTTCATACAATCTGAAACCTCCCAAAGCGCCCTCTAAGATTCGTTTCATGCGTTGTTACCGACGCATGGATACGGAGAAATTGCGTGAGGATGCTTCCAAATTGAATTGGAATGATCTTGTCGTCACCTTCACAATAGACGAAAAGTTGGATGCGTTTAACAAGGCTATACTACAACTTTATGACGTTCATGCTCCTCTTAAAAAAGTTAGAATCAAACGTTCGCCGGCACCTTGGATGACAATAGGTATTCGTTTGGCAATGAGACGTAGGGATAGGGCTTTTCGTAATTATAGAAAAGATCGCAGTGAGGAAAAGTGGTCTTTATTTAAGTCCGCTAGGAATCGGTGTAATCAAATGCCAAAATACGTAATGCCAAACGCCGACATATTTTCAATAATATCACTTCTTCTTCTCCAACTAATATCTGGAAATTTCTTAAAACTATAGGAATTGGTAAACAGCCATATTCTGGGTTCGACGGGACAGTTGGTTTGAATGACCTAAATCGCCATTTTACCTCTCACATTGTTATGGATCAACAAATCAAGTGTCACACCGTTGCCAGCTTAAAGGATCTACCACGTCCTTGCGTCGATTGTTTTCATTTCCCTCCAGTCTCTGAGGATGATATCAAGAAGATTATCCTTTCAATTAAATCCAACTCTGTGGGCGATGATAACATCAGTCGCGGTATGATTTTTAATATCCTGGATCATGTGCTCCCACCTATCTCTCATATAATTAACTTCTCCTTAGATTCATCTCGCTTTCCTTCAGTGTGGCGCAAGGCTCACGTTATTCCCTTGCCTAAGACTACGAATCCTTCTGCACCCAATCACTTCCGACCTATATCCATTCTTCCCTTTTTATCTAAAGTACTAGAGGCCTGTGTTCATAAGCAGCTGTCTCAATTTATTCATAAACATAATCTGCTTAGTCCATTACAGTCTGGATTCAGACCAGGCCATAGAACTATTTCTGCTCTCCTCAAAGTCACTGGTGACATTAGGGCAGGCATGGAAGATACTATGGTTACAGTGTTAGTCTTAGTTGACTTCACAAATGCCTTTAATGGCATCAACCATGACATTCTTTTATCCATTCTCTCCAATTTCATGATCTCTCCCGAGGCACTTGAATGGTTCTCATCTTATCTTCGAGGACAAACAGCAATCAGTGCGCATCGATGAATCCTTTTCAAGTTGGTGCGACACACATACTGGCGTCCCTCAAGGCGGAATTCTATCTCCTTTGTTATTTTCAATGTTTATTAATCTCATCACCGCTGATCTTCAGTGTTCGTATCATCTGTACGCCGATGACCTCCAATTGTATTCTCAGGCATCTGTCGATAGAGTTGCTACAGCTGTAGACATGGTTAACAGTGACCTAGGATATATTATGAGCTGGTCCAACAAGTATGGTTTAACTGTTAACCCATCAAAGTGTCAAGCCATTATAGTAGGTAGTAGTCGGATATTGGGAAGGTTGGATACAGCAGCATTACCGCCGAAAGTTTTCAATGGCACTGTTATCGAACTGTGGCCTTCGGTTAAAGACCTTGGCTTACACATTGACTCCACCCTCAGCTGGAAAGCCCAAGTCATGAACGTCAGTCAGAAAGTCACAGGTACCTTGAGAACTCTTTACCGCCTAAAAAACTTCCTCCCAACCTGAACCAAAACATCTATTATCCAGACTCTAATTCTTCCTCTTTTCGACTATGGTGATGTGTGCTATTTCGACCTGAATGCAGATCTTCTCAATAAATATGATCGTCTTCTAAATAAATGCATTCGATTCATTTTCAATCTTCGTAAGTACGACCATGTATCTACTTATCGCTCCCAACTTAAGTGGTGAACGATTCGTCAGCGCCGTAGTTTGCGTGGTCTCACTACCCTTTATTCTTTTTTGACATCCCCTGTTCCTCCTTCCTACTTGTCTTCATACTTCCAATACCGTTCCATACATAATTCCGTACTCGTTTAAAATGAAGCTTAAACAGTATATTTTAAAAGAAATGGCAGGATCACCACAGTAATGATTTAACATATTTACAATTCATGTATAAGTATTTATGTATGTGTATGTATGTATAAGTGTATGAATGTATATGTATTTAGATGTATATGTTTATTATGTATCTGAGTAGTTTTTGTGTAATATATATTTTTTTCTCGTCCCCCAATTATAACACCTACTTCTTTTCATCTCTGCACCACCTAAAGATTGGCTGGTAGAGAATGCCTCTGGCATTAAGTCCGCCTATATACACTTTCATGTATATGAAGTTTAATAAAAAAAAATTCTATATATATTATATATAGACAAACTCCCTTATACTTGTTTCCAAAATTTCAAAATCCGAAATCTGTCGGGTCTCTGGTGACCTGAAACTTAAGTTTAACTCGCTAAGTAAAATTTTACACAGGTACAGAATTTAAACACACATTTTAAATGTTTAAGACCATACGAGAGAAAATTATTTTTTATTTATTAATTGATTTATATTATTAAGTTTTCAAATTGTATTATAGGTATAACTAAGTTTTCAAGTAATCTTTCCAAAGCTTTGGAGTACGTTTTGTCTGGTCTGATCAGAATTTTAATTAGGAGGCTCTGGAGCCCCATGTGTAGTCGGAGTGGATAGTAAGACGGCGACCATACTAAGACCCCATCTGTCACGTCGTCGCAAATAAGTTGTATTGAAATTCGGGTTGAATGTACTAAACTGTCTAGACCTTTCACCCCCTAGTATTGAGTGTGAGATCGGGGGCCCTACGAGTAAATAATACATTTAATATATTCTAACACTATATGGAATTTTTTGTGCTGAGTTACAACAACATCGTACAGTAAATTTCAGAGAAATAATAAAAAATATATCAATTGTGGTTAACTTCGCTTCACTCATTCAGAGCAATAAAAATATATAAGTAATATTTAAATGAAAACTGTTCTTTTCTTATAAATATATAAAAAAGAATAGTTAATAATAAATATAAGTAATAAATACACTACATGTAAACATTACAAATGTATTTTAATGGGTTTGCTTCAGTGTCACTTTTAAAACTACTAGCTTAAGCAAGGTCTAGGTAGGCCGAGATTAACTGTCATATACCATGTGAGCAAATTGTTTTAAGAAGGGAGGGTCAAGAGTACTTGGATACCTAGACGTGCGTGAATGAAAATGATGAATTTATAAGAAACTATAGAGGATCTTGATACTAGGCGATCTGTTTTCTCTAGATACTCAGTCAGGTATTATGCGCGAATATTTATTTACAAACTTCACCCAGCCATGCCTAGCGGTAGTCTAGTAGATTGTCAATTATAAAGATAAATAAAAATTTTATTTCATTATATCATATTATAATATAAATAGGCCACTTCTTTACGAGAGGGTTCGTCATAATCGCTATGCTGGGCAAACGGAATGGTGATCGCAGTACCAAACTTTGCACCTTTGACGTTGCTACCGGTCGTTACCGGTCTGCAGAACTTCGGTCTGCTATTTTTCGAGATGATTATCGCGCCGTCTGTTGTTAATCGCCTCTTACGAAACCGACTGGAAGAGAGGGGGTGGCATTTTACACCGATACCACACTGAATGCATAATTGATTTAATGTCTGCAGTCTATAACTAATCAAGTGACCAATATATCGGTAACTCAATATATAAATAAATATACCTAAATACATGAAAAAATACGTATGCAAATTCAATACGGCTCTAATTGAAGTACCGATAGAGCGGAACCAAGGGATCGAACTCGGGTCTCTCATTCGGGTCTCGGGTCATTAAAATCTTTGTCAAAGATCAATCCATGTGAATGGGCCAACTTAGAGTAAACTGAAGGTTTTTTTTGAACTTACTGAAGTCTTTGTTTGTTTTTACTTTTCAAATTACTTGGATTTTTAGATAGTACTTTATATTCCGTGATCGATTTCCGAACGATCGTGAGACCTGTCGTATTGTACGGATCAAAGTGCTGGGCAACGAAAGTGACGGATGAAAGAAGAGTGCATGCTGCAGAGATGAGAATGTTGAGATGGATGTGTGGAGTGACTAGAAAAGATCGCATAAAGAATGAGTATATAAGGGGAAGCTTGAAAGTAGCACCAGTGACAGAGAAAATGAAGAGTGGTAGGTTAGCATGGTTCGGGCATGTAATGAGGAGGGAAGAATATAATATAGGCAAAAGAATGTTAGAGATGAGTGTGGATGGACGAAGAGCTATGGGGAGACCAAAAAAACGATGGATGGATTGTGTGAAAGAAGACATGAGAAAGAAAGGAGTGAGTATTGACATGACGGGAAATAGAGGAGAGTGGAAGAAGAAGACATGTTGTGCCGACCCCACATAGCATGGGATAAGGGCAGGAAGAAGAAGAAGACTTTATATTCCAAAATTAAATTTGTCTGACTTCAAAGATAAACCGTTCAATCAAAAACAAATAAAATTCCTCGTCCATTACGGATCCATTTCAGCTGTTGAAGACACAAAGAGTTATGCAAATGTAACGCAAGCACTCCCTCCGCAGTCCACTAACGGGACGTAGGACCAGTTATACCCTGCAAAGCTAAGCCGGCCAAGTGGATTCTTCTTGATTCACCTTGGCTATTCAAGCCGCGATTATGAAGCCACCGCGAAGATAAGTCCTGTTCCGGCCAAAAACGAATATACCTACTGTGTACTTCCAACTATCTGTTGCTTAATGAAAAAAGTCACAACACAAGATCGAACTAGAAGTTCCTAGGTCAATAAGGCTAAACAATAAGTGTTTCGAAACTCATTTATCATTTGTATCGTTGGCTTGAAGACAAATCTGGTGACAGACTTACCACATGTCACAATGTCCCAAGTAAGACCCAGAAATTTTAGTGAATTGTATACACCTGTGAATACCCTGGAATTGGGATTGTGTGATCAGAAAAAAAAGAGTTTTAACAGTGGTAGAGCCACGCATCAGCTTTTGTTGTTGCATGAATGGGCCGGCTCGACCAGGGAAGTACCACGACCTCACAGAATACCGGCGTGAAGCAGAAGTCTAGCAAACTTTTGGGTTCGTCTGGTGAGGGCAGGTAACCGGAGGCCCACACACCCCTAATTGGGGGGGAGGGGGCACTCTAAGGCCGCCAACGCATCTGCTATGCCTCTTGTATTGCGGGTGATCATGGGCGACGGTAATCACTTACTTGAGCCACCTGCTTGTTTGCCTCCCGTGTCTATAAAAAAAAAATTATATGCAAATAAGAGTAGTGCTATCAGAACCTTTATATATATATATATATATATATATATATATATATATATATATATATATATATATATATATATATATATATATATATATATATATATATATATATATATATATATATATATATATATATATATATATATATATATATATATATATATATATATATATATATATATATATATATATATATATATATATATATATATATATATATATATATATATATATATGCGTTATTTACTGATTATGTTACAACCGGGCACTAGAAGGCGCATATTATTCTCAACTTCTATACAGTTACGTAAATTTGATTTATGTATATTTAAGCAGGTAAAAACTTTTTTCGCAATCTTAGTTTTCTCTAGTTTTTACATAAAACGGTTAATTACTGTACATAACGAATGTTGGGTTTTGCTGGAAAACGGGTTGCAGCGATACGATAATGAAGTATCCGATGGAGCAGATTCCTGCAGCGGAATTTTAAGGACCGATTTGTGTGTCTGTATGTAAAGGACAGTTTGCTGGACATTTCTATACTCCAATCTCTCAATAAATATTTAAGAAGAGCCTTTGCCCAGTTGTTCTAGCTGCCTTTTATACTTCATCATATTAACTAACTTGCTTCACTATAGCTTTAACATTTTGAAACTTTAGTACACATGATAAATGGAAAACTCAATTTAAAACTTGGTATCATAGAATAAAATGAAATTATGAGATTCATATTTTATTTTCTTGACAGCTACTTCGCAAAAGTCTGAAATTCTTATAATCCATTTACTTAATGGTAAAGTAATAAAAGCAACAACATAAGTATCATCGAAGTTTCGTTTAAGCTTATGAATCCCCTTGAAAGCTGAGTCATGGTTAATAAAATATTCCGTAAGCCATGAAAAACTTTGCTATTATATAATATTTATAATTTTAGCTGAGTGGTTGGGTGGTTGGAATTTCGAGTCCCAAGTTCGATCCCCAGGTAGCCGGCTCGTACCAATGAATTTTTTCAAAAACTTACGTACGGATTATACTGTTGGCTTGGACATAAAGACGGCGACGCGCTCACCACCTGTCACGTTGTCTCGAAAATATCTTCGGTGGAAGGTGGGTCTCAGGGACTTAATAGTCTAGACTAGACCCTTTGTATAACCTTGTATTGGGAATTGCGTGAAGATTTATCATTTATTTATAGATATGTGTTTCTTCGTTCACGTAGGCATAAAATGTGATGTTGTACCTATGTAAGTGTGTATTTACTTATTATTATTTTTTTAATTAATCTCGATCAAATTAAAAAGTAAATAAAAAATTACAAAGTAAGATTTTCCGTATCCTTGTAAATCGTAGAAATTTGCAGTAAGTATTCACCACGTTTGGTAAACGTGGTGAATACTTGTAACAGTTCTTCATCGCGTTACATATTGCCGTATTATTCGAGATGGTATTCCCACTATCTATCTTATTATTGCAATATGATTGTTGGCAATGTAACCTTTTCCGATATAAAAGTAAATTCAAGAAAACCTATGACAGGAAATAACGTTTTCGCAACGTCCGATTTCAATTAAATAAAGCATTTACGTTGCTTCAAATCTATTTGTGAAAACTAGATATTATTCGTAAACAAAAAAACATACAGACAGAAAACCATTCTCAATGACCATGCTTTATGTTCTAGTTCTCCTCTTTATTCCATTATATTAACACTCAGAGATAAAGTTATGTAGCATGTTAATGGTAAAATAATTTCCAGAATCAGACCATAAGCTCCGGAGGTCACTTTCTACATACACAGAAAATCACATATTTACAAACATCAACTCTTTATAATATTTATGCAAGTGTCGAAATAGTAACAAAACATAGTAAGGGTAAGTATCTAAATGTGTCATAAAGTATTTGACCACATATATCTATACAATTTTCTTTTTACAAAAATATCTTCATCCCATTTCCATGAGGATTTTACCTCATTAGACAGAGACCTAGACGAAGAAGATTTTTGTACATAAGTTTTGAAGACATTCATAAGTACGAGCCTGCGACCTGGGGATAGAATTTGGATTTCTTGACTCAAATTCCGATCACCCAATCACTTGGCTATCGTGACTCTCCTTTTACAAGTCCCATTAAATTTCGCGTTTGAAATTTAAATCAATTTAGAAAAAACTTTAAATTTTACAAGCTTGGAAGAAAATAGCTTTGTGTGAAAATTAGATTGAATTTATTGTAACGGTTTTTTGAAGTGACTTTTACAAAATTCTTAAATTCTGTACTAGAATAAATTTACGGTTCACTCAGTTTTAAACACAATATTCAATTCAAGATATTTTACGATTTTCGTTCTTATTTCGTAGTACGTATTGTACCGCTCCCGTTTCTGTGAGTATATTCCAAGGATAATATTTGCATGTAATATAATTATAGTAATCGATTTATAGTATAGTATATGTAGTATAGAAAAAGAAATAATAATAATAATTAATTTAATGGAATAAGTGGCGTAGAGACTCCGCGCGATGCACTTTTTAAAGGAATCGTTACCGCGACTGGTCGTAGCCGCTGGTGACAAGAAGGCTGGATCTTTTGTCGTTCAACGGTTAAGACTAGTCATGCAAAATGGAAATGCAGTCAGCGTTCCATACCACTAGGAGAAGGGCTCTTCGATTATTGTAGTTTTGAGTTATTAAGTATTGTAAATATTAACATTATTTAGTTTCTGTAAAAAAGATATTGGTATTTGAAAACAGTAATAATGTTGTTTAAGTCAGTGTTTTTCGATTTTGTTTAGATGCTCGCAGAGCGAATTGATTCCCAATATGAGAAAAGTCTCTGAATTATTTGATTAAGTCTGTGTGTGTTTTTAATTTATGTCTATAAATCTCGTACATACCTGAAATGAAATCTTTTGATTGATCTTTATTATAGAAATTTTAGAAAGTGACAAATTTGTTTACTTAAATAAAGAAGAGTAAATACCTTTTTCTTATTTTGCTCCGTCAATAACACTTCATTACGGAGAAACGGCGTTAAAAAGTAATATAAAAGTCTTTGATGAATATATTTATAACATGTAAAATTTTACATTTTTCTAAATATTGCTTCAAATGTCGATTTATTTTCTACAGATATTATATTACAGCGACCTGATTAAAACATTTCTAATTTTTGACATATTATCATAAAGGGAAAAGCTGTTGTCGGCACAGAGATTAAATAGAACATTCTAACTAAAAATATTTCATCCACTTTAACATCATTACATAGATAGAAAGACGGAAAAAGTATGAAAATGTTTTTTTTTTATGAGACTAAGCCTCTAATAGATATAACGTTTCTCAGAAACGTGTTTTGCTCATTTTCCTTTGTAAACACATTTCCAATAACATTTCACAAAGAATTGAAATTTTGACGGAATAACGCCTTTCGGCTCAATTAGTCTTCTATACTATTATAAAATTGTAAATGAGTCGTGTACTTCATTGTATATTGAAGATATTAGTATATAATATAAAAGTAACTAAAAGATAGGAAATAGGTTAGTAGGACGTGTTTTAGCCTTATATTTAATACGTGGGGAAATATACCCTCACCAGTCTAGACGCGCTGGAACACAGACTAGTCTATGGCTAGTCTAGAGGGCAAGGAGGCCTCCAAACCCACGTGGGTGACGAAACCTCCTGAGTCCTGCACCGGGAGGCCATTAGGCTCAGGAACGCAAGTTCTTGATCGAGCAACAGCTCACCCGTCACGCCACGGACCTGGGCTTCCGCCTTAGACTACATTTCGGCCGCGAAGGTGAAGAGCGAAGAGACAAACTCTCAGACAAGACACTCCTGTCACTCCTGCGGCCAACACGCATTCGAAATGGGCATGGTTTTTGGCCGCTAGTATAAATAATAAATAAATAAAAAACTTCACGCAATTCCCAATACTGGGGTAGACAGAGGTCTAGTCTAGACAATTAAGTCCCTTTGACCCACCCTCCACCGACCAGGACAGGCGGTGAGCCCGTCGCGGCAAATCCGACAGGAGATGGCTTAGAATTTTACAGGTCGTTATGTATGTAAAAGGAGTATATTAAGTAGTATTCTGTTCCTATAGAGCACGGCTTTTGGTATTGTTTTCTGTACAAATATCGTCACTCACTTTTTATATTACATTGTGGCAAAGGTATGTATGTATCGTCACGTAATGGTAAGTAATTACCGATGCCCTTATACGAGTACACAAGTAACAACTGCGGCTTTTGGTGCTTGACGACATTTATGAAAGGAATTGAATAAGGGAAAGAAAAAGAGAAAGAGTAATCATCCAACACTTTGAGGTGAGCAAGGTATACCGTCCCCGTCCGGCCCCGGTGAAGCCGCCTATTCATGCAATAACAAAAGCAGCTGCTATTATATAGGAGGTGATGAATTTTGTGGAAATTTCTCGAAAACCCTCCTTTAAATTTGACTTCAGTGCTCATTAAGTACTCGGTTAATTTGAAATAAACAACATAGATATGTTTTATGCTCAAAAGTATTCGCATACGCAAATAAAGAAAAGTATAGACAGGGATCCAATTCCATGCGTACGAAGTCACGGACTTATGATTGTTGTAAATGAAAATCATTTGCCACATGTATGACGTAGAGAGAAGCTACAATTATTAGGAAAGTTTGTGTGAAAGAAGAGTTTATTGAAAATTCACCAGAACAATAAAAAGTGGCATAAATTTAAGAGCTTTTTCTATGACATTTTGTCTCTAACAGTTATTCTTATAAATAGGTGTTTCCATATTTTTAAACATTTTCAAATTATTTTAAATGGCCAATGAAACTTCGACACATAGTTAGTATTAGTTTACATGTATAAACATTAGCAGCGAAATCTGATATGAATCTGTATGCTCTTCGTATGCTATGTTTATTTATGCGAATAAATAAACATTGCATACCACTGCGCTTTTTGAATATTAATAGAAAACAAAATTTCTATTTTTCTTGTTTATTGTTAGTTTGCTTTTGTACTGAAACGTAATCTCTTAGAAATGGATGCAGTGAGGCAGAGTTATAGACGTCTCGTAACATCGGAAATCAATGTAGTTATTTTCAGATGATTAAGTTACGTCGCTACTGTGCTTCTTATAAGAGATAAGGGCGTTATTACTTGTGCTTCATATAAGGGCATTATAATCATTACTTATGGGTATAAGAAAATTTGTCAATTTTATGTGTATTGGAATAGGAAGGGTTTGTTAAACACATTTTAGTATTTAAAAATTGTGTAAAAAAGATTACTGAACAAAAAAAAAGTATATACGATAGTGCTAAACATTTAAGAACGGTTACTCAATGCATGTATTCAAAGACATTTACATGGAACTTTAAATTACATATTTAGATTTAATTTTACACATGTATGTAGATAGATGACGAACCGATAGCCTAATTGGTAGTGACCCAGTCTTTGAAGCTAAGGGTTGCGTGTTGGAATCCTGCTAGGAGCAAATATTTGTTTGATGAATATGAATGTTTGTACTCTACATGACCATTTATCTTTGAAAATATAAATGTATATTTATAAGCACATTGTATTTTTTATTTATTTATTTATCCTTTATTGAAACACCTTAAAGTAAGGGCTACAATGGGCGGAGTTAATGCCTGATGGCATTCTCTACCAGTCAACCCTTGTAATGGTGAAAAGTTGATGGTAGGTGCAACCCAAAGAATAAAAAAATACAATATATTGCACGATACATAAAAGCAATACATATAATAGCAGCATAATATACTATAAAATACCTACATATATATATATATATATATATATATATATATATATATATATATATATATATATATATATATATATATATATATATATATATATATATATATATATATATATATATATATATATATATATATATATATATATATATATATATATATATATATATATATATATATATATAAATATACCAGGGACGTCCTGAAAAAGGCCAGGTCAAGAGTACCCTGAATCGAAGAGAATGTATGAAGGAATAATGAAAGTGGACGAAGCGAAACAAGTATGTAAGGATCGTAGCAAGTGGAAAGAAGTGGTCTCTGCCTACCCCTACGGGAAAGAGGCGTGATGATATGTATGTATGTATAAATATATATATATACATATATATATATATATATATATATATATATATATATATATATATATATATATATATATATATATATATATATATATATATATATATATATATATATATATATATATATATATATATATATATAAGATAAAGTAGGTAACTAAATCATACTAATAAATTCTATACAATACTAATAAAAAAAAGGCGTTTGTTGTCAATGATTTGTCAGGTAATATTCTCGAACTAATCTCTTTAATGAGTACATACTAGGAGCAGTCTTTATATTAATGGGCAAGGCGTTCCAGAGGAGTATCGCTTGTACAGTAAAGGAAGAGTTATAGTATCCTGTATTGTGTTGTGGAATATGAAGCTTATATTGATGAATAGAACGAGGTACTCTATCATGAGTACTATGAAGATATTGAAAGTTATTCTTAAGATACGAAGGAGAATTAGGGTTATTTAATACAGAATACAGTAGAAACAGAATTCTGGAGCTACGCCTTTGACAAAAAGAGAGCCATTTCAGCTTGGAACGATAAGACGAGATATGGTCATATTTACGTAAACAAAAAATGAATCTAATGCAGTTGTTAAGAAGGCGCGCCAACTTGTCGAGACAAATATTTAAATAAATAAATATGTATAAAATACTATATAAGAAGATAAAATATAATCTATATACTATTATCCAGTGCTTTACAATCTAATAATTATCTAAGAGCGCGGATATTTATATTTATCTACTAAGCACCATCCCAACAGTTGACATTTACGTATGTTTAATATAAGTATACAAAATTCAGTACAAGAAAATGAGAGCAAAACTATTAAATACAACATAACAAATACACTGACAACCTTATTAAAGTAAAAATAACATATCTATTTTAAGAAGATAAACAATGCAAAAAAAATACAATGCAGGTATTAACAATGTAACAATAAAATATTAAAAGAAAAATTAAAAGAAAAATTAAAAGAAACATTAAAAAACAACTTTGCAAGCTTATGCAAAGTTGTTTTTTAATGGAGCTTTCCAAAAAAGAAAAAACAAGATTAAAAAAATGAATAAAAAAAAATGAATTTAAAATACTTAACAGTAAGGGTTTACATCCATTGCCTTATTCCATATTTTTTTATTAATCAGAGAACCTGACAGTTGCTTGACTTGACATTGAAAGCTTGAAAAATGAATTATAAAAAGTGTTGTTTACTTTTACCTGCTAAGCAAGAATTTGTGCTAAATTCGATTTAATGTACCTTCCATAGATTTATCTAAATAGTGTAGCAAACCACGTGATGTATAATGCTGTTATAGTAACACAATGGTTATGTTTACATTAGGAAACACCGAAAAAAAGTGGAAAGCACTAAATTTGTAAAAGAGAACAACAGTTAAACTATAAGAAAGAAAACAAGGATGTTATCAAATTATTAAGAGGAAAGACTGGGATATACTACCATCGCAATTATTTTTTTGAAACGATACGGCGCGATTTCTTGCCATCAAGAGCCGCCGTAACTTTACTCCTCATTTCCTGCTGACTTCTGGAATTTGACGTACTCCGGATGTATACGCCATCATCAGTCGGACTCTGGATGACTGGCTTTAATCTCGAGGCATTGCTAGCAGACGGTGAACATGGTGGAGGCCATGACGACACAAGTTTATTGAGCTCTTCTTCATTAGCGATCTTCTTAAGTTTACCGTCAGGGAGCTTCACATATATTTTTCCATCCAGAGTCCACACATTTTTCAAACCAAAATGCTTGCGAGCCGTTGCATGCATACTCTGTCTCATATTAGTTAGGAACTCACAGATTGTAAATGGATAACTTTTTAGTTTAGTCTTCGACTTCCAAACCTCTTTTTTGATGGAGTAATCAGTGAAATAAACCAGCACTGCTCTGCTTCGTCCACTGTCATGAGCACCCAGACGATGACAACGCTTAAAGGATGAGTTGCTAATATGAGTTCGTCCTAGTTTATTATGAATAAGATCCATAACTTTCTGCTCAACATTGGATTCATGGTCATCAGGTATTCCTTTAAATAGCAAGATCTTGCGCCTATGTAGTGTTTCCGTTTCATCCACAGCATGAAAACATCTTCTTACTTGTTGTTGCAGAAGGTCAAACATATTACTTACTAACTCCTTAAAAGCATAAAAGTCCTGACTAAGCTGTAGAAGAGTTGGATTTGAAGGGACTAATGCTGACTTTAATCTGTCCTCAAATTCGGCCATCTTTGCACTCCAGCTAACTTCGAGCTCCTGTAGCTGACCAACATTGCCTGTGCTATCCATACTATTATATTGTGAATAATCAAGACAGTAATTTTAAATAAAATAATAAAACAGAGCTTTAGAAACTGGTCTAAGTTATTTCACACCTACCCTGGAAATCCGTTTTTTTGTTGTACCGTGTTTTGTATTGTACCGTGGATTGAACCCTAAGATGGCGATAGGCTCACCAACTATCACGTTGTCACAAATTATCGTTGGTGAAAAGAGGATTAAAATGACTTCATGGTTAAGACCTATGCTTCCCCAACATCGGGAAATTGCGTGAAGATATAAAAATATGTAGATTGTTTATATAAATATTTTTTCGTCTCTGCCTAGGATTCTCTGTCTAGGCATCCACTTTCCACTAGTCGAAATGTAAGCTTACTGTAGAACGTAAATTGTCATCTTAAGACTAAAAAAAATGTATTGTTTTTTGCGCTCTTACGTGGGCGAAAATAGTCACTTAATATCGGGTGTCCGAATTACTTGTTCCGCCTTGCCCCTTAAAATATACTAATTAATTAACTTTCATTAACTTTCTAACTAAATTTAATTAACTCCCATAAATTACCTACTTTCTGTACCTTAACATTAATTAACTAACGACCAATATCTAGATTTTCATAAATCAGAACTACTGTAAGAATGAAAAGAAGGAAATCCGTTTATATGTGGACCAAGCAGCACGAAGATAAGTATAAAATAATAAAACTGAAAGATAAAGGAAATCTAATAATAAATAAACTAACTAAAACTGCTATGGCTATTAGAGTCATTACAGAGAACATATGTTCTTGGCACGTATTATATAATATACATATATACATGAAATCCACTGCAGGACAGAGGATTCTCCCGTAACAGAGATTTTATAATAATCTTCACGCATGGCAAGCGGATTGGCGATCGCAGTGGGTCTGCTTGAATTTGGTTTAGTACTTTTCGGGTTAGTTTTCGGTAACCATTGATAGGCTTTTCCCTTAGTCGCCTCTTACGACATCTACGGAAAGAAAAGAGATGGCATATTCTTACACCGTAATCACGCGGGAATTACATATAGCGCTAATTACTGTCTGGTAATTGCTTTGTAAACTATGTATTATATTTATTTTAACCATCCATGCAGGTGCAACATTTTCCCATACGTCCTTTAAATGTGCTTTTTGCTTTCTTAGCCTGGTTCCATAATCAAATTATATGGACATTAATGGTGGAAT
The DNA here is from genome assembly GCA_029286605.1 of Sericinus montela. Classification (NCBI taxonomy): domain Eukaryota; kingdom Metazoa; phylum Arthropoda; class Insecta; order Lepidoptera; family Papilionidae; genus Sericinus; species Sericinus montela. The sequence goes on from JAGSMR010000020.1 coordinate 1,902,307, forward strand.
TTATGGTTTAAGTGGCTATTGTCGCATTAATTTTCCTATTACAGGTGTGTCTCACTATTTTTATTCCTGAAGCTGTGGCACAAGTTAACCTTAGTTAACCTTAAGAAGCTTTGTTTTTTGTATCATTAAACAAATAAAAGGCATAGCCCATACATGATATTATTTGAAAATTTTACTATAATATTTTTATTATAAATATTCAATAGTTTTTTGTTAATTACAACCATTTATCATAGTATGCGTTTCTTTGAGGAGATTTTAATGAATGGCCATCAGGCTTAAAGAAGTAAATGATTTTACAATTTAACAGTATGTTAGATAACAAATTTTGTATATTAAAACGAATTAATTGTTTTCAAAGTTTATTCGACAGTAGTTTAAATATGTTTTTATTTTATTAATCGGCCTGTAATAGTCAAGTGCAGGGCTGGCTACTCTCAGCAGGAATTGCCATTGTGGCCATAATTTATAAAAAATCTGTGATATGGCAATAGCTGTTCCAGAGACGTCGCATCTTAGACTATGCTACCCATCATCGGGCTGCTTAACTTTGATCTAGCATATTTGCAAGTTCTTTTCATTTGATGCCAATTTAAAGGCGGAAGATATAAACGATTTAGAACTTCCACCGTCCAACAAACGTCTTATGTAATTGCATGTTCGAGCTCTCGCGGTATTTCTGTTACGACCCGTAATAAAAGTAGCAAGTACGGTTTATTTGATAATCCTGAAAATAGCCCAGATGTTAGTTTTATATTGCAGTCCACCGTTAGACCTGTATTTTAATAAAAATTCTTGTGTCGGTTTTAAAGGGTAAAGGTGAACTAATGTAATATATATCGTGTGTGTATTGTTTTCTAAGCTAATATAAGAGTTAAGAGAAATAAACAATTTAAGTTTTTCGTCAAAGTCATCATCACCGAATAAAGTTTTTCTGTCATATCTTGAAAACTACTGGACCGATGATACTTACACTGTTATCGTAAAAATGCTCTTCAAAATTTTGAATATTTGTTTGGACGCTGTAATAAATTATTAAATATGAAAATAAAAAAAAGGTTGCAGTTCTAAAAATATTCCGACCTAAAAGAAGTGAAAGCAAAAAGTTCATGACAGTAAAATGCATATAATTTAGTCCAATTCAGTCAGTATTCAGCTTTTTCAATTCATTTCCTTTTAAGCATTATATGTAATCTCAAAGAATTGTCTCCGAGTTGAAGATAATTACTTCACAGTGATTCAAGAAATAATTGAACAAAAACGAGGTCGTCACGACAAAAATAATTAAGATAACTCCCATCAGATAAGAATGCTGGAAGTTCAACATTTGTAACAAAGTTTGTAAAACAAGAATATCCGCGTTAATTAGTAAGGAGAGAATTGTTTCTTTTTTCATTCATTTTTTAAAATTTTCTTCTCGCCCATGATTCGTACAATATTAAAAGGCCTTTTTTGATATTTTATGTCATTCAGCCTCATGGGGATTGATTATTTCAAAACGTACTCAAAATAAAAAAATATCTGAACACCATTCCCAATGCAGGGTGACAAGTAGCAAGTGACATGACAAGTAGCCCGTCGCATCTTTACATCCAAACGATCTACTATCTACGATATTAGAAAATTGTACATAAGTTTTTGAAAAAACCCATTGGTTTCGTACCCGGCTTGGGGATTGAACTCGGGTCTCTTAACTTAAATTCCGATCACTCAACCGCTTGGTTATTGTGACTCAAAATATGTCCTCATTAAATAAGAAAAAGCTCCTGCACAAGCCTCGTAGCTTGCATACTGTATACATGCAATGAAGATTGCGCTGTGAAACGTACCTTTAAGCAATAGACTAGTAGCAGGTTTATTAAGAAAACATCTTAAATATATTACCCGAAGTCAGTCCGCAGGTGGTAAACTCGTACCAAAAAAGGTTCCAAAGGATTTAATCTGTTAAAGTAAGATAAGTTTGTTAAGTTAAATTATGGTAATAGATGGTGATATACTACACGCATTCAGTAAATAATTACTTAACATTTTATGCAAACAAAAGATTTTTTCAACATTACACCTGTCCAGATACTAGCTTAATATAAAAAGCCTCCAAAAAAAATTCGTTACAGTAATTTTCAAAACAGCAATTAATATACATAAACATGATTTACTCGTTAAAAGTAATATAAGATTAAGGTCTGTAGTCGTAATTATTTGGAGGGATTCAAAAATCTAATGCGCGACGGAAATATTTCGTCGTTGAGAACGGAATTTTAATTATAAATTACTGAGTTTCATGACATTACCATCTTTAATCATAATGTTTAATTAAATTGTTTTGAACAAACTACTTCATATGAGATTAAACTTATCTGTGTACTGAAATTGATTTTTATAAAACATATATCTAACTTATACTTAATTATTATTAATCTGCCATCTCATTTCTACCCACAGATGTCGTAAAAACGACTTAGAAGATACCCGTCAATGACTGGAAACAGATGAAAACCATCTCGAAAATATTTCATCATGCAAAATTTTGCAGAATGGTGACGGGTAGCTGCATTTTCCATTCCGTAATTCTGAAAACTAATCAACATATAGATAACTTTTAAGACGTTTCTGAAAGACACCGAGTTATGAAAGATATCAAAATAACGAAAAATGCCAGAGAAAATATATGGCGAAATAAGATGGGTAATATTACTCTCATTGACAATAATGCCAATGGAACCACATTAAAATTGAGTTATGTTTGTCGTAATTATTAAAATGATATTCCTATTTATTGTTACTCTGTATTGAATTTATTATTATCTTATTATTTTTTTATTGTGGAGGTAAGTGGCTGATAAACAATCGTTTCAGCTGGTCGTTAATGACTAACTAAACATGTTTTCAACCACAACCAGAAGTACTGGAAGTGCGTTACCTACCTTTAAGAAAGGAATTGGGATAAGGGAAGGAGAAGTTGGAACGTAGACATGGGTGTTCACCTCCCGGTTACTTCACTCACTGGACGAAACGCTGAGGCATAAGCTGGCTGGATTTATTAATTTTATCTGTAGTTATAGATATAAGCCAATGAACTATTTAAGAACTGTCTGTGAAAGTATATATTATTAATACAATAGCATCATAACGGCCTGTTAAAGTCTGCGGGAGGGTTTTAAATAATCTTCACGCTTGGCAATAATCACGATAATAATAATAATAGTCACGATCACCGAGTGGTTGGGTGGTCGGAATTTTGATTCAAGAGACACCCGAGTTCGATCCCCAGGTAGCAGACTCGTACCAATGAGTTTTTCAAAAGACTTATATAGGAATTATATCGTTGGAAATAAAGACGGCGACGGGCTCACCATCTGTCACGTTGTCCCAGAAATATCTTCGGTGGAAGGCGGGTCGAAGGTACTTAATTGTCTAGACTAGACCTCTGTCTACCCTTGTATTGGGAATTGCGTGAAGATATTTATTTACTTATTTATTTTATTATTCACGCTTGGCAAGCGGATTGGAGATCGCAGTACCAAGAGAGTACAGTCCCAAAAAATGTCTTCGGAAGATGGTGGGTCGAAAGGACTCTGATGTCTAGACCATTATCTACCCCTGTATTGGGAATGGCATGAAGTACCAAGACACCTTGCACCTTATATGCTGCTGCCCGTTACCGGTTTGTTGATTTTGTATCTAGTATTTTTTTGAGATGGTTAGTTCGAAATTTATTTGTAGCCTTAATAACACCATATATCATTAACAATAACAAGTATAGCTTTAGGAGGGAAATAAATCTTTGTTAATGTTTATGCTGGTTATAACTGCTAAAGAGACTTGAGTAATTTCCGACTGTCTGCAATTTTGCTTAACGTTTTAATTAAAACACTAGAAACAAAGACCTTTGCGGTTCAATTTACAGCCTATTGAGCCATTTTCACACAAAAGACTTGCATTTCTAAACCCGAGTCATTATTTAGCAAGATATTGTTACCGTATCATCATTTGGCATATATTATTTATGATAATTAAGTCACAATAGCCGAGTGGTTAGGTGATCGGAATTTGAGCCATGAGACCCGAATTCAATACCTAGGTAGGGGTAGTAGGCTTGCACCAAAGGGGTGTTTCAAAATTTCTATACGAGGCTGAGCACTATTACATTGTCCCAAAAATGTCTTCGGTAGAAAGTGGGTTAAAAGGACTTAATTGTCGAGATCTCTATCTGCCCTAGTATGAGAATGTCCTGAATATATTTTTTTAACCATAAGTCATACATTCATATTAGAATTATGATTCGAAAATTCATAATTTTCTTCGTACACGCAAGTACTCCTACTAGTAATCTTTCTTCTTTCGTGACTGACTTTTGCATGACTTCGAAATATGTATCAAAAGTAAAAAAAAACTAAAATAGCTGCTTGTCCTGGCCTAGAGCTTTCTCTCAAATATTTGAGAGGTATTAGAATAGAACCTCCAACTGTAATCACGCGGCACAAATGCGCAGGTTATCTCACGCTGTTTTATTTTAGCTCATAGTAAATTCAACATTTAAGACTGCTGCTCTTGATAATTTTAGCGCAGTCGGCCCCGTGTCTCGTCGAACTCCTTCAGGCGCCGTGACCTCGAGTCATCTTCAAATCACTCGGCTAGGTTCACGTCTCCCATATATCATATAAAAAACGAATTAAAAATGACACCAAAGTCATTTTTAATTCATTTCAAATTACATAAATTTACGTGTAATAAGAGCATCAATTAGACAAAATAATACGGAAAAGTTGTAAGACATCATTAAAAAGTTATTTTTTTTTATAATAAGTTCAAAAAAAATATTTTTTTTAAATAAAATGTACAGATAGTAATTTAATTAAGAAAGGTATAATTTGTGTTTTACTTTTCTTATTACGGCTAACTAACTTTATTTTTCATTAGATGTTTTTCATTTGCTTTTTCGAATTCAAGATTTGTTTCTTACTTTCCTTATAAATAAAATATTTAATTAATTAAAGGCGGACTTGTCTTGTGTCTTTTTTAACAAGAAAGGTTTATCGTCAAATTCGATTTTAATTTGTTTATATTTTTATAGAAATTGAAGAATATATTTCTACTAATTATAATTGGTTAGTCGTAGATTTTAGATGCCTAAAAGATATTATTTACGATATCAATACTATAGATAAGGATATGATGACTTTGTTATTGACATGAGAAAGATACTATATGATTGGTTTTAACATAAAGACAGCGTCTGACTCACCATTTGTGACGTTCTCCCAAAATAGGCTACGGTGAAATGAAGATTGAAAGGAATAAAGTCTTTAGACCTCTGGCTACCTGTGTATTGGAAAAAGAGTGAAGATAAAACATATATATATATATGTATATATATATATATATATATATATATATATATATATATATATATATATATATATATATATATATATATATATATATATATATATATATATATATATATATATATATATATATATATATATATATATATATATATATATATATATATATATATATATATATATATATGTATATATATATATATATATATATATATATATATATATATATATATATATATATATAAATATATATATATATATATATATATATATATATATATATATATATATGTATATATATATATATATATATATATATATATATATATATATGTATATATATATATATATATATATATATATATATATATATATGTATGTATATATATATATATATATATATATATATATATTCAATTATATGTCACGATAGCCGAGTTGTTGAGTGGTCAGAATTTCGAGTTGAGAGACCCGAGTTCGATCCCCATGTGGGGAGACCAATGAGTTTTTCAAAGAACTTATGTTCGAATTTCATCGTTGGCTTGGACATAAAGACGGTGACGGGCTCACCACCTGTCGTCCCGAACGTTGTTCCGAAAATATCTTCAGTGGAAGGTGGGCAAAAAGGGACTTTCACGACGGGTTCACCACCTGTCACGTTGTCCCGAAAATATCTTCGTTGGAAGGTGGGCAAAAAGGGACTTTCTCAACGGGCTCACCACCTGTCACGTTGTCCCGAAAATATCTTCGGTGGAAGGTGGGCAAAAAGGGACTTTCTCAACGGGCTCACCACCTGTCACGTTGTCCCGAAAATATCTTCGTTGGAAGGTGGGCAAAAGGACTTTCTCAACGGGCTCACCACCTGTCACGTTGTCCCGAAAATATCTTCGGTGGAAGGTGGGCAAAAAGGGACTTTCTCAACGGGCTCACCACCTGTCACGTTGTCCCGAAAATATCTTCGGTGGAAGGTGTTGGTTGTCTAGACTAGACCTCTATCAACCCCTGTATACTCAATTCCCAGAGTGAAGTTATTTATTTATTTATTTTATTTCATTTTACCAATGACTTTTGACCAATGACATGGCAAACCTAAACCTTTGGAATGTGAATTCGGTTTATCCGTAGCTAGACTAAATTATATTACATTTAATTCTGTTTGTTATTGGAAAAAATGTAATTACATGCAAAATGTAAACGAGCTAATTTACACTTGCAATTACGTCGCGTATTTTAGTATTCAATAGAGTTATTCGATCACGTTCACAACGGTTCAGTAGCTCCATTGAACAGTGCTGTAAATTTTCCAACGTTTAATCAGTATTACACTGCAGCGGTCTGATAGAAAATCTATTAAATTGTTTATCGTCATGCTAAATCCCTTGTGTTGGGTTTTACATGTTTCTGGCTATATAAAAATGTTATAAGTAAATAACGGATATACACGTTATAAATTTTTAATGAATGAATTTCTGCTAGCTTCACTTTTATTGGAAAAAATTTATATAAAAATAACTTTGTAATAACCTAATAACACCTTTGATAGATCCTCAGACCTTAAGAAAATACTTTATCATTAAAATGGATAACGGCACGATTTAATGGTTTGGGCACGTTGCACAAATGTGTCAAGTCTGGAGAAAATGGTCTAGAAAACTTACAGCGTAAAAGTTAACAAGAAAAGGGGTCGAGGTAGGCCGAGACCAACTTTCGAAGACATTGTGAAGACATTGAAGTAAATTGCTCGAAGTGGGGATGGTCAAGAGTGCACGGGCAAGTTAATTGTAAATGATGAATCGGAAAGAGGTATGAGATCGTGATACTTGGCGATCTATTCTCTCAAACTACCCCGTCCCCCGGGTTTATGCGTGAAGATTTAATAATATTAAAAATTTACCAGAAACACGTTCCACAATTTACTAACATAATTTACCGATAAATTTTTGTTCACTTTCGTTTAATTGCAGCCTGATGGAAAATATTAGACATTGTCTAGAACCTGGTAATACTGTATCGGTTTCTTAATATGATATATTTGATTTACAGATTATAAGTTTTTGTCAAGACCCTAAAATAGATAACTAAGACAAAGGCCACATGCGAGAATACTTTTGTGTGCGCAGTTTTTGAGACATTTAAGTTTGCACATAAACAATAAAGATTAGTGAAGTAAAATTGCAACTGTAAATACTCATCACAGGACAAAGACCTTCTTACAACATTTGAAACCGGTCGGTTTAGTCGTATCAGAGATTATCCGGAACAGACAGATAAAAATAAAAAAAAAGTTATTTTTGTGTATCTATCGTATATATTCATATACATGTAGTAAAAAACGGTTATTTCAATATTACAGACATTCCAATTTTATTTATGTGTATATATATGTATTATAGATAGAAAAAAATACAAAAATAACATTATATACTGTAAGTCAAAACAATTTACTACACTAAAGAAGCTACAAATTAAAAAAAATCTTGTCATTCGAATATTTATCTATGTAGATTTTAATGTATACACATTGTACCGTTTTACCACCTGTCACGTTTTCCCAAATAAGCTTCGGTGAAAAGTCAGTTGAACAGACTTAATTGCCTAGATTTCGGTAGGAGGAAACGGAATGAAATTATGAAAAGTAGCTCGAAGACATTTTTTTCCAAAAAAATAATCAATTTTTCGACACCTAAGTTTATAATGTTGTCTAAAATTAATAATGGTTTATTTATTGTTTTTTTTTCTCCAGTCGAAAGTATACTTTACCTTTCTTTATCGTACCGGAATACAATAGCTACCGATAAAAAGTATTTTTATCATTTTGTTTCCTAAGCCCATAAAATGGTAGAAGGAAAATTGTGTTCACACAAAGGTAGGATTTTCATAAATATGACATCAGTCTCCTATTTTACATTCATAGAGGATCGTAAATCGAATAAATATGAAACGTATTTGCGTTTAGCATGGAGGAAAAAGGTTAAGGTATACAATGCTATGACTAACAACATTTTGTATGTACTGAGTTAGAATCGACTGTAGTGAAATTTTGACTTACTAGATATATCTTTTTTTTTTTAAATTGTTTTAATTGCATAATTATTATTTAATTATTATGTATCTATTATTTTTATGAGTTTAATTCGCATGGATGTGTTTAATTCGTTCACATTTAAGACATAAGAGAAAATATAATATTTGTATTGACGTGTGTAATACATATGTCAAAAGATAACATAACAATTTTACGGAAAAATTATTCAATTGATGTATTGTAAAAATAAAAAAAAATATTCATAGAGTTGAGGAAGAGTGCCAGCCACATGTTAGCTATCTGTGCATTTAATATTATCGTATTGATTCTTTGAAACCAGCAGAGCAATGTACTTTGTGTGCATATATCATGTGTCATATGGCGCCAACGACCCTAAAACGCGTACAAAGGCATATTTTCAATTTTAGCATTGTGTAAGTAAAAGTTTAATGAAAGATGTTTTAATAAAAAGATTTTTATACATTTACATTTATCTCATATAATGAAACATATAAGTTTAATTTCGACGATATAAATTAGAGCGGACCAAATCACCGCCACGTGAAAATGACGACAGGTGTGGTGCAAGTGTTGTTACTAAAGCGATTATTTTGGAATAACGTTATTAACAACAACAATTTGTTTTTAAATTCGCCTTGTGTAAATATAAGAATTTTAAAATTCCCACAAACACATCCACTAAACTTCTATTGATTCTTATATAATAAATCAATAGCTACATGTACTGAATATGCTTTTTGTTGTGTTCATGACTGTTAAGATTGCGATTAAACTTCTCAATAAAATTTTGACCCTCTTCATACTTTTCCCAATTACTTTTAATGGGTCAACAAGACAACTTCAAAAGAATTTTAATTATTAAAAGTCATTAATTTATTTTGACCGAAATACGTGTTCCTGTCAACAATTACATGACATTTGTATACTGTATAATATATGTAACGTATTTTAAATAGTTTTATTGTTTTCCTATGCGCACACTACAAGGTAGGACGAGATTCACTTTATAATATCACGTTTTGCTCATATGATATTCAATAATTATTCGTTGCTTACTTACTAGTCAAAGACGAGTAAGCTTGCCAAGTGCGGCGATTGTGACAAATACTCCTTAATGGAGAAGTTTTAGACTTTAATTGGGCCTTTCAAAATATTCTTAATTTCTTCCTCGCATTGGTAGTATACGAAGCTATGGTATTACGACTTGATATATGTCACACTTCGATTCACACAAATGTATAGATTTACGCATTTTAGTAAGGCAGAACTATTTTTGAATCCACTGACTACCTCTCTCTCTCTCTCTCTCTCTCTCTCTCTCTGATATCGCATTTTGAGCCAATCTCGGTGGAAAATTTTTACCTTATCAATAATCATGAGAAGAATCTAAGGGAAAACTTGAAGTATTTTTTCCCTTAGTATCTCTTACGTCGTATCTTACCATAATTGACTACAGCAGGTAATTGACTATTCCGCCACCATTATGTTTAGTTATTTCTTATTTTTACGTTACAATTTTATTTTTCAATTTATAAACTTATAAAATGTTTAATATTTTATGTTCCTTAAATAAAAACTCTTCAAATTTCTATACATAGCATTGTTACTTTCAAAAACTATTGACAAAATAAAAAAATAAACTTTTTCGCCTTTACATTTCCGCTAGAAGTTTTATTCTTGGGACGCGTTACAAAGCATTTCTTATTTCGGTGACCCATTGTATATGCATACCTAGATTACAGCCGTATTTCAAAGTAACTGTGACATTATTTTTGTAATTATTTTACCTTTTTAAGGTTTGAACCTGTATAATTAAAGAATACAGAAGACTGATGTTAGATAAAAGTGATGTTTTGACATTAGCTTTAAAATTTACAGTACGTGAGTGTACCGTACCGGGTTTGATTCCCCGTGCTGGTAGAGACCCGAGTTCGATCCCCAGGTGGCAGGCTCGTACCAATGGGTTTTTAAAGACTTATGTATGAATTATATCCTTAGCTTGGAGAGAAACATCCTGTATAGTCCACGAAGTAACTTTGAGCTTTCACACTAGGCCGCAATAGAGGACCATGTCTCGAGGAGTTCGATAAACCTAGTATATAGTATCTAATTTAGACAAGGATTTGAAATAAAATTTGAACAAAAGAGCAATGGGTCTTATTCTATTTTCAATGAATTTACATGAGCAACATCCAGACTTAAAATTGTATTTTATATTATAGTTTATAATTTAAAACAGTTTTATATTTTATTACTAGGCATGGAAATTGAGACCATGTTCCGTTACAAATTACCAGTGATAATTATAATTATGAGCAACAATGGCATTTATAGTGGCTTGGATGATGACACTATGCAAGAAATTCAGTCTTGTGGTGATGTCGCCCAAAGGTAAACTTAATTAAATTTTAATAAAAGTGCTGTCAATTTTATGAAATATAACATTGATTGCTTGTATATAATTTATACATGCTCATGTCTCATTTGCTTAAAGATGTCTATCTGAAAAAAAAGTACCACCATAGCCGAGTGGTTGGGTAGTCGGAATTTCGAGTCAATAGACCCGAGTTTGATTCTCAGTTGGCAGGCTTGTACCAATGGGTTTTTCACAAACTTATGTACGAATTATATCGTTGGCTTGGAAATAAAGACGGCGACGGGCTCACAACCTGTCACGTTGTCACGAAAATATCTTCGGTGGAAGGTGGTTCGTAGGGGCATAATTGTCTAAACTAGACCTCTGTCTACCCCTGTATGGGAAATTGCGTGAAGATATTTTTTTATAACATTAAAAGTAAATATAAAAGCAAGTAGGCCATTCACCCACACTGGAGCAGCGTGCATTGAACTTTTCTTGTTCCTCTGCTCTCACCCCTAAAACAATATTTGAGAGATATTGTTTTGGATTGTGTTCCAGAAATGTATGCTAGCTGCTACATTTCTTTTAAGAAAAAAAGAAATTTGACCTTACATCTACCTGATATACGTGTATAGGTGTCGACAAAATCAAAAAAATCTCAATTTATAAGTACTGAGGCCCCAACTTTGTCTCATATTTATTATCTCGTATTAACTAAAATAGAGCATACATAGAAGTTTATTGTTAATATAGGAGATGCAGGGCATAGGTACGGATAGAATATGTTCTTTTCCTCTTGCGATCTAAAGAAATCTTAGTATGGCAACAGCCTATCCGTATAGATAATGTGATCTGTGCAACAGACAATAGACTACAGAAAACTGACATAGGAGGTGCGAAAAATTAAGCTTTTATATTTCTATTTTATAGAAATGTTTACAAGTCATTCAAAAAACCAAAAGTCGCTTCCTTTTTATTTTTTTGGTGTATTTTTAAAGAATAAGAAGGAAATCATCTAATATGTTGTTGATTGGCTACAATAGAACTTGCTTCGACTTTATCTAGAATATATTTTAAGACTGTTTAACAAAACGAACTGAACTACAATAAACACTCTGTTACTTGAAACACGAAAGCGCCCTTTCATGCATTTTACCTGATGTATAATGCATCGCCGGAGAGACGTAACGAGCTGCCAACATTGGAATGAGACAATGAATTTTACCAAGTCTCGGTACTTACAAAGGCTTTTTAGTAAGTCGAAACATTTATACGACTAACTTTAATTAATATTCAAATACTGTGCAGGTTGTAGGATTCTTTTTTTATTCGTCCATCGAACGATTTGTTTACCCTACATTTGAAGAGTTGAATTGCCGTGTGATTACGGATTCTCGTGAGTGTCGTAAAGAGGCGACTAAGTGACAAGCCATGAAAATGCAACTGGTTATCGACAGGTGGCAGTATAACTCTAATAGATAGGAGCAACAGTACAAACATTCTCCGACCCCAAAGTAAGTACCTTAAGTACTTGTGTTATGGAATCTGAAACTACGTGGTACCTTACCAGAAACACCCAGACCCGAGACAATATAGTAAAAGTGTTTTCTAAATTAATTTTTTCTGGAATCGAACTTCGGCCGGTTTTATTATGGTATGGTGTTTTCAAGAAGTTATCTCGGCGTCTGTCCGTAACCATTGCTTTTGAAAAAAAAATAACAAATAATCTTTGTTTATTTTAAAAAAACATTTTATTTAAAAAAAATATTTAAAAAATTATATTTATTTAAAAAAATCTTTATTTGTCTCTTATGATACCCACGGGCTGAAATATTTAATTTCATATAATATACAAATACACACATTAATAGATAATAGAATTCGTCTGGTAATGAAAGCGAAGATTAATAGAAAAAAAAAAACAATAAAACGAATCGTTATTCATAAACTACCAATTTTTATCTCTTTTTTAAAGCAGCAACTCAATATTCTTCTTAAATATATCTTGAAATAAGTAAAATTAAAACATAAAATATTTGACTGTCTGTCGCGGTATGAGATGCTAATTTCCCAGTGGGGAAAACTATGAAAATTATGCTAAGAGAAGTTGCCCGGTACTTACCTTCGTCTACTGGAATGCAATATTAAATGTTATACGAATATAATGTATTTATTTTTAAAATAGTGTATTTTTGTGAAATCAAGTAGTCAAATGCTACTTAGCCTTGTGGCTAAGTCGTTAGTGTATTTAGCTCTCCGTGTTTTCCCCCGTAGGTGTCGTAAGAGGCGAAAAAGAAAAAAAAACTTACAAAAACATGTTATGTTGTACCTAAACTCAGGAGAAATGTGGATAAAAATGATAAGTATCATTTTTATAAAAAATGATAAGTCAAGGTATCTGACTACCCCAGTATTTGACAATACATGAGGATCAAGAAAAAGGATATCTTCATTTCATTGATCATTGCTAACCCTTTTCCAAGTATATAACAGACATAACTTATGTCCGTTGTTTTATTGTTAACACCCTACTTTACATTTTAAACTAATAGGTGGACTTAATATCTCTACCATTCATACTTATTTGATTCATAATAACGTATAGTACGGAGTACTATACGTTATTATGAATCAAATAAGTATGAAGTAGTAGCTCTTTATCTGCCCCAAAACAGGTAGTATTGATTGTGAAAACATATTTAAAAAATATGTTTTATCAGCATATATTGTGCCATTATGTTGTGGGATATCGAATGGGGCCGAAATTCTTTTTCATACCTCGGCTTTCTCTTGGTTGCACCGCCTTTCATCCGTAACTTAGCCATTTAGTACCAAATAAGACCGGTTACGTGAAGCAGCATCTACAGCACGTGGTGTATGGCATTGTGATTATTAGTTCGCTAGCCTGGGATGATGATTATGGCAAATCTTCCTTACAGTAGAGGCCTTTATCCGGACCGACTTTTACAAGCCCATAGATAAATAAGTAAGTAAAACGATGACCTTAGTTGGTGTACAGGTGCTGCAGAAGCCTGTCCAGAGATAGAATAAAACTCGTTTTTCATCCAGGAGTGAATTATAAAATTAAAAGCTGATAACATATACAAAGACTTGAAAAATTCGATATCGTATTTTATTTAACTTTTGTCAAAGTAAAACTTACCCAAAAAGTTTCTAAATGAATAATGATCATCTCATGTATTATTCATTGAAGAATAAAATTTATCTTCTTTTTTAAATCATTGAGCCAGGAGAAAATTTCCGAGATAAGTCCAGAATGCGTTTATTTTAAGGAATTCATAATACTAAAACTATAGTAAATACTAAAAGTAATTTTTTCAGTGAGATTTTGTGGCTACTTTTATATATTTATAACTCTAGAAGAATATTTTTTTTATATAAAACGTGATGGTGGACCGTTCTTTGGTCCGTTCGTTTCAAAATTGGGGAGCACTATGTCCCGGAGTGAACTTTTGATAGGCTGGAGAGAAGAAGAAGAATTTTTTTTCATTACTATTACTTTGTTTTCACTTCTAAATACTTTTCTTAAATTGACAAAATCACTGGTAACAAATATAATGTAATTTGTGACAGAACATATGCGCTATATTGGATAAACTAGTTTTTCCGTTGTTTGTCATGTGAGTTGTTATATTTTTTTAAATCAAATTATTACTTAAGATTTGCTTTACTTTTTTATATTTTAATCTACTAAAATTTTTAGTTAATCAGTAATGGAAAGATAAAAAATCAGAAATCTATAAAGCCACATCTTTCACTTCACTGAATGCGTATATGCAACATTAGAGAGAATCAAGTAATCCTAAACGACACTGAAGATAAGTAATATAGAGAGGATTAAACCCTTCCTCTTATTATCTAAGACTATAAAGCCGAATGAATAAAAGATCTTTGTCCAAGCAGTAATTTTTCTTTTCTACCTTAAGTCTAGAGTCGTATAATGCTGTTGGTAGGTATGATTCCAAGTAAAAAAGACATACTCAACATTGAAATGGATTGAACAACAAGAAACTAATTTTGTTGCAAAAGTAAATAAAAAAATAACTATTTATAGTTTATATTTCGTTACTGTGGACAGCTCCTGAGTCGAGCTCGACAATTTAATAAAAACAACAAAAAACTTGATTTGGTTTCAAAGATATTTAATGAAATTATTGCAAAACAAAGTTTCTAATTAAACGTTGGCCTAAATTGGAGCTTTACCATTTAAATCAAGATATTTTCCTGGCGTAACTTACAAATTAGAAGATTAGACTTACGGTGTGCTTTTGTATTATAACTAAATTAGGAATTATTTGGCATAATTTTGTTGACTTAACTACATAATATGTATTTTATTTACTTAAAGTTCAAGGATTTTTTTTAAATTGACTAATAATAACTTATTTTCTTGGTTAAAAAACAAAGATAATCCTACCAGGTTATCTATTTTGTTCTCCCTTTCTTCTTTCTTTCTCTTATTTATGGCCACTCTTTCTCTTTATATCAAGGCAATCATGGGAGTGACAACTAGTAGCATAAATTGGATATTCTAAATAGTTATTTTTGGGATGAGAATTATCGTCAAATTATGATCTACAAACAGTCACCAGAATAAAAGATATAAATTAAAATTTTATATTGTTAATTTGTATGAAATCAGATAATATTTTTACAAAAGAGAGGGAGGGAGAATATTATACAGTGAGAATCTGAGCTTGCGGCAGTTGAAAAATAAATGATCGGTAGTGTCTTCATCAAGTCCACATTTACAAATGAAATTATCCTTTATCCTTAATTTAGCTAGGTGGACAGGTGAACAGCAGTGCCAAAAACGGAGAAGACAGATGGAAGACGGTTTTGTAGCTTCGCGGTTACAAAAAAAAAACAAGGTTTTGCTGGTACCTGTTCCTGAATACTGACATAATGTTTTCCTTTGGTTAAAATTGATTTCGGCCAAAAACTATCCTAAGATGATTTCAGGTCAGGGGCAACCATTTGCATAAGGTCATGTAGAAAGAGAAGAAGCCAGTAAGAGTTGCTTCTTTTGCTAGGCTCCGTTGACTCATTACCTTGAATTCCACTATGTCCAGGAATCCACGCCAATACAATAGATAAACCGTTTTAGTGGCAATTGTGCAATGCCTCTCTAATGCTAAAAATATGGGGATGTTTAGTTTGTAGTTGGAAAGGGTTAGAAGTAATGCTTTGAAGACAGCTGAGAGCATAGGAGAGAATTAAGGTCTTGTCTATGTTGTGTTACTTGATATATTAAATATTAAATATGATAAATAATTGATAAAAAAGCCACGATAGCCGTGTGGTTGGGTGGTCGGAATTTCGAGTCGAGAGACCCGTATTCGATCCTATTATTTATTAAAATATTTAAATTTATTAATTAGCAGATCCAGGATAGGGATATTAATTTTGTTTTTTATTTTCACATTTAAATATAGTAAGTAAGTCACTATAGCCGAGTTGTTGGGTGGTCGGAATTTCGAGTCAAGATACCCGAGTTCGATCCCCAGGTGGCAGTACCAATGAGTTTTTCAAAAACTTATGTACGAATTTCATCGTTGGCTTGGACGTAAAGGCGGCGACGGGCTCACCACCTGTCACGTTGTCCCGAAAATATCTTCGGTGGAAGGTGGGTCAAAGGGACTTAATTGTCTAGACTTGACCTCTGTCTACCCCTGTATTGGGAATTGCGTGAAGATATTTTTTTTTAAATATAGTACAAATTAATGGATATAATGCCGAAAGGCATTCTTTACTAGCCTAGCTGTCGATTAAGCTATGTTTCAAAGGGTGTATAATGCTTAGGAGCTAATTGTTTTGTTTAAAGCTATATTTATATATTAAATATATATAAACAATTTAGTGTATTTTGGTATATGACCATATTTAAATATGGTCACTCCCGCTAATTTGCTTAATTTTGTCTGGTATTTTTTGAGACGGTTATCCTGCAATTGGTCAAATCCCTAGGTTTTTCACTTAGTTATCCTTTACACCAACCACAGGAATAAAGGGGATGTTATATTTCTGAGCAGTTACCAAGCAGCAAAAATTTTGTTTATTATATCAAAAGTCGTATGAGAAAGGTACATATGAGCACGTAAATTTATGGAAGTCATTATTAGATTTTACAAATCTTATAAAAGATTTGAGAAATAAATTCTTTTAACAGAACCTTAAATAAAGTAATGTATATCTCATTCACACTTTGCGTGTGATACATGATCTTCGGGCCAGTAACCTTAAAACAATAAAGGCAGGTTAGAGTTCTTAGTACTAGTTTGAAAAGTTATGAAAAGTTTGAGGCAATATGTCATTTTATGAAATGCATTAGCATTATTGACAACAGCAGTTGAGGTGGTGGGTGACCAGATGGTCGTGAAAATTTGAAAGAAACCAACGACTAACAACTCTATTTTTTCATCTTCTATGTGACATTTTCAACGCAAAATACAATAAATAGTCATCTTGTTGCATTTATTGCAATGTACACTGCCGTGTAACATTGTATTACAGCGTATTTATAAAGTATTTACCACGTCTTTTTTTCCCGCGTATGTCGTAAGAGACGACCAGGGGAAAAGCCTTGAAAACGCAATTAGCTATTGACAGGTGTAACCATCTCAAATAATAGCTGACCAAAACGTATGAGACCGGTGATGGGCAGCAGCGATTACGGTGGAAGGTGTATGATACTGCGGTCGTTAACCCGCTTGTCAAGCGTTGCGATTATGGTAAACGCTCCTTTACGGGAAAGGCCTATAGCCTGAAGTTGACCTCAACAGCCAATATGAACGTATGTGTGACTTGTCTAATATTGGTATTTATCCCATTATACATTTCATTCTGTTTACTTCTGCATGACAATAGAAGCAGAATAAACATTTGATTTAATAAATGGAATACCAAAAAGGATCTGTAAAAGTAAGGACAGAATATTTCAGCACGCGTTTCAATCAACGTCGGATTACGTGTATAGTGTCAGGTTTCTTTCAATAGCTTACTTGATATCGATATCAGAGAAATGGCAAAAATCAAAGATGAATTCATTCTATTATATATAAACCTGTTTCTAAACTTACTTGTAAATTTATTTTCAAATCGATGACCAAATAAAAAAAAAAAAGCTTTTTTTTGTATTACTGTCTAGGGTCTCCAGACATGTTTAATATAGACTTAATTTTTACTTAATTAACTTAATTAACTCCTGTGTATTTTGTAAAAACAGATTAACTGTTTATTTAATTATTTATATATTCTTCATTGACACCTAATAAAAGGTAACAATTGGCGTACTTAACCCCTTATAGCATTCTCTACCAGTCAACCCTGGGCAAAACAGAGAATAAACGGCAGGTGTAATAAATGGGTATAATAATTACAATATATAATATTTTATAGATATCTACTCCAATATTTATTTGTTATATGAATATAAATATACAATACATATAGAAATATAGTTATATATACATATACATATACATACAAATACATACCTACGCAAATAACTACTATACTAAAAATAAATAAAAGTCTGTTGAATGTTCGCTTTGGTTTCAGCGTAAGAACACACCACTCTCTTTTCGTGAGTGTAGTAAGAAGCTACTTGGTGAAAAAAGTTTTGATATTGTAATCGGCCCCGTAGGTGTCGTAAGATGTAACTAACGGAATAAAGCCTTAAAATTGCACTTGGCTACCAACAGATGGCGGGATAACCATCTTAAAAATACTAGATCAAAATTACCATTTTTTTATTTTCACATAATTTCCCAATATATACCCTAGGCAGTCAATGAGGACAATGAGGTCCCTTAGAGCCAATTTTCACCGAAGCTTATTTGGGACAACATCTAGGTGGACGACAGTTGGTGAAGCTGTCTCTCTTTGTGTTCAAGGTAACAGTGCTTTTCCATGTTTGTAAATGTTACCGAGGACTCTCGGTTTTGAGCATAGTGCTAAGCTCCTCAAGCGACCCTGTCATCAGAACTATGTCATCGGCAAACCGATGGTGAGTGACGAATTCGCCATTGATGTTCACACCGTATCCTTTCCAGTTCAGTAGCTTAAAAACATCTTCCCACACAGCGGTGAAGAGTTTCGGGGATATGATTATATAAGATTAATCCTCCTTAAAATAGTGGCCTATGTACTGCAGTAAACTTTAACAGACTATTAAGAGGGTAAGAGTAAAATCGGATTACTAGTTCTGGAGATACAAACTTACAATTTTTAACAATAAAACTTCACCGCTTTATGATATAAGTGTATAAGTAGACCTTAACATAGATATAAAGAAGAAAGTAACGCTTAAAGTGACGCATAAAAGCTTTTAACTTGTGCAAGAAATGAATATAATGTAAAAGGCATTAAGGTGACAAAACAAATGGACTAATATTAGAACCGTAAGACATCTATCCAACTTCGAAGTAGCTAAGTAGGATTAATTTCACAGTAAATTGATGGTATACAGTGATCGACTAATGGCTTCCTTTTATTTTTCTTTATGATATTAAAATAATAAATAAATAAATAAATTTCTTTCTTCTTCAAGTGCCTCTTCAATCCTGAAGGTTGGCCGTCAGCTTCTTGTACTCTGTCTTATCAACCGCGAGTCGGAACAGTTCTTCGACTGAAGTAATGCCGGTCCACTCCCTGATGTTTCGCAGCCACGATTTTCTTTTGCGTCCAGCGCGCCTCTTCCCCTCTATCTTGCCCATCATAATTAATTGTAGTAGTGAGTATCTATCGTGTCGGAGCACGTGACCAAGATAATCCATTTTACGTTTTTTGACGGTCTGCAATAGTTTTCGGGGCATTTGAACGCGCTGGAGGACGGTTTTATTCCTGACTTTTTGGGTCCAGCTTATGCGCAGCATACGACGATAGCACCACATTTCTAATGCCTGCAGGCGTCGTCTAGTCTCGTCTTTCAGGGTCCATGCTTCGCAACCGTACATGACGACAGGCCATATGTAGCACAACAGCAACCTGACTCGGAGCTTAATGTGAAGTTTACGACAGCACAGAACTTTCCTCATTTTGTTAAAAGCGGCTCGGGCAATTTCCGGGTCTTAATTTCCTGGTCGGGATCCCATGCTTCATTTACCCAAGCACCGAGGTACTTGTACTGCCGTACCCGCTCAAGCTGCTTCCCTGACACCGATATGCTAGGATGTAAGTCTGGCTATGCTAGGTTCTAGAAACTACCATAAACTTGGTCTTGCTAATGTTCATTGACAGATCGGCCTTCTCGCTGCACTCGTTGACCTTATTTACGATGGTTTGGAGGTCATGTTCAGAAGATGCAATCAGAACAGTGTCGTCCGCGTACCGTAAGTTATTTACGACCGTTCCGTTGATTTTTACTCCGGCCTCCAGACCTTCAAGAGCCCCAGACATCACTGCCTCGGAATAAATATTGAAGAACAGCGGAGACATCACACAGCCTTGTCGAACTCCACGATAGATCTTGATTTCCTCGGTCTCCTCATTTTCAACTCTGACTGTTGCTGCTTGGTTCTCGTACAGATTACGGATGATCCTGACGTCCTTGTCATCGAGTCCAATATCCGTTAATAGACGCAGAAGATGTTGGTGCTTGACTCGATCGAATGCTTTTTCGTAATCTATGAAGCACAACAGTACGTCGGTTTGCATGTCCATGCATTTCTGTACAAGAACGTTGAGGGCAAAAAGAGCTTCACGAGTACCGACCCCCGAGCGAAATCCGAATTGACTGTCACCTAGTTGTTCGGTCACATTTCGGTCTTACTTTGTTATGTATGATGTTCAAGAACATTTTGAGGACGTGGCTCATTAAGCTAATCATACGGTACTCTTCACATTTCCTGGCATTTTGTTTTTTGGGTATTGGGATGAACATAGACTTTAACCAATCGATTGGGATGTTACCGGTATCATAGATGTAATTGAAGAGCTCTGTCAGTACGTCAAGTTGATCCTCTTCCAGTAGCTTGAGAATTTCAATGGGCATGTTGTCGGGTCCCGGCGATTTATATGTTTTAGCAGCCCTCAAGGCGCGTAAAACTTCAGATTTTAAAATGGGAGGACCTTCGTTTCCCTGGGCATTGAAATATTCCTTGAAGTGTCAGCAAACATCTCCGAGACGTACCCACACCACTGTTTCTTTTTATCATCGATATCCAGGATCAGATACCCTCCGTCATCGACCAAGGTACTGTTGACTTTACGTTTTTGACCTACCATTTCATTAATGTGTTTATGCGCATTAAAACTGTCATGCTTGCGAAAAAGATCTTCCAAATGTGCGCATTTATTATGGTAATAGGTGTTCCTAGCTTTCGCTATCTCTAATTGAATGGTGTCATCGATCTGTTTGTACCTGTCTGGGTTTGTGCTCTTGTACAGTCGTCGCTCTTCCATTAATTGAAGGATTGTGTCCGTCATCCAATCCTGCTTCTTAACCAGTGGCGGTGGTTGTAGATATTTGTTGCAGATATCATACACGTTTTCCTTGAGACTGGTCCATGTGTCGAGATCGGGAGTATCAGCCCTGGTGCGATGATCGGTGGCCCATTGGTTAATAGCATTGTACACCTTGATTCGCGTATCGGGCTCAGCAAGTTTGCGCACATTTGGTCTTCTATCTAATCTTTTTGGCTGTACCTTCTTAAGTCTGCATTTCAAGTCCACCACCACTGGGTTGTGGTCTGATCTTATGTCCGCTCTAGGGTAAGTTTGTGCTTTCTTGACGCAATTGCGGTACCGTTTATTAATCATCACGTAATCTATCTGGTTCCTCACAATGTGATCTGCTGTGTGCATTGGTGATATCCATGTGTATAAACGGCGTGGTGGTAGTTTGAAGCAGGTGTTAGTAATTACAAGCTCGCTATTTTGACAAAATTCTACCAACATATCACCCCTGTCATTTCGGATGTCAAGTCCATAAGCACCAGCAACACCAGGAACAGTGGTCGAACCCACCTTTGCGTTCATGTCTCCCATAACGATAATCACCTCGCGTTTTTTGGTGGTTTTCAATAGTGTGTCAACATCTTTGTACAGTTCTTCTATTTCAGTTGCAGGTTTGTCTCCGGTGGGTGCATACAGTTGTATGATATTAATGTTATATGGTTTGGCCTCTAGTCTGAATAGCATTGCTCGGTTGGACAAAGGAATGAAGTTTGTAACCGCTTTAGACATTTCCTTTGCAAGAAGAATTCCCACACCATATCTTTCTGTTGGTTGGTCGCTTCCTGAGTAGTAGAGAACATGGTCATCTGGTGTGAAGTGCTTGCCTTGTCCTGGCCACTTAGTGTCGCTGATTCCAAGAATGTCCACCCGCAGGCGTTTTATTTCCTTTACAACATTGGGGAGTTTTCCATCTTGTTTTAGACTTCTCACGTTCCAAGTTCCTATTCTTAGTGTTTTCCGCCCGGGGATTCTTAGCACCTCTGTCCCATTTAAGAGACGCCGGGCACTCGGGGCCGTGGCTATATCTGACTTTTCCATAAAGCTAACTTCTAGGGAATATAGTGCAGTGGTTTCCCGTTGCCTTCTGCACCGTAGTGATGGCATGTGTAATCGTAGCGCCCTGCTGCCAACGCACGATATCCGGACTGAGTGACTGTATGATCCGGACCCCCTTCTCCCATGCTGCTTGTCGACCTACATCTCCAAAGGGGTTGGTTACCGCAATCTCGATGGTAGGTTGCTCGACGTAACAGGGTTCACCGCGGGTAGGCAGGGAGTGGAGTTGGTGGAGAGAGGCTAAGTGACTTTTCTTGACCCAGAGTCTGTATTGCGCGTCATCCACCCTTGAACCCTTTTGATAGGCTGTAAAGAAGAAAGAAGAATCTTAATTGACAAGCGGATTACGCTTGGCAAGCGGATTGGCAATCTCAGTTACTGGTCTACCTTATTACATCACTCAACATTACACGACACCATACAACGTAGTAAAAGTGTTTTTTTTTTTACATTGACGGTCAATTGAATCCGAGGTGGCGACACCTTGAAAACCGGTTTAAACACCACTTTAAAATAGTACATAGTGTTTATTTTAAGGTAACTTTACTAATGTCGTACTAATATAAATTTACTAATAATGTATCGGATGTACTAATAATACAATTGTATTTAAAATTAAAAATGCAGTGCAATTTATGGTATGTAAACAGAAAAAAAAATAATGCACTCATTACGTAATCAACTCATTGCTACTTAACTTGTGACAATTTTATAAGATCTTATACTATTGTACTTACAATAGTATAAGATCTAATAAAATTGTCGTATATCTTAATGAAAAACTAAGTGGTTTTCTACGCTCTTACTAACACTTTTACCCTCGGGAAGTACTCGTAAATACTAAAAAGGTGAATTATTTATCTGTGGCCCGATGTCGTCTTGCTTGTCCAAAACAGAACAATATCTTTTGTTAGTTTGTCTCTGTTCAACTATTCGTCTATATATCCCAAGACTGTGGCTTATAAAGGAACTGAGTTTTAGAAATAAAATTTATCGAATTAATGTTCATTTTTAAATAAAAAAAAACCTTTTTATAAAATTAATTCTTATTTAGAATAGCAAAACAGTCATCATAGCCGAGTGGTTGGATGGTCGGAATTTCGAGTCAAGAGACCCGAGTTCGATCCCAAGGTAGCAGGCTCATACCAATGGGTTTTTCAAGAACTTATGTACGAATTACATCGTTGGCTTCGACATAAAGAAAAGATTCATTTAATTATTTTATTTAGAATAGCGGAAGATTAAACAAATAGAGCTGGCGACATCATGAAAACTGGTGTGTATGCCACTCGTCCGCAGAAGTCGTCAATATTGTAAGAGGTTTACAAGTAGCACGTCTTAATTTTTCCGTTAACGTGTTTTCTCTATTACCGGTTGCTTGGTAGATTACAGAAGTTCCTGTTCGGAACTATAAGATAACAGAATTAATTTTCGAGTATGAAGTTTCTGATAGCACTAATGGAGCTTTAATGCACCTACAAAGTAACAGCATTAGCTTTACTCCAATTTTCCCAGAAATATAAGATATTTACAGAATATTTTTTTCTACATATAAAAATTTAATTTATAAAAATCTATATTTATATACATATAATGAAAAAAAACTAAAATTAATGTATAATAGCTGATAAGCATTATCTTAAAAATCTTTTTCTTACTTTATATAATTACTGTTTTAATTTTTTGTGTATAGTGCATATTACACCATATATTCGAAAAAATAAGATGTTCTTCCGAAGTCCATACAATTATGAATGTTGTGTTTACCTTTAATTAAGGATACATTTATTTAAAATTTTTAATACTTAAGTTTTGTGTTTATTGTTGCATGTAATCCTTGTTGGTGAATTCATCACGTCATTCACAATACTGAGGTAGGCAGAGGTCTGAAAAATTACGTCCTTTCGACCCACTTTTTATCGAAGGCATTTTTTGCGACAACGTGACAGATGACGTGAGCCTGTCTTCGTGTCCAATCTTATGTAATAAATAAAAAGAAACCATATGTTAATCAATGAAACATGTATTGTCAAAAATGTAGTTGACATGTGTTTGAAATAACAACAGACAAAAATTATATCTTTGTTATTCTAACATGTTAAACCTACTTACACGAGAAATATTTCTGGTTCAAATATATCTTATCAAATACATACATACATATAAGTCTGATATTTTAAGAGTAGACTAATTTAGTACAGTAGCAATATAAAGCTGTTACTTTACGACGTTCCTTCTTTATTATTGCAGTTTCAAAAAAAAAGTTTAAAAGAAAAAGATAAGATATTCACCTTATACTATTTAGTTTTAGAAATAAAACACATTTCTATGTTCATAGTTATTGTAAACGCTTAATTAGCTGCAACAAGAAGCTGTCGCATTCCAACCGTCGTGCGTTGTACTTAATACAAGCCGTAAGGAATTCGAGGTACGTGCGAGATTTATTTTTCCTACTGCTTACTTTAAGGGTTGAACATAGATTATCGTAAACCTCCAGACATTCGGTGTATCACATTCTATAGAACTTTATGGCCAGCTCTATATCGGTTTGATGTTTGGGCTAAATGTCGTATTTACTTTATGTTATTTTATCACATTTGAATAACATACAAAGTGAAAGATATGTGAAATATGTTAGTTACATCTTTTTAATCAAATATTTAATTTCATAACCTTTGAGTAAAAGTAAAAAACATATTACTTACCGTAATAAAAAAAAAACTTTTGCACGTAAAGTTGACAAGACTACAAAATTGCAAAATAGCAATAAGAAAAAGTTTTTATTTGTGTTAGTTGCAAATTTAATTTTTTCGTAAGCAGAATTTTTAGCTATATAGGAGAGTTAACTCCTTACTCCTAACACTAAATCTAATTAGGTTTCATCTCCTACTATTACATTGTAACAATTTATTCTTACTTATACCATGAGTCAAATATCACATATATTTGACTTTTCTCTAGTCAGGTTAAACCACGAGTACCGTTAATATGGGCTAAGGGACGAAACTCCATCTTAGATGGTTGCCCACAGATGCTAATTTACAAAATAAGTTTTACAAAATAAGCCGTCGTCCTATTACAAGTTAATGCCATGCCCTGGTGGTGAATAAAAAGATAATTCTATTTCACGTCTGTATTCTTAGAGGCTGTGCTACTACCATGCTCAAGCTAGCTCATTCGTGTAATAGCAAAACCAACCACTTCGATCTACCAAGCTCAATAACCTAAGGCTATTAAGTCGATGACCACCGCCCCGAAAGTCATTAATACAGATGTATTAACATTGAGAATGTTTTCATTTAAAATTGTGAATCCAATAGTTTAGCTGTAATGACAGTTTCCAAACATGAAATTATCGCGAAACTACTAAACTTGAAGTTTCGGAGCTCAATAATGTTGTGTAATTACAGGCCCGTGCTTGACTTCAAAGGATTTAAATTACATAATTAACTTACCTTTGATATGCTCGATTTTGCTGTTGATGGTTTGATATTGTGTAACCTAATATTACTCCTAATATAAATTTCAAATAACTCTGATCCAATTAATTTCGATATATTGAATTTTCTGTAATAATTTTTTTATACAGTTAATATTAAGACTTTTTAAGAGGAACAACAAATGAGTAACATTTGGTAAGCGAAAATAAAAATTTGGGCCTTACTATTTACGGAAAAGTTCTATAGTTATTTACGAACACATCTCAATTACACTTGCAGGAAAAAAATAAAAGTTTAAAGTATAATAGACGATAATCTAATTAATAATAAAATTTAATGAAAAGTAACGACGAAGAAAGAGTAACGAGAAGATTTCTATTTATATATTATCAAATAGAAGAATTATCAAACAATATTATAAAAAAGGTGTGCGTGCATTTACTCAGAAAAGAAGCAAAACTTCCTTTCTACAAATTTATTTTTTTTATATAGAAAAGGGAGGCAAACGAGCAGGTGGCTCACGTGATGGTAAGTGATTACCACCGCCCTTGAACACCCGCAATACCATTTTGGGGGAGGGGGGACTCTAAGGCTCTCTAATTTTTTTCTTCATCTAAATATTTTATAATAGAGCATTTTTGAATACTCTATATATAATATAATACGTGTGTATATAGAACCGACTTTGAAAATGAACATAAGCGCATTCAACGAATGTTTCTGAAATTGTTCTGAAAGTGTCTATTTGTGAGCATTCGAGGTTAGTTTCATATGCAAAAATTTCTTTCAAACGTAACCCAGTTTCAACTTGCACACTTTCAAACATGCATCACAACATAACACGTTCTATTGTGCCTAGGTGGAGCCCTGACAGCGGCAGTCGCGCGGTGACCGGGCAATAGACGAAACGTCTGCTTGGAACTTTAGGGGAGTGATTTTGGAATGAAATTTGCAAAAAATATAACGTTCTAATTTACAACTAATATCGCTGTTTAATTGAACTTTGTTACAACAAAATGTGTTGACTACTAGTTTTTGTTCGGCGAATTCTATTTATTTTATTAAAATTCTCGAGTTTTTTAATTATAAAAAGCTTCAAAAATGACGTGACTATGAAGACATCAATAGGATAAAGGTATTTTTAATCTAGTCTGTTTTATTACATTATGATTCTTTAGGACGTATCAAATTGCAATTTTTTAAATTAAAGAAAAGGGTCATAAGTGCAAATGCTTCCATTTGCTTTCAAAGCACGTAGACACATTAAAAACAGTTACAATAATATAAGTGGCGAAAGAAACAAAAATACTTTGTTTTAATCATTTAAACATTAGTAATTATATAGCATTAAATTTTATTATTTTGGTGCAGAAAAGATTGGTGTAGAAATAAATTTGCAAAACTATAGCTTTCTGTGAAAAGGTTTTTATTTTACAATACATTTTGTACGTACAGATGCATGTTAATTATCATCGTTAGTTTATTTGTTTATGTAATAATACTTAAATCAATAATCAATGTCTTCACGCTTAGCCTCTGACGGGGTCCCCAGAAAGAACAGATAGCCAAGTGTCAAGATCTTTTAATAACTCTTTAACTTCTTTCAAATTCATTATTTTCTTCATACACGCAGGTCTTTGGGAGTTCTCATGACCTTTTTTAGATCGCTCGGATGGGAATGTTGAATCACTTTTATTAAGTCCTTCCGGAGTTGAAAGAAGCCTTTATTTTTTATTTCGGTTTATCTTTGTTTAAATTATATATATCTTTTTTTCTCCAAATGTTTCATAGAAATTAAAACCAATAATACGAAACCAAATAAGCTTTTTCGATTTTTATTTAAAATTTTCCCTTAGTGATTTTAGCCATGTTGTGTAGGAAAGCTATTCTCATTATTTCAGTCCGTCATTGGTTTAGCGCGCCATTTAAGATCATTTAGATATCATAATAACTTTCAGTAACCTTTAAGCCATTCAGTAATATTTGTATTCAAATAGTACATTAGATACAATATCGACGTACCCATATCAATTATAATTAGGTACTTGACCTCTAGGATGTGAACTTCAATGCTTATTATATTTGTAATTAATATTTTTTCTTAATGACCAAAATTTTGTAAGTTTAATCGACAAAATTTCAAAATACCATAGATGTTTATTATAGCGACGATAGCCGAGTTGTTGGGTGGTCGGAATTTCGAGTCGAGATACCCGAGTTCGATCCCCAGGTGGCAGTACCAATGAGTTTTTCAAAAACTTATGTACGAATTTCATCGTTGGCTTGGACATAAAGGCGGCGACGGGCTCACCACCTGTCACGTTGTCCCGAAAATATCTTCGGTGGAAGGTGGGTCAAAGGGACTTAATTGTCTAGACTTGACCTCTGTCTACCCCTGTATTGGGAATTGCGTGAAGATATTTATATTTATTTATTTATTTATGTTTATTATAGGCGATGCCATGTGCCCTTCTGTGTGGTATCGGCGTATGAATTTACCACTACAATTCTTCTCTTGAGTTTCCTGAGAGTGATGAGGTGCGAGGTGTCTGGTACTGCGATGGCCAATCTGCTTGCGAAGCGTGGTGATTAAGGAAAGTCCTGCTTATAAGATAAGCCTTTATCCTGCAGTGCATTTAAACTGTCAATGTATGTTATGTAGTAAATTTCTGTTCTGTCAACCCCTTTTTACCGTAACGAAATGTTTAAATCATCGAAACAAAATACATATATACATATATACATACATACTCGTAAGCTTGTCTTGTAACAACATGTTGCAGTGCCCTGATTTCAAAACACTAGGCTGTCACAATTTTAAATCCGGATTCAGTAAAAAAGTGAATATTATTGGATAAAACTATAAATACTGTTTTTATTAATAAGAAAAGGAAAACAAACACTGGCCTGAACTTTTATTACGCTCTGCCTATAAATTATTGGAAAGCGCTTCGTATAAATTGCAGTTCTTTACTTGGTTGTTTGTATACTCTGTATTTTTTCTTTCTATTTGTGAAAATATAATAGTTAAATTAAATTGAAAGCAGTTCTCTTTTGTTGTTTTTTTTTGGTTATTTGGACGGAGTTGTTGTTGTGGGTCGCAATGAGACTCAGATATATAGAGCTAAAATATTAGATTACATTTTCATGCGGTTGTAACTCTAACTACCAGTCTAGGTGAATGAAATTCTGTTGTTGGGGACGCTTTTAGTCGGGATGGAAGATGTGATTTAGAAGTGAAAAGGTTGCGGTGCCCTGGCTGCGTTAGTTAAAAGGCATGGTATAGTGAAATGTGTGCTTTGCAATACATAACGCAGTGCTAGTACTGACGACGTGATATTGTAAAGTGAACTCTGGGTCTGCCAGAAGAAGCATACAAGATGAACGCAGTGAAAATGTCTACCTCTTCGTAAAATGTACAGCGTTACCTTGTCCGAACGAAAGCGAAAAGAAGAGATTCGCAATATGGCAGGTTTGAAAGTCAAACTTATTACGAAGGATATGGACATGCTTCGATGATTTGGGCACAATAAGCGAATTAGTGACGACCGAATGGTGAAGGAAACATATAGCGCAAAGTTAACATTAAAAGGCAGCTTTTTTTTAACATTAAAAGGGGTCGAGGTAGGCTGTGACTAACTTTCGAAAACCGTGTGATCAAATTGCTTGAAGAAAGGAAGGGGAAGAAGAAATTAGTATTTAGAGGATGTGTAAAGGCCGCTAAACCGCACTGGAGCAGAGTTTCCCTACTCAAATCTCTCTGAGAAAAAAAACGTTCGAGGGAAAATAGCTTTGTTTGGCATATTTTCGTCTTCTACACCCGTTAGAGTACAACCCATTTAAGAGGTCGTGCTTTATAATCTATAGCAGAAATCTAAACCAATTTACTAGTAGAAGAATGAAGAAATAGCACTACCATAGAAAACATCTCTGTCATCAAATTAAATTAATTAACTCTGGTTAATCCTACATGTATTCAATATTGTTCAAGTACAACAGTCGAGCAAATTTTTAAATTCAGCGTATGTTTCTGCTTATAGAATGTGTTGGCAATGCTGGCAGAATATTAAGACATATTTACAGTCGACTTGACTAAGCTCAGATGAAGAAGATTAAGAAAAACTTTTTTTTATTATATACGTATAGAAAAAAAATATCAAAATAAACGAAAAAAGTAGAAAATGATCGACGGCATAAGGCACAAAATATCACTCAATAACTCTTTTTAGTTTTTAATATAAAAGTTTTTTATTTGCAAAACATGTACCAACCAGAAAGGGAACAGCAAAAGCTTTTAGGCGTAGAAAATTTTACTAAAATGTAAGTGTCGGTTGTTTGTTAACAACAGATTCCATACGTGAGTTGTTACTAGATAAGTTGTAGTTTTTTATTCAGTTTACTGGAATGTTTCAAGATTGGCATTAAAATTGTAGGTTGATGACCGCAAGGCTATTTTTTAGGTGTGCTGTGTTCTGATTTTTGGGTTCGAATCACGCTAGGCTAATGTTTGAAACATATTTTTGATAAACATGAATGTTTATACTCGACTCATAGATGCGTATATGTATTTATACTTAAATTACCTTGGGTACTAAGACGGCCTCAGGCCCACAACCTGTTACATTGTCCCAAATAAGCTTCGGTTGAAACTAGGTAAAAAGAACTTCTTTGTCTAGACCTCTGCCTACCCTAGTATGGTAAATTGAGAGAAGATTAAAAAAATATGCTCTAGATGAATGAATTTCTTTCATCATATTCATATTTTTTAATCTTTCATATAAAATTCATCAACATATTAGTTCGTTCATTCATTCGTTTTAGAAGAGTATTCATAATATGAAATATATGTACATATCAGTATGTTTGTAGACTATAACGTATTGTACAATGTAGAAGGAACGTAAAAATGTTTTTCCCTTGGATGTTTTATGAAGTAGATTCAAAAACATCTTTCCAAGCTCCAAGGAAATACTCGCCGATGAGTTTTTTGCCATTCGTTAAATTTTCTTTTACGCACTTTTGATCACTTTCGGTCTCACCGTCAAGATGTAACAGGATTTTACGTTGTCGCTCTATGATGATAAAGCACAATATCCTTAACGCCTCTACATGGTGTATATAAAGATAAGGGTACCTCGCATAAACCGCTTTAAAACGTAACCACGAATGCGTACAACAGTCGTAGTTACGATGTAAAGTTGTCACCGAAAAAGTGGAGTTCTAACGCGATGCTTTTTAAATAATATACTCAAAGTTAAAAAAGACCGTGTCACGGTTCCAACACACACAAGTGCTCTACGACTCTTGCAGTTGAAGTTAAAGAGCTGCGTCAGAAAAGATGGTAGTCTATATATGTTTTATATGTATATATAAGTTTACGTCTCTGTTTTCTATCTGTATGTCTATTTAATTAAAATCTAATCCTTTCTTACCATTAATAATATTAAATAAGTTTGTGTATATGACGGTAGGAAAGCCTAGTTTGTGATAGCCTAGGGATCCTGCTTTCTAAGCTAAGAGTTGCAGGTTCGAATTCATTTCATTTTTTTTTATTTGTCATTATTTATCGTTTTAGGTATATTTAAATTCCATTCCATCCGGTTTGCTGGATGTCTTATGAAATTATTTTGTATATTACTATAAAAGGTTGTTAAAAGTTATTGTATGTTAAGTTATTCCTAGTAAAAATTATATTACAATACAAAACACAAAAGTTTATCACTACACTTAATTTGTTAATTTGTTTTATACATATTTTTGTTTTTCATTTAATCTTATTACATTTTTTTATAAGTTGCTGTTTTAAAGGTGCACAACAGAAATAGAATTGTTTAAAGAGATATATTTATACTATTGTTAGTATCAATCTAATAATAGTATCAAAGGGATGAACAGTAGAATGGAAAGTGCCGGTACGACTTTGACGTCACACGGTTAATGTATTAAAAGACTGGGAGATATGTGTGTATGTATATATATCTACGTAGAGCAAGATCTGAGATCTCTCTATGTATTGGTATACCCTGTAGTTTTAAACTATACCACGTACTATGTTCTTCTGGGTATTCCCAAAGGCAACTAAGGGAAAAACCTTGAAAATAACATTGGCTACCAACAGACGCTAATGTTATTTTCAAGCCATACCTATCTTTCAGGCCATTTCGAAAATATCAGGCCAAAATTCAGCAGACCGGAGACGTGCATCTAAGGTGCCAGGTTTCTGATACTACGACCCTCAATTAGCTTGCCAAGAGTAAATTATGACAAACCCTCTCTTACAACATATGTCTGTAACGTAAAATTTATATGAAAGTCATAAGGAACTCACCTTGTTCTTTTACGTTACAGATAACTTAATTTGTGAGATTATCTTATAGTAAATCTTAAGAAATCACAAAATTTCAATTAACAGCGTAAAAGTAATGAAAGTTAATACTTTGTACCTTAATACTTTCATACTTTGTTTAATACTTTGTTACTTCTTTAATACTTTGTTCTATACATATACACATACCAGCTGCCCCCGCGGCTTAGCCCGCCGTTTAACACTTAATCGGAATCATAATTATTTTTCTAAAATAGTCTGTCTGTTTGTTATGGCTAATCTCGAAAACTGCTGGACCGATTTTAAAGGGACTTTCACTGACAGATAGCCAATTTCATAAGGAGTAACATACTTTTATTTTAGAAACATAATTAGGGTTTTGCGTAAAGTGTTAAACTACGGGCAAAGCCGCAGGGGGCTTTGTAGTAATAAATAAATATACAGTGGTTTTTATGCTGCACGTACCAGAAGCTCTGTATTATTAATTAAAAAAATGATTATTAATTTTAATGGTTAATAATGTATATAGTTACGAGGAGTTAAGGAATACAAGTGGATTAGGACTGTTTTTTATAGGGGCAATCTTGATCCTTTGATGGAAAACTGAGCCATAAAGAAGATAGGCCGTAAAGTAGATAAAGAAAATGTTTCATATGCCAAACGAGAGACTCTTAGTTGCTAGGACATCAGACCTTTGACCTTTTTTTCAGCTGGTATCTTTGTGAGTAATACAAGTTGTAGAGCCGGTATTAACCTAATCCGTACCCGGTAAAATTTTATTGGATTAGTTAAATCACCAGTTCTACTGGGGTTATCCGGCTTACTGGATTCTAACCTAAACAAACAAACTTTTAACCTAAAGTTTGGCTACTAACCTAAAATTAAACTATCTCAATATATCATCATGGAATTTCCCATACTTGGGTGGGTCTAGAATTTGGCGTCCTTTCGACCCACTATTCATCGAAGCTTATTTTGGACAACGGGACCTGTGGTGAGCCTATTGCCTATACACACACATACACACACACACACACATACACACACACACATACACATACATATTTTACATAGATATCTTCATGCCATTTACCTTAATAAGTTTCTAGAAAAAAATAAGATTGATTATCTTTTTTATTATTTATTAAATTGATTCTTGAAACTTGAAAACTATTGTAAAAATAATAAAAAGACTCATTAATATTAAAATCTCTCGAAGTCAAATGGCTGTAACGTAAATTTTTCTGAACGTTAAAACAACTAAAAATTTTTCGTTCAAAACTTTTTATAGTAAGAGTTAAGAGTTATCAACTGAGCACCGAATCTTTTTGTGATAATATATAGATTACACTTTAATGTGTAAACTCTTTCTATTTCATCCATTTAAATCTCGTACTGCATATGAATGAAGGTGAATCTAGTTCAATCTTAAGTGGTGATACCCAATTAGTTTTTCTAAAGTTACATACTATTTATACCCTAGGCTTGGATATTGAGACGGCCAAAGGCTCATTTATGAACATGTAGAGGAAGGCTCTTTGAATGAGATTTATCGAAACGACGACTAATATAGTAGCTTCGGACCGGCGATACACTCACCACCAGTAACGTTGTTCCAAATAACTTCCGATCAAAGGTGGGCAGAAAGTACTGAATTGTTAAGACCTCTCACTATATCAATAAAATACGTACAATCAAATAAGCGAAATTATGGGAGAGGCCCAGTTTGCTATTGAAGGCCCTATGTACTTACTTATATGTATGGTATCTGCTGTCTTGTCGCTTCTGATCTTAATCTCTTCGTCATGTTCTATGAATCTCTTGGAATTTACGGGGCGACACTGTCTTGCTTATTATCATACGACTGTGTATGACAATGATAAAGAAGGCATATTACACATAATATGCATGAAGGTATAAGAACATGAAAATATTATAAATATATAATATAAAAAAATATCTTCATGCCTAGATAATTAAAGCTTATTTCCACCGAATACATTTTTTGGAACAACGTGACAGGTGGTAAGTCCGTCGCCATCTTTATGTCCATGCCAACGATATAATTCGTACATACATTTTTAAAAAATCATTGGTACGGGTCTGCCACCTAGGAATCGAACTCGGCTGTCATGACTCGGATGGCGATCACCGAACCACTATTATTACCGGTTATTATAACTTATGATGAAAAAGATATAAAAATAAAACATAATAATCATTTCAGACGATGTACTTTAAGAAAATGCTGTCGTTAAATTAAACGTATAACCCTACAAAATAAAGCGGCTTTGTAATGCAAATACTTTAATCTTGATATTGCATATTTATGAATATTTCTTGTTTGAGAATTTAATATAACACATGGTTATTCACAGAGGTTTAGTTCACTGGAAAATTTTAATTAATACCGTGACGTAACAGAATTTTGCCGCTATTGCAATACCTTGTACTATGTGCTGTTTCATAAATTTATAACTAAGTAACGCCATATTGTTTGTATATTAGAATTTACTACCGGTACTGTAATTGTCGACAAATGTAAGGAACAGATAGATGGTGGGATACCTTTCTGGAAAATAATAGACCAAAAATAAACAGAACGGTGAAAGGCAGCGGTGTCCAAGGAGCGGTATGTCTATCACTGAGTTCACCTAGCCGCTTACCAAGTAATGGTAATTCTAATGGGAGTGCCCTTTATTCTGCTGTTGATTTGACGAACCACTTATGTATGAAAGGTATAATAACTTTAGTATCTTATTATATTGTACTATTAAACTATTTAATTATGTTTAAACATACAGTGATTGCATAACTAAATTATTATAAATGATATCGTAAACACGACTAGTCACGATAGCTGAGTGGTTGGGTGATCGGAATTCAGGTCAAGACACTCGAGTTTGATCCCTTCGCGGTAGATTCGTACCAATGATTTTTTCAAATCTTATGTGCGATTCATATCGTCAGCTTTAACATGAAGATGGCGACAGGTGACAGGTAAGTCGAAAGGATTTTCATGCCTAGACCTTTGTCCTCCATTGTATTGTGAACGGTGGGACGATATTTTTTATTAAATATACACAGTTGAATAGTTTTCGATGGTTTCAAATAAGTTATGGAGTATTATAAGTATAGAATATAAATGCTCGAAAAAATTGTTTTATGAATCGCGTGGTATGAATATAAGTATTTACCACAAACTTTCTTCTCGTGTGTAGCGTAAGAGGTTACTAAGGAAAAAGCCTTCAAAATATAATTGGACACCGACACATGGCGCGATAACCATCTTGAATAATACCAAATAAAAAAAATATCTTCACGCAATTCCCAACACAGGGGTAGACAGAGGTCTAGTCTAGACAATTAAGTCCCTTTGACCCACCTTCCACCGAAGATATTTTCGGGACAACGTGACAGGTGGTGAGCCCGTCGCCGTCTTTATGTCCAAGCCAACGATGTAATTCGTACATAAGTTTTTGAAAACTCATTGGTACTGCCACCTGGCGATCGAACTCAGGTCTCATGACTCGAAATTCCGACCACTATACCACTCGGCTATCGTAACTTATTACTACTTATATAATACCACATCAAATAAAAATTATAGACGCTGATGTTTGCCAGGGAATCGAAAATGGGCAGCAACGTCTTAGGTAAAAGTCTAGAACTGAGATCACCAATCAGCATAACAAGCGTGGCGGTAATAAAAAAACCCGGAAGACTACGGGAGAAACGATGGGAGATATAGGTATACTACCTACCTTTGATAGTTTTTTTTTATAGAAAAGGGAGGCAAACTAGCAGATGGCACACGTGATGGTAAGTTATTACTGCCGAAGGTTATGGATGTATGAATACCTAACAATAAATAATTAGTTAGACTTAATTGAACTACAGAGAAAATGATATGATATAAATAATTAGTTAGACTTAATTGAACTACAGAGAAAATGATAGGTGTAATGTTTGTAAGGTCAGAAAATGTTTCCCTTTTGAATACTTAAGGGGTCTTAAATCTAACGTTGGGTACACCTTTTGCTGATTAAGCTTTGACACAAATTTACATTATTATGTACAATTCATGTCTAATGAGAGTCACAAATTAGAACTGCCAATAGATAAAATAAGTATAGTAAGATAAAAGAAACTATAATAATAAAAGAATATTTTTGAAAAGAGATTTCAACAAATGCTTAAATATTCGCTCCTGCGGTTATAAACCACCATCTTTTTTTTTTTTGAAGTTTCCTCAATTTTTGTGTTTTTTTTGGTGTTTATTAATTACATAACTTACAGTAAGCTCATACTTATAATCGTTTACTTCAGGAATTAAGTCTTATTGATAGGGTAGGGTAGGTCTCAGGTATTTCAAGATATTTATCCCCTATATGTGCGTATATTATGCTATTTACATGAATATTTATTTCGTGTATCTATTTTTATTGCACAGCTTTTGTGATGTTAACCAACGAATAAAAATTGAGATTTCTATATTTTTTTATTTCTTCAAGTCTCACGTCTGACGGGTTGGCTAGGTAAAAGTCTAAAATCTTTTCATATGTAGCTAAATAAATAGCTTCATGCAATTCCCAATACAGTGGTAGACAGAGAGAGAGACTTGACAATTAAGTCCCTTAGAAACACCATCAATGATATTTTCGGGGCAACGTGACAGGTGGTGAGCCCGTCGTCGTCTTTATGTCCAAGCCAACAATATAATTCGTATATAAGTTTTTGAAAAACCCATTGGTACGAGCCTGCCACCTGGGGATCAAACTCGGGTCTCTTGACTTGAAATCCTGACCACTCGGCTATCGTGACTTAGATCGATAAAATTTAAAATCAGCGTCTCTCTCGCTTCTTCACTGAAGATATTTTCGGGACAACGTTTCGTGGACTTAAAGACG
This sequence comes from Sericinus montela, assembly GCA_029286605.1. Classification (NCBI taxonomy): domain Eukaryota; kingdom Metazoa; phylum Arthropoda; class Insecta; order Lepidoptera; family Papilionidae; genus Sericinus; species Sericinus montela. The sequence goes on from JAGSMR010000020.1 coordinate 1,939,270, forward strand.
ACGATGGGCTCACCACCTGTGGTGAGCCCATCGTCGTCTTTAAGTCCAAGCCAACGAAATAATTCGTACTAGTAATACTAAGCAAACGTACTAATAATTCGTATAAGTTTATTTGAAAAACCCATTGGTATGAGCCTGCCACATGGCGTTCGAAGTCGGGTCTATTTATTTATTTATTATTTTTATTTATGATTTTCCTTTACTTTTAACAGCGGTTGAGCCACGCATCAGCCTTTGTTGTTGCATGAATGGGCCGGATCGACCGGGGAAGTACCACGACCTCACAGAATACCGGCGTGAAGTAGAAGTCTAACAAACTTCTGCGTTTCGTCTGGTGATTGCAGGTAACCGGAGGCCCTCCCCTCCCCCTAAATTGGGGGGTGGGGGACTCTAAGGCCGGCAATGCATCTGCTATGCCTCTGGTATTGCGGGTGTTCATGGGCGGCGGTAATCACATACCATCACGTGAGCCACCTGCTCGTTTACCTCCCTTTTCTGTAAAAAAAAGTAATGCAAGATATTAATGTACACATTTGTTAAAAACATTGGAAATCGCCTAACTTACCTTCCAAAATGTGATTAACCTTTTGCACATAGTCAAGGTACTCGGTTCGTTTTATTCTAAGAAGTCAATGCACTCACTCCAACGAACGCTTTAATTTGAACTTTTGCGCTGTTCAATTGGTAGAGTTTGAAGAAAGTTAGGTGTGAAAATTCAACGTTACTTTTGTTCAACCAATGGTGATTCATTCAATGCAGCAGAGCAGCTAGTGTCCATTGGCAATTAAATCTTTTTATGAAAGGAAAAACTAGATAGGGGACAATATCACATTTATTATACATAATTACAAAGTAAGCAGCTTAAGCATTTTTAATCAGAAACAACGAAGGTACCACAAACACCCAGACCCTAAAAATTTCAAAAAGGTGTTTCCTACATTGACCTGACCGGAAATTAAAACCGGGACCTTAGAGCTGTCGACATAATGAAAACCTGTATATACGCCTCTCGTCCTCGGAGGCCATCAAAATCTTTTCAAATACAGTTTTAATACAAGAAATATCTAATTCGAAACGACCTCAGAATATTGAAATATGAAGAAAATGAAACAAAGCTTGTCATGGTATATCTTTTTACAGTCAAACACAGACAATTCACTGTGACCTATTTTCTATACTTCACACATGCGTAGTGGTCTATGAAAAACTTAGATAACGTTATTTATACGCTATAATAATGTTAAGCAATAAATAACTGAAAGAAACTTGCAACTTGAAATATTTTTAAATGTCGAGCCGGCCCATTCATGCAACAAAAAAGCTGATGCGTGGCTCTACCACTGTTGCAAGAGATTTTAGAAGAGTCATGTCGAGTATAGCAATTGTTGGGCATATAATTTGAATGTGTTTTTTTTTTTAATTTTGGTGCCGAACTAATATCTTTCTCGGGAATTAGTGTGTCATGTAAATTTGTTACATTTTTTACAATAACTTTTTATAAACTGTCACAATAGCCGTTACCCAGGTTGTAGGCTCGTATCAATAGGTTTTTTCAAAAACTTATGTGCGATTTAAATTCTTGGCTTGGGCATAATGACCGCGACAGGATTACCACCAGTCTTGTCGTTATAAATATCTTCGGAGAATAATGGGTCGAAACGACTTAATTGTCTAAACCTCTGTCTAGTCTAGAGTGAAATTACTGTACGGAAATATGCAAGAAATCGAGCTTTTAAAAATTTCTTTCAAATCAATAATTCTGTATTCGAGAGATTATAAAGTAATTTTCATACCTTTACGCTCAAATAATAATATTGAAAAGTTTTAATGATTACAGTTAATATCAAACATCGAAAAACAAAAGATACAGCTTGTTCACCACAAGCTGTATCTTTTGTTTTTCGATATTTTAAAACTAGACTTTGTCCTCTTTTGTGCTTTTGCAAGGAATTTTTTTTTTAATCATAGAGAAAGAGAAAGCAAGATTCAAATTATACGATTATGTACAATCCAATTGAATCAGTCTTCGATATTTCCATTTTCCATAATGATATTTGAGTTAGTAACTTTTGCGGGAAAGGTAGCAGTTCTGGTAACTTATATTGAATTATTCAGATACGGAAACTTTACGAGTTGATAAAATCTAATTCTAATTACTTTCATCGATAAATTAATTGTAAATATTCAATTTTTACGTTAATTATAATTTAACAATAAAAACATTTATTTATTGGTATTACATGGGTGATTTGTTATATCATAATTTTTGATTATTAAATAATGTTTAATAATGGTAATTTTTGATTTAGGTCTATCGCATATGATGTCTAGATTTGTGACTATAACACATTTATTTAATTTTAAATTTTGTTTCAGGTACCTTGAGTCTACAGCTTTTGTGAAATTGTCTTCAGGTAGTACACAGTCTTGGAATCAATGTTGTAATAAGGTGCAGGCATATTTAGATAAATAAAATAAGGTATTAGACAAGGATGTGTAGCGTCACGGTGGCTGTTTAATCTGTTCATGGACAATTGCTTGACAGATTTAAAAGAGAATGAAAGTGAGTTAAGAATGAATGAGTTACTCGTCAAATGTTTTATCTATGCTGATGATCAAGTATTACTTGCGTCTTCAGCCGAGGAGTTGCAGGAGATGGTACTGCTATGAGTGGAGCTTTTGTTAGAAAGGGGTGAAAGATGAATGTAAAGAAGACGAAAGTGATGGTGTTTGAAAGAGATGAGGCCATGACATACTGCAATATAATGGTTGGAGATAAACAAATTGAACAGGTGAATGAGTTTGTGAATCTGGATTCAAAGTTCACAAGAGATGGAAACTGTGAGAGTGATGTAAGTGGTGAATGGAGCTTTGCACTCCTTTATGAGCAGTCGGATGATGTCTAACAAGGCACGTTTGGCTGTGCATAGGGGAGTTTTCGTTCCGACACTCATGTACGGAAGTGAAAGTTGGGTATGGCAGAAGAACATGAAAGCAGAGTAAATGCAGTTGAGATGAGAGCATTAAGAAGTATGTTAGGAGTTAAACTGAGTGACAGGATAAGGAATAGTGAAATTAGGAAACGTTGTGGTCTGAAAGAAGATGTAGTGACTAAAATTGAGAAAGGTATGCTGAGGTGGTTTGGCCATGTCGAGAGAATGAATGAAGAACGATTGACGAAAAAAGCAAATAAAGCGAGTGTGAATGGAAGTGTAGGAAGGGGAAGACCTAGGCGGACGTTTTGAGATCAAATTAGGGACGTACTGAAAAAAGGCCAGGTCAAGAGTACCCTGAAATAATGAAAGCGAAACAAGTACGTAAGGATCTTAGCAAGTGGAAAGAAGTGGTGTCTGCCTACCCCTACGGGAAAGAGGCGTGATTATATATATGTATGTAACTTTAAATTTTTTTAAATTTATTATATTTTATAATATTTTATAATATATATATATAATTTTTTTTAAATTTATATATATATATATATATATATATATATATATATATATATATATATATATATATATATATATATATATATATATATATATAAAGAGGCGTGATTATATATATGTATGTAACTTTAAATTTTTTAAATTTATTATATTTTATAATATTTTATAATATATATATATAATTTTTTTTTCAAATTTATATATATATATATATATATATATATATATATATATATATATATATATATATATATATATATATATATATATATATATATATATATATATATATATATATGTATATATATATATATATATATATATATATATATATATATATATATATATATATATATATCAGTATAAATCCAAAGTTACTGCCGCTAGACATTTTTTTTCATGACCTCTTCAATATTAGGTATCAAATGTAAGGGATTGACTACTAAAGTACAATGTAATCTATGACTCAGAAATTTAAAATGACCGCCAGCACTAAATTCCAGATGAAAACAGGTAATTAATATACATATTAAAATAAATAAATATCTTCACACCTTTCTCAATACTGGGGTAGACAAAAGTCTAGACAATAAATGAAGTTTTTTTCGACCCAGCTTCCACCGAAGAAATTTTTTGGGACTTCGTGACAGGTGGTGAGCCCTTTGCCGTCTTTATGTCCATATAATTCGAACATATGGTTTAGAAACAAAAGTCATTGGTGACTGTGCATCGAATTCGGGTCTCTTGACTCGAATTCTGTTCACCCAACTACGTAACACTTGGCGAGCTGTTCTCCCTGGCTACCCCGTCAGAGACAGTGCGTGAAGATAAAATAAATAAATAAATGACAATCAAAGTATTAAAAACGGCTAAACTCACGTCTAAATAATCGGTGTGGTACCTGCACTGGATTCGAATCTGTTGGAGGTCCATCATCACGGTGAGAGGGGTTGATAATGATCTTAATAAGAATCAGTAATTTCAGATCACTATTTTAATCTGCCAATAACCTGTTTTGAAGCCGTAAATTTTTTTTATTGCCAAATCTTGTGAAGAGTTTGTGAACTTAGTCTACGAAAAGTTGACATGAGGCTCCGTTTGAAAATCAATTTTGCACCACTTCAGTACTGCAGCAATTTGCTGAAATAAGGGCATAACACGATAGATTACTTCTTATTTTCGTTAACAGGTGTTTTTTCCATTGAGATGCTTTAATTTCTTTATTTATTTTCTTTAAAAAATATACCTAATATATCTACAAAAAATCCATATTATAATGATGTATTCAGCTTCTATACTAATCGTTACTACTAAGCAAACAAACTAAGTGGCAATGTTATAAAAGTGTCATCTACATGAATGTTTCCAGTGGGAAATTCGCATGAGTATTTCCAGGTGTAACTTATAACGGTACCATTACAATCTCATAAAACGGTTATAATATGATCCCATTTTAACTTGTGTTATGTCACGCAATTTATAAATTACGAAAGTGTTAAATTAAACCAAATTAATTCCAATTCTCTTTGTCTCTCTTTCACACACGTTATTGAGAAGTATTTTATTTTTAATATATTACCAATAAAATTCAAGAATATATATAACAAATTGAGTAAAAAATCCTTTTTTTTACTTAATTTTTTATCCAAGAAATATTTTTCCTCTGTCAAATTTAAATGAAAAAAGGTGTTCTGTCTTATCTTCTTATCTGTCCAGTTCTTATAACCACAAACAACATACTGGACAGGCTAGATAAAAACATTTAAAAAGTACCCTATTTAAAAAGTATTTTTAAATTTTTAGGTTCTTCGCTATTGATTACAATCTAATTTTATGAATTTTTTTTTAGTTATTTATTTATTAAACTTCATACACATGATAGTGCGGACTTAACCCCAGAGACATTCTCTACCAGTCAACCTTTAGGTGGTGCAGAGATGAAAAAAAGTAGGTGTAATAACTATAATAATTACTATTGTTATGAAATTTTTATTTAATATATGTTGCCATAAAGTTACTTTCTCGGCCTAAAAATGATTTTAATAAAATTAGGGATATTATACCCTAATTTTATTAAAATCATGTAAAGAAACTGGAAAGAACAAAGGAAACCTATAAGGACAATTTTCCGTCATATGATTCCGTCATAAAAGAATGGTGGTGGTAGAATCTGTAACTACCCGAAGACGCATGATTTAATACATACGAATTATTATGTGAATTATAAGAAATATTTTTGTAAGAAATATCACAAAAATTTTCCCCTTTTCTTATGAGATCAATTTTCAGTTAATGTATTTGTTTTCCGTTACCTTAAAGTCAATGTTTGTTGGACCAAATTTGAAAGCGTAGGCATTTTCGAACGAAGCTGTTTTTTTTCGCCTCAATCCATACAGTAGATAAGGAATATACTGCATTATTTTCTCTTTATTAACATCTTGAAAGTAAATAAATCTTTAAGACTTTATATTTGTGTTATGCGGATTGCTAGTGAATCAGGAAGTCAGAAAATCACTGATCTGTAGTCGCTTTTTAAAGTGTTAAATTAAGGTGTTAAAGTTTCCCAAATTACTAATGACGACTTCCGTTCAAATTACTAATGACGACTTTCACTCTGAGGTCAGGGGTTCGATTCCCGAACGGGTCAATGTTGAAAACCAATATTTCTACAATTTCTCGGATCTGAGTGTTTATGACGTTGTTCCGATTATATAACACAAGTGCATTAGCTAGTTACTTTGGGATGAGAGCGATGTATGTGATGTTTTGTATCTAATAATTTATCTACCCATCTGTATATTATATATGAATTAGTAGTACATATTTTATAAGTCAATTATAAGTCATTCCCATTAAAGTTTTAGTATCTCAGTAAATTTTTATATAAAATTAAAGGCTGTAAAGTAGCTCTTGTTCGTATTCAAGCAAGTAATAGTCTCTGCGGAATTATATTGTTTGGGATTGTTTTAGGGACAGAGTCCAAATGTACAAAATTTCACATTTCTATGAAGAGTTTTAATGTATAACTTTTAGATTGTTTATACCCAAATTTACAACGCAACGACTTCGAGCTATAGAAACGTATTAACAGAGAAAGGGTTCTTTTGTACGCAAGAACAAATTTTATGCTGTTCATAATATATAAATTTACCTTATTTATTACTTGTTTTTGTATACTCTTACAATTTATCAAAGCCTTGTCAAGATTCATTTGAATATAAACTCGTAATTTTGCTTTCGTTCTACATTAATTATTTAAAAGAAAACTTACCTCATCATATAGATACATCTTTAATATCAAAGTCTTATCTTTTTTACAAAGTACAATTCTTATTATGTTTTGGTTTAATCGCGTTGTCACGCAACATCGCGCTGCGATACTGTTTTGCGTTCCAATTTACTTATTTTCTTAATCTGTAAAAGTCCACTGCAGGACATAGGCATTCCTCTCTCTTAAGGATTTGCTATAATCGCCACGACCATAATAATAATCTTTGCGACCATAATGCCATGCGATTTGGCGATTTCTCCCATCGTAGACGCTGCTAACCGTCTTCGGTTTCCTTAATTTTAGTTTGATATTTTTTCAAGATGGGTATCCTGCTACACAAGAATTTGCATTCAATCGCCTCTAAGGACACACTCGGGAAGAGAGAGTGGTATTATTCTTACACTAATACCTCATATCAAGCTCCCAGTTCATCAGAATTAGATAATATAATGATGTATCTGAGCTGCAATCAAAATAATTCGTTTAAATACGTATTAAAAATTAAAACATTGTTTATCAAAGGTTATTAACGCGTCATGTAATAGATGCTAAAAGAAATTTGGTCACTCTGATACTAATGTCCAAAAGCTTTTATTTAGGAGACGGTTAATAGTTATCGTTTGGTTTCCCTTGTGGTCCCTTGTCCCTTCATAGTTGTAGCGGTTTTTATGGTTGCTATATACTTGTAATGTTTGAATTTTCATTAACTCAATATTTATTTATAAATCAATGAGAAATTTAAAACTCGCGGTAGAGGTTGCGGATTTGATTTCCGCCCGTGTTAATTGATTATTTTAAATTAGCCTTATCGTGATAACTTGATATTTGATTTTCAAAAAGTCTTGCGTGCTTTAAAAAGTGCATTACAATATTACTTTTTTTATTGACCTATTTTAAAGTACCGCACTACACTATAATTTATTTAACTAAGAGACTAAAGGCAACTACGTAACTAACTACCCATAAAAATTTAAAATAACGTTAAAACATAATAAAGCTGTACTTGCACAGGACAAGTAAAGTGTATGACAACAATCGATAAGACTCACCAAAAAGAATAATACACCAATATTATTAGTCAAGCGTTTGCTCCTAGCAACAGTTCATATATGAAACAACTGGTATCCGAAAACGCAAATCAGTTATGTAGTACCAACTTCATAATACAATAAAAATTAAACAAAACCTTCATTAATAGTTGAACATTCAAAATTATCTGTATAATTATATAGTTTTACTATCAGTAATATTAGTTTATTTGTTATAGAGTATGACGAGGATATATTTGTAGTTTAGGCACTCATAAACTAAAACGGGAAACTAGAAAAAAAATCTAATAAATTGGGTGCTGATGAACTTTCAACGACTCGTTAGAACACAATAGCTCCATTTTCATTTTTAATTGGAGCTGAAGCTTGGTAAAGGCACAAATTGGACTAACTGTTAAATACGAAAAGAAATTTCTAGAGTTGAGAGTTTAGACGTGGAAGTGTAAATAGGTGCTGCAGTATTAAATTTTCCTGATGAAATTTGTGGAATACTTTGTGTTGTATGAATGTGGAAGAATTGTGGATTTACCTTATATTTGTTTTCGAGAATTCTAATAATAATTTTAAACAAAATAATTTTAAAATTTAAATTCAGAGAGAGGAGCATAAGTTTAACAAGTCTATTTGTTGCATTAAAACTCCTGAATAAATTCTGCTATAGTTTCCTTTTGAAAGTTGACTTGATCCAGTATGTTTCTAGCTATTTCTTAAGGAAATCTTTTCAACCTACTGAAGATATCCAACTCTTTTTAGCTGATAAAAATACTCCAAGTTGAGAATTCTGGCAGATTAATTTTTTAATACACTTTAATTGAATTAAAAAAATATAAATGTCTTCAAGCAATTCGAAATATACAAAGTTCCTTCGAAACGTGACAGGTGGTGAGCCCGTCGCCGTCTTTAACTAGCCTACGATTTAATTCGTACATAAGTTTTTTAAAAACCTATTGTTACGAGCCTGCCACCTAGGGATCCAACTCAGGTCTCTTGTCTCGTAATTCCGACCATCCAACCACTCGACTATCGTGACTTTAATTTAATTGAATTGTATATTATAATTGACTTGAATAAATAATTGACTTGAAAAATTTCACAAATATTATCATATGAGGACCTCTGTGGATGTGTGCATGCCACACCAGTATTCATCGTGTCGTCAACTCTGAGGTCTCGGGTTCGATTCCCGGTTAGATCTGGGTGTCTAATACCTTCGTTGTTTCTGATTTCATAACACAAGTGCTTAAGCTACTTTGGATCCAGAGCAATGTATGTACAGTTGTCTCTATCTACCTATTTATGTTTTTATTTTTTTACACATAAATATATTACGTTATTTGACTTGATGTTATTACACAGTTTGGAATATCGCTTATGATAAATCGTAAACTCTACGAAGATTATCCATAAAACGCTACAGCATATGTTCGAGTAATAAATGTACTTCTTTGCTCACGGCGAAGCAAAAAAGTATTATTACGTGGCTATTATAGTTTATGTTATACGAGTATGTAAGAGTGAATTTTGAAAGTATTTACACATCTTAGAGTGAGCCATATACAAATACAGTGTGACGGAATAAAAATACTAAATAATATATTTTATAACTTAATATTATAGTTAAAAAATAAAATAAATAAAAAAATATCTTCACGCAATTCCCAACACAGAACTAGACAGAGTCTAGACAATTAAGCCCTTTGACCCACCTTCCACCGAAGACATTTTCGGGACTACGTGACAAGTGGTGGGCCCGTCGCTGTCTTTATGTCGAAGCCAACGATTTAATTCGTACATAAGTTTTTGAAGCACCCATTGGTACGAGCCTGCCACCTGGGGATCGCACTCGGGTCTCTTGACTTGAAATTCCGACCACCAACCACACGGCTATCATAACTTAATTATAATTATAGTTAATAAGTATTAATTTTTAAATTATTTAAAAAAAATTGTTTTAAAATTGTCCTAAAATATCATACCCATAAACATATTTAATAGGAAATTAATATTTTGATAAACAAATACATTACGTTCAGCATATCATATAATGACGAGGTAAGCCACAAATTATATTGAAATATAATATTCCTATCAATACGCTGTGTTACATTTCATTATTTAGATTTAATTAATAAGCTCTGTATTCTAAAAACTTATAATATCGTTAGAGTGTTTCATGGTTTCATGACATAATATGTAAAGATAAAACATAATACCGTTTTCTCTGTCGCCCAGTGTTTCCTAGAAAAGATTAAAACACAACCTCAAAACTTTTTCGTCTTCTTCTTTTATGATTATGGCTTCTGGTTGAAAAATTTTCAAAAGTCTTTCATTCTGTTTATAATTTTAAACTTGACTCATAAAATGTTCTAAAATAATATCTAGTAATTTTTTATGTGACATTGAAAAAGTTATTTGATACGGCGACCTTACCTTACTTATGAACTTACTTAACTTAACTTACTGTAAACTTATGTGACTAATTACCCATATAGGTAGTTATGGCGATCCAATCTATGTACAGATTTTTATTTACTTAAATATATGTATATGGAAAACGTCGTTTTATTAAAATATGTTACTTTCGCGTAAATACAAGAAACCGTAATTTTTTAAATGGTAAGAAATTATCAATTTAAAATCAAAAAACGTACTTCCTATTATACGTAAATTTGTGATGATCTCAGCCCATTTCTCTTCAATCTTTATTCTTTCTTCGTGAAAATGAAAATGCCTATTTAATGTGCCCCAATATGAGGAGCGTTATCATATCGTAAATATTTATGGGAGCGTCGTGGTAGGTTAAGATTAAATTTTTCATACGGTATTCCACATTATATTAGAACTTGGTTTTAAAATATATTTTTTTTTTAATGTAACCACTGCGATAGCCGAGTTGTTGGTTGATCGGAATCCGAGTCAAGAGACTCGAGTTCGATCCCAAGGTGATAGGCTCGTACCAATGGTTTTTTCAAAACTTGTACATAAGTGATTTCTTGTACTTACGCGAATAGTTCACATGAAATAAATTTAAATAAAACGATTTTCGAATTTTGTCGCTTTTTTTAATTAGTTTTTACAAACTATTTTTATTTCCCGACGTTTCGGATGCTTTACAACATCCGAAGTCACGGGGGGATTGTCCCCACGTGACCACGGAAGTGGATATGACGGACGGACCCGTTTTATTTAAAATTGTACATAACTTTTGAAAAACCCATTGGTACGAGCCTATCACCTTGGGATAGACATAAAGATTGGACATAAAGACCGCGACGGGCTCACTACCTGTCACGTTTTCCACAAAAAATTTCTTCGTTGGAAAGTGGTCGAAAGGATTTAATTGTCTGGACCTCTGCCAACCCCAGTATCGGGAATGACGTGAAAATATTTTTTTTTAATTTTCGGAAGTACGATTACGTATGTTTTATTGCGATTCAATTTTAATCAATAATTTTGAATTGGAAAATAAATGACCTTGGCTTCTATCGTGTTTTACGGGATATTACACACTCCTTTATTCCACATGGGTGTCGTAAGAGGTGACCTTGACTACTGCCAGCCCAAACTTAAATGTAATGACTATCGACTGATAGCGAGATAGCCATCTTGAGAAACTATACAGATCTAATTAAAGTACAACAGTTACGGAGATTAGAGTATTTTCTATTTAGTATAAGTATTTTATAAACAAAAGCTAATACATGTAATTCAGTAATTTTATCTGGAGAAGAAAGACCATTGATGATTAAGCCAATCTCATTGTGGAGTTTCATTAGCAGAATGTTCCTTACTTTTTTGTCCTTTCTTTGTAAGTTTCATTTACTTTGATTTTAGTAATAAATGAAATAACAGTGCATTTATCGTAATAAATGTTTATATTTTTACTTGTTGTAATTATTTGTAAGCATATTTGTCGAGATTGATAATTTTTTTGTTTCTTGTTTTGTTGATTGATTTAAATTTTGTTTTATTAAATATGATACCTTTCTATCGATTGGTTACTGAAGCCTATATAAATAAATATATCTTTCATGCCATGCCCAATACAGAGGTAGACAGAGGTCTAAACAATTAAGTCCTTTCGACCCACCTTCCACCGAAAATATTTTTGGGGCAACCTGACAGATGGTGAGGCCGTCGCCGTCTTTATGTCCAAGCCAATGAGATAAATCGTACCTAAGTTTTTGAAAAACCCATTCCTACGAGGCTTGGGGATCAAACTCGGGTCTCATGACTTGAATTCCGATCACGCAACCACACGGCTATCGTGACTATTAAATCGTAAAAGAATAATAGCATAAGTCATTTATACACAATATAGGTCATTTATACAAAGACAGTAAGTTTGGTAGTGTTCAGAGGAATATATTAATTTAGAAAAAAGTGTTATTTATTATAAGTGTATTATTTGTTACGAAATGTGCTATACATAAACATTTTAAGTAATTGTAACTATTTATTAGCTGGTATTGTATATACTACCTGTGATTATAAAATGGACGAAACCATTATAATTAAGTAAAAGTAATCAACTGATACATTTACTAGTCATTAAAGGAAACGAAATGATATTAATCACCGAGAAATATTAACGCTAGTAGTATCAACGTGATTGATAAAATATATTTATTCCCGGATATTGCAAGTCACGGGGAAGGCTGAGATAAATAAATCACGTCTGACTATATTGGAATGTAATTTGCAAGATTTAGGGCATACACGATAGCCGATTAGTTGGATGATCGGACTTCGAATCTAAGACCCGAATTCGTGCACCAGGCTCTTACCGATGGGATTTTTTTTTTAATTATGTAAGACTTATAAATAAAGAAATCGACAGGCTCACCACCTGTCTCGTTGTACCAAAAAATCTCTTTGATGAAGGTTGGTCGATAGGACTTGATTGCATAGGCCTCTGTCTATCCCAGTATTGGGAATGGCGTGAAGATATTATTATAGCTAATTTATTGTTAAAGTTTAAAAATTTCAAAGTTATATAAATAAAGTTTTTCATTAAGTATTTATAAGTTTACTATTCTAAAATAGGAAATAAGTCGTAGCTGTAAAATTAATTTATCTCTAAGAAGCTTATGAGCTAAAAACAGTGATTTTTAGAATTTTTGTTTTGTTACCCGTTTGTTCATTCGCCATGCAAAGTGTATAGAATGTTTTTTAATTTGGGTTTCTATTTTAAGATGTCTTATTCTTATGTCTTTATACATATCTTGCGTAAAAACCGCTTCGCGAGCTTCAAAGAAGCAGGGCAAGCATATCCGGGATAATAATGTAACATTTTATTAAATCTGCAATTTGTTATGCAAAACATCCTTTTAAGATGTTTAAAGTAAGAGAACACCACCGAATAGTAACCGGATACTACTTTAACGTATTCAGGTTAAGGAGGTTCTAGAGAAGATAGAAATGAAATGAATAATAAAAAATAATAAATAAATATCTTCACGCAATTCCCTATACAGGGGTAGACAGAGGTCTAGTCTAGACAATTAAGTCCCTTAGACCGACCTTTCACCGAAGATATTTTTCGGGACAACGTGACAGGTGGTGAGCCCGTCGCCGTCTTTATGTCCAAAACAACTATATAATTCGTACATAAGTGTTTGAAAAACCTATAGGTAGGTGTCTGCCACCTCGGGATCGAACTCGAGTCTCTTGACTCGAAATTCCGGCCACCCAACCACTCGGCTATTGTGAGTTTTGAAATTAAATATAAGCTTATAAAATATATGATTAGATATTCATACATTTTGAGCTTTTTTATATAAGTAATATGAATTAAACTTTATTGTGCAGTTACTACCGACTTACCAAATGTTACTGGAACTGATTATGTCTTATGTTTCGAAATTCTCTTCACTGCTAATTTTTACAACATTTTATTAATTTTTACTCTAATATTACCTACCATGCTATCGTTCCTCTTAACACATACATAATTTCAAATTGATTTCAAATTTTCATTTATTTATTTTATCTGATTATTGCACCATCTGCCAGGTATCTGTAACGCAGCTTCTTAATGCCTTTGGTTGACTGGAAGAGATCGCTATGCAGCGATTAGGGCGCCATATTGTACAGATTTCTTAGTTTTTAATTTTTAATGCTTTTCGATTTCGTGGGGTACAATAAAAGTATTTTCGTTAATTTATTCATTCATTCATACATACAGAAAATAAGGGAGTGCTCTTTTTTGTGCGTTCTTCTTATAAGATTTCCTTGTGTTGCCACCAACACAACCAGTGTCCCCACGAAGTGAATATCACTGTCACGAAATACATCTCCATCTTGTAGATAAAGTTGTATTTGCAGACTCTTTTCTCATAAACAACCCTCAATGGCCACATTTTGACACTCATGAGAACATAAACACGATGAATTATGTTATTTTGTCATTACATTGCTCTTGAAAACTTCCCAAAGTGTCAGACACTGACTTTGATAAGAGCAATTATTAAAGTTTAGGAAATTTTTGTTCAAGATAAAAGAGGATCTTTTCGGTTAAATTAGTTTTTTGAATAAGTTTCGAGGTTTAAATATTCTATATTAACCGTCAGGAACTTTTTCAATTACGGAAGAACAGAAGGGCGGATACAATAAACGCGTGAAGCGAAATTGATTCCGCAGCATGTAAATAAATTAAACTTTACATGCTTCTAAATAAAGACACAAATTGTGATGAAATGTTTATTATTTCATCAACTTCTTTGAAAAATACACTGAGCTATATTCTTTGAAAATGTTAAGTGTGAGTTGTGAGATATTTAAATAACAGAAGCGACGGCGTTTAAACTTAAATATTTACTTACCTAACGGCCTGTAAAAAGTCCACTACAGAAGCCCCGCTCTTAAGGAGGATTTGCTAAGTTCAACACGCTTGGCATGTAGATTGGCCATCGCAGTACATGAAACCTCGCACCGTATACGCTTGTTGTGTTCTACGCCACCAGTCTTTTAACTTAGGTTCTCGCCATCTATTAGTAGCTATTGCCATTTACAATGCATTGGCTTTAGTCGCCAGCCATGGGGAGATGGAAGGAGACATTATTCATACCCCAACACAGCAAAATACTTAAATTAGGTTTAACTAATTATATTTTTACTGTGTCTTCATGCTTCTCCTTTGATCCTGATCGTTGATCTAGAAAACGCTGCACATTTTACGAAAACATACCATTTCCATTGCAACCAGTGTGTATTTATGCTTCTTTTGATTTACCCTGGTTCGCTCCCGTATAATTAAGCAGGGAATACTAGATTGCGAAGTGTGTTTTATACGTTTTACTTTTTGTGGAAGCAGTTTATGCAGTTAAGGTTAAAAAACAAGAGACTATAAATGGCCCAATGTAGGGCGCATGATTTCCATAAGTATCACGCTTGTCTCACAGAATATATATGCATATCGACGACATATTGCACCGCAGAAGCTGTAGCTCTTTATTTTTTTAAGAATATGTCTCTCTTTTTCGACTCAGGGTTAAGGCTTATGAATTGCCTCTTATTCCGATGCCAAACTATCTGGTACGTAAATAATACCACTTCAATTATTTTATCAGATTTAGATTAGATTTAGATTTATTAAACTACTTAAAAGAAATCCCATGTATTTCATAAAAAAATTACTTCCGTTTTAACTAAAGTGCAATTTGTCTAATTTAAAAACAACAAGGAATGATAATTTTCATCATACAATGATTACAAGCATTTTATAAGGACTTGGAGGGTAAGGTTAACGGTAGTTCACATAATTTATCTGAGGGGTACCGGTCATTTTTACCGTGTACTGAATTGCGTACATTGTGAAAATTTTATGGGTATAAAGTAATAGGATAAAAATGACCTAATTATTAATCTCATGACAATCGGAGCAAGATGGATGAAAGATTGTTTTACAAAGATTTTTTTTCTTAAAACGTCCATATAGAATAAACTATGACGCAATTTCTATTGAATATTAAAGAATGTACGTCACCCAGGACTTTTTGTTATAGTTTACTTCTCATTAATTTAATAAAGGACTCATTAATTTAATAATTAAAAAGAATTAGGCTACTTCCTTCTTCTAACAACTAATGTAATAAATGCACATACATTGAGTAGAATTATGTTTCAGATATTCCCACGGAGAACGGTTTTTCCGGATTACATGCTACTGAGCTACATGCCACATTTATTTCAAATCCATTCAGCTGTTTTGACGAAATCAAGTAATCTAAACGTTCAAACATAAAGTATGATAAGTATGACATGATTAGAAGTATTTGACAGCAGTAGACTCGTACAAGCTCATAAATGAAATACTAGTTTGTATGAAAGTTGAACCATAACCATCTCAAATTCGCCAGTCCTTAATAATAAACCGGTGACGGGCGGGTGTCTAGTATGCCTAATGACTTGTAGTTTAACGTTTGCTGACGGAGTTAACCAATTAGTTTCCATGGTGTAATTTTCAACAAAACTAAATTACTAACTATGAGTAATTAAAGACTCATAAATAATTTGTGACTGTGGCCGAGTTTTTAGTATTATATGAGGATGGGGAGCGGTGCAGGATTTTGAGATTTAGCCCAGCAGGCATTAAAAGACTTGGCAACTTAAATTGCCAAAATAAACAATAACCGTATTAACATGAGGAACTAATGCGAAAAGTACAGTTATTTATTTAACAAATTATACACGTCTTCACACCAACCGTCTCATTTATTATTTTAAGCCGAAGAGCCCAGCTTATTACGCAAGAGATATTTCCGAGGAAAAAAGCTAGTTGTTAAGTTTAGCTTAATAATTCACCTTTTTAGTATTTACTTCCCGAAGGTAAAAGTGTTAGTAATAGCGAAGAAAGCCACGTATATGTATGAAAATTTTATTAGAACTCATACTAAGTACTGAGTAATGAGTTGATTACGTAGTTAGTACGTTATTGTATCAGTTGTCATTTTAATAATATAAAACACATAAAAAGTAACGATAGCCGAGTGATTGGGTGACCGAAATTTCGAATCAATAGACCCGAGTTCGATTCCCTTTTTAAAAAAAATTATGTATGATTTATATCACTGGCTTGAATAAAAAACCGCGACAGGCTCACCTCCTGTCACGTTGTCCCGAAAATCTCTACGAATATCTTCGATGGAAGGTGGGTCGAAGGGACTTAATTGTCTAGACAAAACCTCTGTCTACCCCTGTAATGGGAAGTGCGTGAAGATATTTATTTACTTTATTTATTTAATTCAATTAACAAACGAGGGACGTACTTGGTCGTATTTTTTTGTTCAATGTAGGATTCGATACAATACAATAAAGTATCTGTTTGTTATTGCGTATCGAATACGATTAGGTCAGAAATTTGGCAATGTGCCCTATATCACAAGACCGCACTATAAAATAACATCGCTAAATAATTACACGGCGCTGCTATTATAGAATAATAAACATACACGTTTATACATAATGCCCCATAAAATTCTACTTCTGGTTGTAATTTTATCCCCAATATATGCGCTAATATCGCCACGCTTGGCAGGCGGTATCGAATGGCGATCTCAGTAACAAGCACTATGCACCTTCAACACAGCCATAGGAAGAATTTTCTAACTTTATACGACATATGCTATCGTACTTTGAAAAAAAAAACAGATAGACATCAGTAGATACAACTTTGTGTAATTAATTTGTGTAACTTTTTGTAACAGATATTAATTATACATTACAATAGTTATTTAAATTATGCATAATATACAGTACATTTTTCTAGGGAATTATTTATTTAATTTTAAGAAAAACATACTTCGTTCAAAGATAAAACAGATTTGTACTGTTTATCTATGGACACATGAGTGAATTGTTGACTTAGGACACACCGGCTTATTTTACTATGTTTACCAAGTTTTGATGAATGTTATTTACATTTCGTCCTACATAACATAAATATTAAAATATGAATAATATTTTTAAAATTAAAAAAACGGAATAACGAATTATATTCCTAAAGCGGCACAAGGATCAAGACTTTGTTGCTATCTCCGATTAAATTTTTCCATTATTATTGAAGTGAAAACTTTTTTATGACTGTCAGAAGAAACATAAAAACAATGGAAATGCGATCTCTTCCTAAATTGTGCAGGGTTACATTGGTCGACCGAAAACGAAACGAAGAGATTCGCAATATGGCAGGTTTGATTAATAATCTTTTCCCTATAATGGATATTAGCGTGCTTTGATGGTTTGGACACGTTGAGCAAATGAGTGAAGACCGAATGGTAAATAAATATACAGCGCGAAAGTGAACAATAAAAGGGGTTGAGATAGACCGAAAACTTTGAAACACCATGTTAGCAAATCGCTCAAAGAGGAGAAAGTCAAGAGTACTAGGATACATATCCTAGTACTCTTGACTTTCTTGACTTTCTTGAGGTAAGATACATACATATAAGAAAAGCTTTTTCAGCAGTAAGCATGATAAAAAACGTGCTATGTATATTTCTAACTAGTTAAAAAATTAACGTGTTTCATAATTTATTTTTCAGTGACTTCCAGAAATAAAATTTCATTGTTGACCTGGGTCAATACCCCGATGATGCCGTAAAACGAAACCGGTCGGTTAATTAATGAATAATTAAATAAAGTGAATTGTGTACAAGTGTTTAACAATGAATTTTAATCCAATGCAGTTTAACCAAGTAACAACAATCGGAAGTATAAATTATATTTCCAGAGATGTAATCTTGCTTTTTATTTTTATTTTCATAGAATATAAGTCACGATAGCCGAGGTGTTGGGTGGTCGGAATTTCGAGTCGAGAGACCCGAGTTCGATCCCCAGGTGGCAGTACCAATGAGTTTTTCAAAAAACTTATGTACGAATTTCATCGTTGGCTTGGACATAAAGGCGGCGACGGGCTCACCACCTGTCACGTTGTCCCGAAAATATCTTCGGTGGAAGGTGGGTCAAAGGGACTTAATTGTCTAGACTTGACCTCTGTCTACCCCTGTATTGGGAATTGCGTGAAGATATATATATCATATATTTTCATAGAACTCCGATACAGATAAGAAATATTATTAACTCCCTTCCAAATGACACGATCACAAAACGATGAGTGTTTTATTTATTTATGCCTTAATTGTAATAGTTACAAAAGCATTCCAGAGCATTTGTACTACTGTACATTTTAATACTGCACCTTATTCAACATTGTGAAAGAAAAGTATACATAAGAAAGCTATTTTTACTGAGCGTGACCTAAAAATCACTACCCACGAGTTACCACTTAGTTCTAAACGCAATTCCTTGTAAAAACAATTCGCAGCAGGTACTTAAATCCAACATTTCTTCAAGATCAAATTACGTTGTGAACTGGAAGTAGAACATTTTTTTTTCTCTTAACATGTTACAATTTCTATAGTTAAATTAGCCGAAGCTTCCGACATTAGCTTGAACCACACAATATGTACCCAAACATTTACCCATGAGACATTTACTAGGCCCCATTGACTAGCATAATTACAGAGTTTTTCTCTTCTTCTACCCGTATTCTGTGATCATATCCTGCCTGTTGCAATTATCCTAAAACATCCCGGGGCACTGAAACACCGAGGCGAACTTAATTCGGATACGAGATATTTTTCTTTCATTGTCGTTTCAAATTATTTTCGGTTGATAATCAACCCACACAATCTTACCCTTTTCTCGCAAAGGAAAGTCTATTTTTATTTTAAATGTACAACACAAAATCAGAAAATTCAGACTTAAGGCATAATTTAATCTCATTATAGATATGGAAGATAGCAGCGTCAATAATGTTATTGTGTAACACATCTTTATTATGAGAGATCTACGGCTTGTAATTACGGACAAGCATACCTTACATAATATCTACTACGAAAAATTAGATTAATTTTTATAAGAAACAGAGGTTTTACATGAAATGTCTTTCATTTCAATCTATTTCATGGGTTTTTTTTATGAAAGATGTGTGCAATATAAACAATAATAAGGTTATAATATTAAATTATTAGGTCTATAACAATATTACATATAGTTTTCTCATAAAAGATGTATGGAATCGGATACCGTACCATACCGGAACAGATACCATCAACAAATACATCATACAGCGGAACTTCAGATGTCAGTCATTAGTCACAAATTCATTCCCTGTCTAAAGTTATCTATATTCATAACTCAGACATTCCTGATATTATGCTTTAATGCCAGTTGTGTCTCGATGTGAAAGCTAAAAAATTTCAATATAACAATTATATATTTCGGCATTTTTTTCTTGGGTGACAACTTATTGGTTATAAATCACAGTTGATTAGAGTGAGGTTAGTCTAATGCCTGCAATGGTGAATACAAAGCAATATGAGAAGACATTGTCCCATTCAAAGTTTTACTCATTACTATAGCAAATAAATACATGTTTACAATAAATTTATATAAAAATAATCTTATAAAATTATGGGAGAGGCCTTCAAACTGCATTATATTTTACACGTCGCAAAACAAGTAAGTATTAAAACCATAAAAATGTTTCTAATGAGAAGTTATTTTAACATCTTTTTTTTATTAACTTTTTGTAAGTTTTGTAATTAGTAATAATGCCTGCAATTACTGACAAAAAGGTACAAGTACTGTCATTTCTTACCTGCCTGTTCAGTGATCAATTTTAAACAACAAATACCGACAGTTAATTTAAATAACTTTGTAAACTAATTCGAAAGATTCAATACTAAATATTTTTTTATAAATTTTCCCTCTTTATTCGTGTTTTCTATACGTAAAAATAAAGAAGGTGGATATTATGATTGTTAATGTTTTACACATGCTAGCTAACGTAAACCTGTCAGAAAACGGAAAATATGTCAGAGAAGTTTAGTTATTTCCGCTTCACTGTCAACCTACGGATGCCCTGTTCGGCAAAACATTCTAAACTTCTGCTTCAGACAAACTTGGAAAAGAATCACCTCGTGTGATGCTCAACTTTCAAGATATATGAGTATACATATATGTGGCAGATGTTTTTAAGAGATGTGTTTTATAAATTCCATTCTCATTTCATTTATATCGTCCTGTGAATGGCAAGGAGGCTGCTCCTAGCGCAGCTGAAGTGGGCCTACTATAACCATTTGAATGTGCCACCTCGGATCGGCCATTCCCCGCAAAGTTAGGTCGGTCATTTAGGTCTTTTTTATCACCAAGAGGAACCTAAATGGCGGCGTAGGTGTTAAAACCATGTTTACTAAATCCCACCGCCATGGCAACAAGTTGAGAGGGTTGTCCTTTTGATATACATTTCACCAAAGCTCATTTGTGACAACGTAACAGGTAGTGAGCTCTTTATCATCTTACTGTCTTAGCCAGCGATTTTAATCATCCATAGATATAAAAATAATTCACACATAATATACATACACACATAAAAGTCCTTATTCGTATCGCCCATTTCAAATTCTGATCGCTCAATCACTAAGCTATCGCGAACTTTTATCGTTACTAATTTTATTACTGTAATAAATTTAACCTTTACTTTCTTACGTTATTATAATACATAAGGTATACTGACAATAACAACCCTTTTAGTCACTTGAGTAACAGTGCAAAACTCCGTGAAAGGGCGTGGGCTGATCTATTTATTACATTTTCCGCGCAATTTGTTGGTGTGAACTTTAGGACTATAAAAACAGCTCTTTTGAAAGGATTTCTTAAAGGACAACTTATTATTTATGGTTCTGCTATTCATGTTTCGTTATCTTATTTCCTTCCCCTAAATTTTACCACAAAGAACAGTCCTCAGCCACCTGCATCCATGGACTGCATTCATCATTCCATTTTGTGTGGAATCACCCCACACTATCGGACTTTATTGCATGAGAGGGTCAACCACAGTCAACCGGCCGCCAACTGCCTGCAAGCTGATTAGTGATTGCAGTACTAGTCTCCGGCACCTTAGAAACTGCTACCCTTTATCTATCCGCTATGTTTCGTTCTGGTAATTTTCCAAATAGTTATCAGCTATCTATCTGTAACCAATGACATTTTGTAGGCTTGTTCCACTAACTCCTACGGGGTGAAAGTGCATGGTATATTCTTACTGCCTCACCACCTCACAGTATCAGAGCACGACAGTTTTCTTTCACATTAAATAATAGAAATAGTTTATCTTATAATAAGATGAGTTCTAAACTTTTCTCATTAAACATTAGTGTTTTTCCGCCGACACTCATAGCGACTTACGCGATTCTTAAAACACGGTCTAGCTAATTAATTTATCAAAAAGGAAAAGAAATCACCTTTCTGTTGTTCTAAAATTTTTGTTTTATTTACGTCTGGATGAAACTGCTTCTAGCGTTAATGATGTAATTTTTGTGAACTTGTACTTTTGTGACTATATAGTATATTATGTTATATACGTATGTATACACTTTATCCTATACTACAATGTTTAAAACAAGTTTAAAAATTTTGATAAAATAAGGCGGTCCTGTCGCTAAAGAACGACCCCTTCCAGAATAACCTTAGGTCAAGGAAAATGAAACTAATCCCATTTAAACCAATTAAGAAAAATGTTGAAGTCACGATATCCGAGTGGTTGGGTGGTCGGAATTTCGAGTCAAGAGACCCGAGTTCAATCCTCAAATGGCCGTATCAATGGGTTTTTCTAACATAAACTTATGTACGAATTATATCGTTGTAAAGTTGTAATAATTTATAACAAACTTATTACCTTGATAATATGAAGAACTTATACGAAAAGTACAGTTATTTATTTAACAAATAATGCACGTCTTCACACCTACCATCTCATTTATTATTTTAAGCCGCTGAGCCCAACTTACTACGCAAGAAATATTTCCGAGGGAAAAAGCTAGTTGCTGAGTTTTGCTTAATAGTTCTCGTTTTTAGTATTTACTTCACGAGGCTTACATTATTAGTAAGAGCGTAGAAACCCACATAGTTCTTCATTAAGATATAATTTTTTTTTATTAGAGCTTATATCATGGTAGGGAGTAATGAGTGCAATAATTTTTTTCATAATATTAATATAAATCATATAAATAGTATACTGTAGAACTCACCACATTTTTTAAGACGGCTGATCTTGGATACGACGCTACATTTGTAAAGTGCCATTAATATATTTTTAATATTAATGTAACTTTACAAATGTAGCGTCGTAAATTTATTAAAGTTTTATATGTAAATATTTACCGAAAGCGAAACGAAGAGATCAGCAAAATGGTAGGTTTGAAAGATGACCTTGTCACTAAAATGGATAATGGCGTGCTTCGATGGTTTGGGCACGTTGAGCGAATGAGCGAAGACCGAATGGTGAAGAAAATATACAGCGCGAAAGTTAATATTAAAAGGGGTCGAGGTAGGCCGAGACTAACTTTTGAAGACCATGTGAGCAAATTGTTCGAAGACGGGAGGGTCAAGAGTACTCGGATACCTCGATGTGCATGCATGAAGAAAATGATGAATCAGAATGAAGCGAAAGAGGTATGTAAGGATCGTGACACTTGGCGATCTGTTCTCTCTGGATACCCCGTCAGGGATTGTGCGTGAAGATAAATAAATAAAATAAAGTTTTACGGTAATAGGCTCATTTCGTCTTTAGGAGAAGTCTGGATTGTACAGCACTCGTATCAATTTTCGCATCAATTAGTGGTGTGTTAGTACAACTATTGTATTCCGGGTTGAAAGGACCCAGTGTTATTACGAGCTGCTATGAGGCATTCTGTGTCAGACATTAAGGGCGGCGTAACCCTCATCTTTTGAATTGATTTTCAGATGATATGAGTTAATGTAGCCAATTACAATCTGTACAGACCCAATTCTTAAAAAAATGTATTTTCTACATAATGTCGAAATACCCTTTAAAATGTATGATTATACATTTTAGTCAATTATGTTTTGAAGCATCCTTCACAAATAACTATTCTACTATTCCATGATATAATTTTGTTAATTATGTATTAATAAGAATTCACAATAGCCGAGTGGTTGGTTTGTCGCAATTTCGAGTCAAGAGACCCGAGTTCGACCCCAGGTGGCAGGCTCGTACCAAAGGTACGTAAAAAACTTATGAACGGATTATATCGTTGGCTTGGACATAAAGACGGCGACGGGCTCACCACCTGTCACGTTGTCCCGAAAATTTCTTTGGTGAAAGGTGGGTCGAAGAGACTTAATTGTCTAGATTACATCTCTGTCTACCCCTGTATCGGGAATTGCATGAAGATATTATATTATATTACTATTGTTAATTATGGATGAATATTTAAAAAAACCTACTCGAATTTTTAATTTGAATGTTTAAATGTTAAATTTTTTAAACCCGGCAAATACTCGAGATTGTTTCTAGCTCATCGTATTAGACAGGTCAAACCCGAATGTTTTACGACAGAAAACGCAGCCGGTTGATTTGAATATATGATAATGTATCTAGTTGGTATGGGCTATACCTACTCGAACATATACATGATATAATGGTCGGGTAAGATGCAGTGCAGGTCATAGCCCTCTGCGGTAAAGCATGGTTTGCCATAATCATCATGCTTGCCAAGTGGATTGGCAACTTACTGGCATCTCAAACAATGCTGGCCGTCACTGATCTATTAAAATTTGGTGTAGTATTTTCCGAGAGAGTTATCCCACCATTAGTCGGTAGTCAATGGTATTTTTTAAGCTTTTCCTTAATCGAATAATTTGTCGAAATCACGCAAGATACTCATAATTCTTTTTAACTAAATTATTTTAGTAAGAATCGGTGATAAGAGTCAACATCTTATAATTTAATGGCTGAATAATTCGAATAGAAGAAACTCGATAAGCACTTTCTTTCCATTTGCGTCTAAATTATTTACGTTTTTTACTTTAAATTGTAGCAAAATGTCCGCTGTTTACATTGCCGCCGCTTTTTTTAACAATTTCTAACATCATTACTGCGATTAAAGTCAAGTGTTTGCTTTTCCGAGCAGATATCAAAAAAAGGATCTACTATACATGGTAGAAAAAATATTTCTTCAATTAATGTGCAAGACATTTTCCAATAATAGGATAGTCAATTGTCTAGAAAATTTAGTCCTATCGACTCTCATTTTACTGGACATGACAACATGGCAGGAGGTGAGTTATTATCGTAGTAGAAGAATAAACTTTCATATATAACAAAATATCTAGGAACAGTAAGTAGCCTACGAAATCATTAATTATACCAATATAGATATTTAAAACTCAAGTTTGCTAAACACGGTAAAATAAAAAAAAATACTTTTTTTTACTTGGTACCATTTGTTTGTGACTTTGTCTGTATCCTCATAACAAAGTTAAAATACTTTGAAATAATGTAGCTCGGGTACACTTTAATATGGAATATAATAGAATTCACCGCAGTTTTTAAGTTAAACCATAACATTTTAAACAGTCAAAACCTTATTAAAATCCATTTACTGGTATGTACTCAATTTACAAACATTTAATTACGTTGGAATCACATTAATATAAAATGCTGTGGTGATTTAATACATAATAGCTATACATGTTATGATTAATGTATATGTAGGTAATTATTTATTTATCGTATATACAGTGTGAATCACATTCACTGAAAATACCAGCGCTTACATTATATTATAACAATAAAAGTTCTAAGTCGATTAAGTGCTAAATAAGCAAATAGTTATATACAAAATTACGACAAAACGTCTCAAAACATTTTTAAAACATTCTTAAAAATTACATGTTATAAGCAACGCCTAAAATAAATTATTTTTTAATGAAAATACTCTTACTCAATCAGTAAGTTATTTTAAATAAGTTAAGGCCTTTTCAAGGAAACTGAAAATGAGTTTGAAACCTTTGGTAAACTTTCCTGCCTCAAATTGATATCTGATTGAAAATCATTAAACTTTGTAAGAATTCAATTAACTGAATAACAAATCGACGATCGTCGAAGACTTTGAAATATGAACTTTTGAAGGGTTTTTTTTAATTGCGTGCGTTTTAATTGCGTTTATTATTATTATAACTATATATTCTAAGCTTTTCAAAGTTTCTATATTATAATCAAAAGGTTTAAACATACTTATTTTTGCTACGTTAAGGACATCTCTTAATCATTCGGACGAAATCGGCACAAGAATAATTCTATCCTTACCCTTTCTTTCCATGGGTGTCTTAAGAGACGTCAGACGCAAAAGTCTTGAAATATGCATGAGCACAATTAAACAGACCTGCGATTACGTTAAATCTTCTTTATGGGAGAGTTCAATGGTCTGCGGTTAACTTTTGCGAGTCGCTGGGAGTCTTTTAAGCGTGACGGAGTGTGTCTAGCACGTTAAGCGTGACGGAAAACGTGGTGATATTTAAACAGCTAAATACTACCTTCGCTGCTGCGCTTCTTTGCAGCTTAGACTCGTGATTCGTGAGATATGACGTCGTAAACTCATTTCAACCCCAAATACAAATGAGACCTCCTGCACGGTGACGCTCTAACCAACCCAAAGCTTCTGTTTTTGTATATATTTTTTATTTAACTCTAAATAAATAAATAAATTTGAAGCCTTAATTTAAATAAATAAATTTGATACCTACTAGTTCATTGTCTACATCTTTTTTACTGGATTATTCAGAAAAATGTATTAACATCTCCGTTGATAGCAAGTGGCCAGTGTTGCCGCGATAACTACAAACAATTTCAAAATAAATGTATTATGTTATTAAATTAAAGAGAAAAAAAAATAGAAAAAAGTTAAAATTTCAACTGACACGGGCGGGCACTTTTCCTCTTTAATTTAATAACATAAAAGTTCAGCGTAAATTATATTAAATTATATTATATTATATTAAATTATAGTATATTAAAAATAAATAAAATTGCACAATAAAAGAAAAGTATTAGTTGTGCGTTGTCGCCTCCAAAGACTAAAACTTTTTTAACTAGCTCTTTATAAGTTTCAAACCGGAGGAATTAGAGGGTTGTACAAATCATTCCAGATGACTCCTCGTAATAAAAGGAATCCTCGGTCTATCTCTTCTATTTTTTTAATATATCTATTTTTTAGTCACGATAGCCCAGTGATTTGGTGATCGGAATTTCGAGTCAAGAGACCGAGTTCGATCGGAGTTCGATCCCCAGGAGGCAGGCTAGTACCTTTTCAAAAACTTATGTACGAATTATATCGTTGGCTTGGACATAAAGATGGTGACAGGCGCACCGTTAGTCACGCTTTCCCGAAAATATCTTCGGTGGAAGGTGAGTCGAAGGGATTTAATTGTATAGACTAGACCTCTTTCTACCCCTGTGCTGGGAATTGCGTGAAGATATTTATGTATTTATTTATTACTTTATCTATTTTTCTTCTATTTTTATTTGGTCTTTGTCGACCAAATTGACAACAAATGCATGAAAACATATCAGCAATATTATTTTATAACGAAGGTACATTTAGTTAACGCTGTTTATTTTATTGCTTAGTAACTTCTAATGCAAGCTAAACCGTAATTGAGTTTCAAACTTTGTTTCGTACTGTTGCCGGAAACTCTGATAAATCATGTTTAATATGGTAGATAAATAAATTTAGGTTATATATTTATTGTTCTTACGATTTTTTTATAAAATCACATTTTGCTGCAAAAATAACAAGGCTTTACAGAATTTATTTCATTATAATCACTATAAATAGCTTTGAAACTGTATTTAAAAAAGAAACAGCTAGCTTCGGCCTGAAAATCAGTGTCGGGTTATCCCGGCTACAACTGAGTTCGATCCACTTCGTGCTGCAGCAGGGATTGTCATATTTGTTATTTTAGTTACATAAGTTATTATAAGGTTTCTTATAAACGAATTTATTTCTTTCTTTAAAGTACATATGTTTTATGTTATGGTGTATACAAATGGTGTGACATTAGTAGCAAAAATCTACAGAAAATACTTGTCGAATACTATGTATTGTCATACAACAAATGTTTTTTCTAAATTGAAATTCTCTATTGATTTTTAATTTACTTGATCCTAGGCTATTTAATTTTTTTTGTACCAGATATATGAGTAATTTTTCATATAATCAATATCGTAATGCCCAGCTTACGACGATTATCCCAATTGTGGGATGATCAGACGTCCATAACCTATTAGGCGAATTAAAATGCACGCAGGCAGCTAGTGCGCAGACCGTTTGCGGCTAATTAGAGGCGCATTGGCTAGATTTGGACGCACCTATAAGGATGAAACATGATGATGCACGAAAAAAGGAGGAAACATAATGTCCTTCAATTATTGTCTCCAGGCACAAGCATTGCTGCTTAATTGGAGTGTCAGTAATACTAGAAACGCTATTTAGCATTGTATTCATTTTGAATTATAAAATGAAAATTATTTTTTGTATGATTGACTACGGTGAAAGATGGATCAAAAGGACTTAATTGTCTAGACCTCAGTGTCTATGCATATATATTTCGTAATAAAATAATATTATTACAAATCGTTTCGATACAATTGCCCCTCGTACAAAGTTATATCTAATTACTAATTAACAAAAGGGACAATGTTCTATGAACACCTTTAATATGTTTAATATTGGTCGGCGTAATGGCCACCCGGATCAAATTAACGCATTGGTTTTAACATGATTTTATAACAACCTTTAATAAAGTAAATATTGTACATTATTAGAAAATAGCATAACACCTTAGTGATTAGGCGAACAGAAATAAAAAATAGAGATTAAAAATCTATCCCCACGAGAAAGTCGCTTGAAATCAGAAACATTTACATTCTCATACGAATCGTTGAACATCTGCACGTTTATATGTTTAACTAAATATTTCAATAAATTTTCAAAAATGCTCGCTCCAGCTATTTCCAGCAAACAGTACGTGACAACGCAAATAGCATTGCGGTTACGTAACTGTTATTCATATTTCCCATTATATCTGTATATAAAAGTGTTGGTACTTTGAATCTGATATTCATAAATATACGTGATATATTTATGAATATCAGATTCAAAGTGACACCTGTCACGTTGTCCCTAAAAATATTTTCGGTGGAAGGTGGGTCGAAGGGACTTAATTGTCTAGACTAGACCCCGTCTACTCCTATATTGGAAATTGCATGAAGATATTTATTTATTTATTAATACGTGATATGATTAATAATTATCACAACCCTTATCATTTGACCATCACTAATCGATTTCTATGTGGGTATCCCCTTTCTTCCCGTGGGTGTCGTAAAAGACGATTTAGGAAAAAGTCTTGAAAATTAATTTAGTCAACATACCAAAATATGGCAGAATAACCATTTTGAAACATATGCGAGTAACACAAGACCATAACTCAGCAGACCGGTGACAGGAATTCGCAGTATATCCAGCAGTGGACCTTTACAGGCCCGGATGATGATGACAATATTAGCGAAAATGACTCACGAGAGTGTCGTATTTACCTCGATCTTTGCAAAGCTTCTTTGTGACCCAACCTAATCTGTATAATAATGCGTGAAAAGAGAAAAATTTTTACACCTTTTTTAACAGACTGTAGGCATAGAGGATAATGAAATATGGTGCAGTTAAAGTCTATATGGAGAAGGAATGCAGAAACCTAAAATTTTTATATAAATATATATTTTAAATATATTAAAACTAAACATAATAAAACATAATGTTTTGCGTTCATACGTATAATAATAAAGTCATAATAGTCTATTTGACGAGTCTGTTGCCAAATAAAGTCGTAAAGGGTAGTGATTATCGGTTAATAATTTCAAAATTTTGCCACTTCATTAAATTGCGGTTCGCGCGTTCCGACCACAGAATGGGGCAATGGTATTGATTATTAGATAATTAAATATTCAGGTGAACACAAATTCATTCGAAATCACCTAAGAAATCGGATAAAATTTATATATAAAAACAATCTCATATACAAAAACAACGTTGTATAAAAAATTTATATCAATCCGGTGACTGTAATAAGACTACAATAATATAAAATAATTTGCCTTTTTTGCCAACGACTTAAGAGAAATATTATTTAAGATTATATTATTACCAGATGGGCCTCGAGGTTACTTAATTGAATTTTCCATCACGCTCACATCATCCTCATAAAGACCTATCAAAGACTACTTCAGGACATAGGTCTCTCACTCCCTGCTGCCGGTCATCAATCTGCTGAATTTTGTGTAGCAGTTTTCGCGCATTTTTCTGCAGCCAATTGCAATTTAATGTCTTTTCCCTTAATGGCTTCTGACAACATCTACAAGAAAAAAGAACCGCACAGTTTAATTTACAGAAACAGCTAAAGTTTGTCTGAAACTACAACATCAAACAGAGTATGATTCATTCATAATCTTTATTCCATTTTGCTTTAAAACTTGTTAAACCGTCGCAATATGAAAATTGTAACACTTTTCTCCCAGAACGTAAAAAAGTCGCATCAATGTTTTCAGGATTTAATTAAAAAATGATAAATGAATCGAAATATTTTTTCATCTTTATCTAGTTTAATAAAAATATATTTAAACTTTACTCGAGTAACTTTCCATTAGCGTACCCCATCTAGAACGAGTTTCCAGCACTTTTTCCTCGCCTCATTGTCGTTTTATTTGGGTTAAAGTTCATCTAAGCGTAAAAAGTAATGTAACTGTACAACCTGAATAATACTTTTATATTATTAACTAGCTTAGGTCGCGGCTTTTGTCGCGCCAGTTAATCATGCTGTGTACATGTACTATGGTTTATAATAAAGTTTGTGCATTAGTAAATAAGGAATGTTTCATGGCAATAGTAAATATTTAAGTACCATAATAAAACAAAAAATAAAAAACTCCTTTGCTACTGCCTGTCACCGGATTGCTATTATATTTTGTACAGATTTATTTTGTCTTCAAGATTTACAGTAATGTAAAAAGTTTGTTCTAAATTACACAAGCAATTGTGCTATGTTCCAAAATGGCTCAATTTTAAATTAATTTCCTGTTTCTATTTTCTAAACTGTGTAAGAGTAATATTATAACTACGGATATAAAATAAAGTACAAACCAATAAAAGCTAGGAAAAGGCCTTCTTGAGAAAGATTAAAGCAGGATAACGTCCGCAACGCGACTACTATAGAGCGAATTGGCGGATGTCACAAGGCATCAAAACATTTTTATTGTTATTTCTACCACATGTAAATTTCCTCATGATGTTTTTATCACTGTTAAGTTTATGGATAAGCAGTGTGTTATTTATAACAATTTATATTGCTATTAAAAATTATAGCAATACTAGACTGTAATTGCTTTAGACAGATGTAACATTACAGATTTCAAATTAAAGAGGAAAAAATTAAAATTTCAACTGACACGGGCGGATTCGCACCCGCGACCTTCGCCGATCAGTGGCGAAGGTTGCGGGTTCGAATCCCGCCTGTGTCAGTTGAAATTTTAACTTTTTTCTCTTTATTTTAATAACATAAAAGTTCAGAATAAATATGCTTTAAAAATCAATAAAATTGCATTACAGATTTTATTGCATTAAATTCAATACAAAATATTAATTATGCTGCTCGCTACTTTGTACAGAATATTTTAGTAACAAAACAACTTTGTGCAGTAAGTTTCAAACTCTGTATCACGATTCGCGTTTTCGTAGAAACTGAAATATGAGTAGAAAGTTAGACTCATTAGTTTCAGTTTTGGCTTAGGTTTGACCTATTTTAATTGAAACGAGGGAGATATAAAAGGATTTTTTAAAATGAAACCGAACTCTGTAACGGGGCGAAATGGATTTGTTTTGTTGACCACTTTGGTAAAGTTAAAAAGTTTGGTAAAGTGTTTACCTATTAGCAAATTTATTCACTACTTTAATAGGCAAAGGTAAGGTAATAAGTGGAACGAGATAAAATCCTCGCCCGGTTTCATCATGCCAAACTGTTAGAATATATCTTAACGTATATCATATAACGTTGCTAAAGAATACTTAGTAACAAGTTCCACGATCGTCTTACGATTTCATAATTTTCGATATGTACTCTTTTTTTTATGAAACTTTGCTCATGTAGTCTTCGAAAGTTAGTCTCAGCCTATATATATTTTATTTCCATTGGTTGTTCGCGTATTCGTTCCACGTGCCCAAAGTTATAACTATAGAACCTCATAATCTAAAATATAAAAATGAAATATACAGAATTATTTATTTATACAAGACTTTTTATAATTTGAAATATCCTAAAGCTTAAATATATGTATGTGTACTATAATAATTATATCTTTTAATGAAAATTCACCTTTCATTTTCAAGTAGACTCTTAGGACTTAATAAATCTTTATAAAAAAGGCTTAGCTTTGCTCAAGTCACGTACCGACATTTACAGTGCTTAGCTAGTAGTTTGGAACTAATACGAGGAAGTCTTGCCGTGATTTAGGGCGAACAAATATACAAAAGATTTAATTAACGTACTGTATTGCTTTTGTAAATAAGTTTCAAATTTGTATGTCTGAGTGTAAAAAACACACCACTTTTTTATCTTTAACACATTTTCCGAATTCTGGGGCAAAAGAAGTTTAGCCAATTAAATCCTTTCGGCTCACTTTTCATTGAAGCCCCTTTGGCATAAAGTGACAAGTCCATCGCCGTGTCTGAGTCATACTAACGGTGCAATATACGTACATACATATTTACACAGAAAAATATTCATGAATTCTCATAAATAACATGTACAAACATACATATTTATCAAACTAATGATAGCCCCTTGCAGGATTAGAATCCCTAGCAGGTTTCACGCTTTGAGGTTTCTACCTGCTAGGCTATTGGGTCGAAACTTCATTGCTACATTTTTATGCTCTTCAATTTTCTGACACATATCATTGAAGTGAAGTGGTGAAAGTATTAGACCTTACTTTTGCGACCTACAACAATAAAATTTTAAAAGTGTAAACTGAGTAAGCGATTCGGCGAACACGATGAAGTATACTACCTCTTCTACGTCGTATATTTTTTATTACTTTCGACTCATAATATACAAAATTCATGACGGACAGCAGACAGCAGAGTGTAAGATACGAGAAGTGTGGTTATGCAATCGTCAATCTGCTTTTCAAGCGTGCAATTTACTACAGTAATTGCCGCCGCAGTGGACTCCTTCTGGGCATGAATCACGGCTTCTACCATTATTTTATTATTATTATAACAAAGACGCTTTCATGGTGTTTTCCTTTACCATCAATGTCGATGACATCAATAACTTCCTTTAAAACTAACTCGCGGATTATGAAAGTAATTTAAGCGTGAAGACTGTCTATTGCAGATCCTCATATTCTTCTTCTTCTTCTTCATTACAGCCTATCATGAGTCCACTGCTGAACATAGGCCCATAGAACATATAACATAGGTCCCTTAAAACCTTCCACAGTGAATGGCAATCAGCCACCTGCATCCCTCGACTTCCCGCAACATTTTACAAGTCGTCACTTCATCTCGTGGGGGTCGCTAAACACTGCGTTTGCTCATTCGAGGATGCCAAACGAGAACCTTTCATCCCCAACGGTTAAATAAAATTGAAAACCCTCTATGAAGAGTACACAAAAATGGCGCCTAGTGCTCCTCATATTATCTTAACATAATCCCTTGTGTTGAAAACTTACCCTGTATTAACAGCTGATAAGGTTGTCTGTATAAATATGACCACTGTAGCGATCGTAGCACTGCTACGGCAGAATTCTAAGTCGCATAGCGTTTGCCTATTGCGATCCAATTATATTAACTAAGAAACACTTGTAATTTTGCTTATTAAAAGTGTCCCTTTTGTTGTGATTGTGATTTTAGATTATTTTTAATTCTGATTTATAATACATTTTGTTTAATGATTAAAAAGTCTTCTCTTTCTTCATATGCTTCATATGGGTTCATATGGCAAAAATGGTCCACCAAATTCTCCTTCATAAACATCATTGTCCATGAAGGACGCGGCAAACGATGACTAACTGTGTGATATGGACGACCTATGTGTATTAAAATTTAGCTTTTTATTTCAGAAAAATATTCATTCATTACAATAGACGCGATGAACCTTAAACAGAGAAGCGACAAATACTTTGTATCTTTTTTAGATGTTGTATTTCAATTTGATTGCAGAACAAAGGATATGTTTTCTCATTGTTCTTGATTTTGTACAGCAACAAATGGGAACTCGTTTGCGAGCGAAGCAAAGTTGATTGTTAGCGGGTTCAGAAGGTGTTCTTATTTGGAAATCATCACATTCAAAACATTTACTGCGTGATATGTTATGTTTTAGGTTTTGTTGCCTTTAAATTGGTTTTTATTGTATTTTTAAAAAAATTCTTTACGCAATTCCCAATAACGGAGTAGAGAGAAGTCTAGACAATGAAATAACTTTGACCGTCTTTTCCCAGAAGACATTTTTGAGACAACGCGGCAGGGATGAGCCTTTCGCCGTCTTTAAGTCGTACATAAGTTTTGAAAAAAAACTCGGATCTCTTGACTAGAATTCCGATCGACTCGACTATCGTAATTTTTAAACTGGTATGTTTTGAAATGCTTATATTGGCACCTTTTGGTAGCAATTGCTATTTCCAAGCTTGTCTCTTAATCGCCTCTTAAGACACCCATGGTAAGTAAGGACGTGGTAAATACCCGCGTCGCAATCATACGGATATTATTAAACCAATTTAATTAATCAAAATCTGCCGTATGTTTAGATTTATTTTATTATTTGTTTATTTCTTTAGCACAATGCTTAATAAAAAATAAAAAAATTAGCCCTAGTTCCTGAAGTAGGAAAAACTTGTATATCAGGAGCTAGTCTCTTCCAAAGCAATGACACAATATATATCAACTTTACAAAGTTACTATAAAATAAACAATTAGATATTATTTGTGCTGGTCAGAATATTTAAATCTACATGATGAGATAGGTATATAGTTTTAATTTTTTTCTCGACTATACCATACCATAATGAACTGCTTATTAATTAAAAATCTCACACCTTCAACTGTATCATCATAGTTTGACATTTCTGCGTTTTCCGTAAATTATTGAAAAATATTTAATTGTAATGAGCGATACTTATTTCAAGTAATTATAATGAGTTTAATAGTAACCAAATGAAAACATATTATATAATGCATTGAAAGCACTTAATTTTAATTTTTTGTTCTGTAGGAAGAATTTTATTTATAATTCAAAAGACTATACAGCGTTGCGTTAATGACAGTAACATAAGCTAAACACTGTGATAAATAAATAAATAAATATCTTCACGCAATTCCCAATACAGGGGTAGACAGAGGTCTAGTGTAGACAATTAAGTCCCTTTGACCACCTTCCTCCGAAGATATTTTCGGGACTACGTGACAGGTGGTGAGCCCGTCGCCGTCTTTATATCCAAGCCAGCGATATAATTCGTACATAAGTTTTTGAAAAACCCATTGGTACGAGCCTGCCACCTGGGGATCGAACTCGGTTCTCTTGACTCGAAATCCCACCACCCAACCACTCGGCTATCGTGAAAACACTGTGACCGTTGTATATAAGAATTTGTATTACATCATAACTATGTAAGTTTTATGAAATAATTACTGATTTTTTAAGACTCTAAGAAAAATATATATAAAATGATACAATAAAAATAAAAGTTCGGTATCCAAGTAAACACAATTTTATTAGCCCGTATTCGCTGAAATGACGTAAATGACCTATAATAAAAATAGACTACAGTTTCAACAAGAATTCATTGACGAAAATTCGTTATAATTTACATGATACAAAGAATAAATATAAAACTACTGAAGCAAAACTAGGGCGGCTACAAAAAAGAAATAAAAATCATAATTGTGATACGAATTCTCAACAAATATACTCGTTTATGTTAATAAACTCTTTGTTAGTGAAATTTCTTACTCTCATTTCTTGATTTCATGTAATCTTGTGGTATTATTAATACGTATAGAAATAATTATTAACGTACTTATGTAGCGTAATTGCAACGCTTAGCAAGCCGAATGGTGATAACACCGATACACACCTAGCACTTTAAAACTCGGCCGTAGCTTATTAAATTTTTACAGGGTCAAAAATTTAATAAGTAAATAAGTTTTGTTATTTTTTGACCTAACTATCTCGCCATATTTTCTACGTTCTGCAAGCACATGGATAGTGATAGTGACTTTATCTACAACTATAATGTCATGTTCAAGACTACTTGTTTTTTTACGCCAATGACAAAAAAAAGGAGATGCAAATTCTACTACCTAACCTCAAAAACCTTTTCTGATTTTCTTTGGGAATAACATTCAGGGAATCGAATCACGCAATTTTTCAATCTTCCGGAGAAGTGAAAAGTAGATTTCGTCGAAGCTCGTTCCACTATGCTGATTCGACTCTACAGGCAAACTTTAACGTCACATGTAAAAGAGTTTTGATATTTCGCTTGGTTCCATATATTTTTGTTTTGAACTACTAAACATTTAATTATGTATTGTTAAATTCCATACTTAACATTTATTAGTGATACAGAAGCAAGGTTTAGAATATTTTTTTTGAATTGTAATTAAATAAAATATAAGTTTTCTCGTACATACGCACAATTTTATCAACAATACAGAATCAATAACAAAAATAGGAAATAAATTTGAAATAATCATTTCAAATTTGTTCAGATTATTTAACGATATCAATAATTCAATTAATAAATGTAATAAATCTTTGTTTTATAACAAGTCGATTTATTTGATATTGAAATTCTCTTAACTATTGTAGTCAAATCTTATATAACGTTCAAGGTCACTTTTGCCATTTTTACAATAATGAGATACATATTTATAATAAACAATTATATATTTTACAGTCAAATTTTGAATTGCGAAGTATTATAATATAAAAATGTTTGTACTAAAAATCAGCTGAAAGGTTACTATAAATCTTTAACGACAGCTACAAAATTCAATGAACACGAATCGTAAAATCGTTTTAGTTTGTTGTTTGGTATAAATCAGTATGTTTTCAATTCATTTGGTGCAATTCTGTTATATGCAAGTTTAAGTTATTTTTTGTGTTTTTAAACAGCAGTTTTTAAATGAATTTATAAATTGTTTTTGGAAATAAACGTGATGATGAAAACGTTTTCCTGAAAATTTTAAAGACACCGACCTCCATATTAGATACGAAAGTAAGGGCTGCTCCTTATTTTTGAGAGAGGATAACTTTCCTATGAAACTAACCCTAAAAGACACTTCTAAAAAAACAGTTTTTATTATTGTTTCTTTTATTTTTTATTATTATATTATATTTCTTCTAAATTTATTTTCTCCACTAAGGTTAATTATATTATAGTTTCCTCTATTAAGGTGTGAGTAGAAAATGTCAACTATGAAAGGACTCTAGAAAACTTCGTTCGTAAAATGAGATGGCATTAAAAATGTAAATAAATTGTTTTGTAAATAATTTGAGAATGCTTGAATTTGGCAAAAATCTCGATTCATCTCACTATTAAATTTAAATATATGTTCAATTCAAATAATATCGGCATGTACGTTGTAATATATTTTCGGATGAACAACAAAGACTTTCAGATAAACCACCCGTCTATTCAGAATATGGTAGTATTGTTGCTTTTCGAACAATAGAATCAACACCTGTGCGTAACATGAGTGATATAAAAGCATATTACAAACGGAGTTCAAGATGATTGATGTGAATAGACGTATGTTGAAAATAATATTGCTTATAAATGAGATGGAAGATATTTGATTGGCAGCAAATGGTTGCTTATTTAGTAATGTTTCAAATAAATAATAATTTAATTTATATCATTATTATTTTCTCTGAGGTGACACTTATTGAAAAAAGTGAGTAATGTTAAACACCATCAAAACACAAAATAATGGTTAATTAAACATAATGTAAACGTTAATAATATTAAAGTGAATATACGAATACACGATAGCCGAGTGGTTGGGTGGTCGGAATTTCGAGTCGAGAGACCCGAGTTCGATCCCCAGGTGGCAGGCTCGTTCCAATGGGTTATTCAAAAACTTACGTACGAATTATATCGTTGGCTTGGACATAAAGTCGGCGACGGGCTCACCACCTGTCACGTTGTCCCGAAAATATCTTCGGTGGAAGGAGGGTCGAAGGGACTTAATTGTCTTGACTAGACCTCTGTGGCTGTCTTGTCTCCTAACGCTACTCACGGGTTCATTTTAGAGGTTAGGGTTATTTCGAGTGATTAAATTCGGGCGAAGCCAGCTGTGCGTAACAAAAAGTGACTAGACCTCTTATCAAACATACTGAGACAAATTTCTTGCTATCTCCTCTGAAACTTACCTTATACAGTTTATGATCCGATTAGTTTATTACAAAAGAACAGTTTTATGAAGCCATCACTTATTACATACTAAATGTTTTTTAAATATATATATTTTGTTATTATTCTGAAGGTGCATATTTAAGACGCGTCAGGAATATAATAATTTATAATATCTAGTTGGGTAAAGTGTAGCATTAGCATTATAATGTCATAATATAAGCGTGAAAGGTGATATAAACGTGAAAGTCGTGGATATGATGGCAGGCTTGTGCTCACTGTGCACATAAAATATTTTACTGATATATTTTTTTTTTTTTGCATTTTGCAACTAAGAATATTTTAGTTTAGTATATGATACATAAAATGTTACATTATGCATGCTTATGTAACAGCTAAATCTGCCGAAGGAGGTGACCTAAACACATAATAGCCCAAATAAGCACCTCGCGGTACAATGCACCTAGTTATTAAGAATAAAATCAAGGATTCCTACAACAATTGTTATTTTATTTCAAAATTATTTAAATATTTAAGTTTAGTGTAGTATTTATACTTCACAGAATGCAAAATGGGGCTTTTTACGAAATTGGACATTTCTTTCTAATGCAATTTTATTGATTTTTGAAGCATATTTATGCTGAACTTTTATGTTATTAAATTAATATTTCTTTCTTGTCTGCTGGTCATTATCATGGTTTTGTTATTATAATTAAAATACTGTTTAGCAGTTCCGAGTATTTCTTTCTAACGAGTGTATAATGTTCGTCACCCCCTTTACGTCGGATACTCCTCCCATTACATTATCCCTTTTTCTGGAAAAAGGTGGCAAGCGAGCAAACGCTTGTGAGCTTTATGTGTGTGTGTGTGTGTGTGTGTGTGTGTGTGTGTGTGTGTGTGTGTGTGTGTGTGTGTGTGTGTGTGTGTGTGTACATATAATTGAAGTGTGATTTGATTATCGTTTCCTTTCATTCCTATTACGACATTTTCATTTTAAAGTGGCAGTTGTTATATCATTTTCTATGAGTCGTCTTGAACTCGAGTTCCTTCAATATTGCATTCCTTAATCGTTCAACGATAATATTTATTTTTGAATATGTTTTATGCAAAAACTTTAATTGTATTTTGAATTTTGAATACCCGAATACGCAAAAACTAATAAAAATATTTAAATTAAATTTAGCTTACAGATACTTCATAAATAATGTGGTATCCTTATCACTGATCCCTGCAAAGTTAATGGCATGTAACTGAAGAGATCTCAAACATTATTTTTCTTACCGAATTTTTACTTTCTAAGGAGTTTCGATAAATTCTGGCTTTAACAGCATTAACAACTTTTGTAGTTTTAACAGCACGCGGCCGCCCCGATTTTTTCTGGTCTTCGACAAAGGAAGTGTTGTAGTATTTTTTTTTTGATAACCGTGGAGGAAAATGCTTTACGCACGAACGTTTCCTGACCTGGAGGCCACCGAAACAAACAGTGTCGGACTCGGATCTCAAAAGGAGAAACATACCGACTAAAAACCATCCACGGGATGCTGTTGGCCCGGAGGCCTTTACAGCGTCATCTGAGGAGACCTGCGAGAACGAAGGCCCGCAGGTAAAAAGAAGAAAGAGACAACGTCGTGACGCACTCGAACCCTGTAACGAAGCGAAGACCTTCGACATACGGGGGAGGGGGATGTTGTAGTAAATGTTGATTGTACGATATATACGAACATACGGCTAATAACCAGCCTTAGAAGTATCTGGAATATGACCAACGGCTCCACAACCACTTTGTTCAAGGCGATCACTGCAATCCTATTTTCTTTAACATCCCATTCCAAATTGTAAATTTATAATGAATACGAAAAAATATGTGAAATGGCGAAAAATCGAAAAAAAAAATAATATACGTGTTCCAAATTTAGAATAACTAAAAAGTTAAAGAAAGGAAAGTTTTTATGTAACAGTATTTATAGCCAGACTAGTTAGAACAATGCTACCACACATGCTAGCTTTTTCTCTGGAAAATTAAAGATTCGAATTAGTGAAAAGAGTCTTTTTAGGTGGTGCGCAGATGAAGTCACGGGTTTAAACTAGTGTTAGTTAAAAGCACAAAGCACATTATTCTTATGCAATTAATATTTTCACTTAATAAAATCCTATAACTATGTAGTTCCATAATTTATATAAGTAGGAGGTAATTCATTAGAACTAGTAAGAAGAACACCATCAAGCAATTACAGCCACACATCCCAGTAACATTTAGAAAAATATTACTGGGATACATATAGGTCGTATTGATAAATGAACTGAGAGCCCTTTGTTCACTAGCGTATCCCTATTAGGAAGAGAACAAACGCTTTTTTATATAAAAATACAACTAAAAGAATCAGAGGTCAATTAAATACGGAATAGTAAATCATCTCGGGTAAAGAAATTTTGCCGGTTCAAGTGATTCCAAACGCGTCATGACCTTTCTAAAGTAAACGCAAAAGCATTAACCCAGTGGTTAGCGTGAAATCGATCGGAAGTAGCGCAATAGCCAGTAGAGCGTTCAATTCATATCATAGGCGACAGCTTTGAAATAATCTACAATTTGTTATTCCCGTACATAAGTGCGTTTAGTACATAATCCAACAACTTAAACATAAACTAATATCAAACATAATGTACATAAGATATTAATTATAAATATTACTTTACCTACTACTCAATTTCTGTGCGCAAATATTCTTTAGTGTTATTAATTATTTAAGATACTTGTATACTTGGGGAGTGCGTTTAGCCGGTATAGAAGATGTGATTTAGATGTGGACACGCGTGTCGCTGCCGGGAACAAAGTCAATTGTGCCCTGACTGCGTTAATCAAAAGGCAAGGCGTTGTGAAAAGTGCACGCCTTGCAATACATAACGCAGTGGTGGTACCGACTTTGTAATATGGCAGCGAAACCTGGGTATGCCATAAGAAGCATAAAAGCAGGTTGAATGCAGTGGAGATGCCATCTCTTCGTAAAATGTACGGCCTTACCATGGCCGACCAAAAGCGAAACGAAGAGATTCGCAATATGGCAGGTTTGAAAGATGACCTTGTCTCAAAAATGGATAAGGGCGTGCTTTGATGGCTTGGGCACGTAGAGCTAATGAGTGAAGACCGAGTGGTGAAGAAAATATATAGCGCGAAAGTTAATATTAAAAGGTGTCGAGGTAGACCGAGACTAACTTTCGAAGACCATGTGAGCAAATTGCTCGAGCAAAAAGAGGGGAGGGTCAAGAGTACTCGGATACCTAGACGTGCATGTATGAAGAAGATGATGAATCAGAAAGAAACGAAAAAAGTATGTAGGGATCGTGACACATCTGTTCTCTCTGGCTACCTCGTCAGGGATTGTGCGTGAAGATAAATAAAATAAATAATAATATACATAAATAATTATTTAAGAGAAGGTTTTAACTCGTGTATGACCAATGAAATGTGGTTAACTAAATTTTCGGTGGCTTACTATTTTGCGATTTTTAAATTTTATTCTTTATTCTCTTTTCTACAATTTGTGTACCGTATCTAAAAATTGACATGACATGACATCACTATAAATACATTACTATTTATTTAAATTTATTTTACATATAAGTTATATAAGTTGTTATCATAATTTTACATATAAATGTAAAATTGATATGTAATTGATTGGTAAATGATGAAGGCAAACAATGTTAATTACTTTGTAAACTTCGCCCGTAAATAATTACCCTGTCAAGAACAGTTCAATACAGAGTTTCAATTACAAACAAGTTCCCATGAGGCTGAACTTAAAAAAAAAAGGAAAATATAAAAACAATTTTACATTCACTTACAATTCCTTTACGTGGCAAATTCCAATTTTTTAAATTAAAAAGATTTTTTTGTAAATTTGAAAATTATATATTATCATCATATTAGATTCACGATGGCCGAGTGGTAGGTGACCGGAATTTGAGTCAAGAGTACCGAGTTCGTTCCCCTAAGCT
This sequence comes from Sericinus montela, assembly GCA_029286605.1. Lineage (NCBI taxonomy): Eukaryota > Metazoa > Arthropoda > Insecta > Lepidoptera > Papilionidae > Sericinus > Sericinus montela. The sequence goes on from JAGSMR010000020.1 coordinate 1,981,369, forward strand.
TACTAAGTCGTACGTAAGTACCAACGGGTTTTTTTTTTCAAAAAGCTTGCATATGATTTACTTCGATGGCTTGGACATAAAAGTCTGCGACGGGCAAAATATTTTCACCATCATCATAACAGCTTGTAAAAATGCACTGTAGGATATGAACTTCGCCCGTGGGGAGGTCCGAGGATCTGCCATGATCGCCACGGTTGGCAAGCAGATTATCGATATCAGTATCAGTGTCCTTGGAATTTCAGCGCTGCTTCCGTCACCGATCCGTTTAATTTTGGTCTGTTATGAATTACATATTACGTATATTACAATACTATAAAGACGGATATTAATTTTTTTTTTATATATATACATAGATTCAACTATTAATTATAGCTACAGGTGATTAGTAATATGGAAATATCCTTGACTCGTTGGGTTTTTTAACAAATTTTATACAGAATACATTTATAATTTTATTTTGTTATTGTAAAGAACAAAAAATTCAACCCACGATAATTTTTTGAGAATTTTCCAAGTACCTTTGGCAATATTATATTAAAGTATGATTTATAAACACAATCATCGCGTTCGCTAAACTGTAAAATTGACTACAACGCAAAAATTATTGAGATTTCATAAATCATATAGTATGCTCCCATATTCTTTGTAAATAAGTACTTTAAATTTGTACAATACATTGCAAATAAATAAATACATTTTTTATTTCACTGTATAAGTATTACTACTTTAAAAAGTAGACTATAAGTACACAATATTTTATTTTAAACGAATGTAGAAATTTATAACACGACCAATTTAATATTTCAAAACATGGAAGGTGAGCAAAGTGAGGAAGGTGATGCATTCCATAAAGGCGAAATGATAAATTGTATTCGGTAATCGCTAACAAGGGTTGCTACTTCGTATTACTTTGACACTAAAACTAATCCGTTGAAATCAAGTTCAGCATTTCTCGTGACTTTTCTGCCTTTAGTCAATTACCATAGCAAAGACGTTAATCAAAATATCACCCCATCCTGAAACGTATTTATATTATAACGAAATAAATAAATGAATATTATCACGCTATTCCCAATACAGGGGTAGGCAGAAGTCTAGATAATTTAATCATTCCCTCCCTTTGGGACAACGTGACAGGTGGCGAGCCCGTCGCCGTCTTTATGACCAAGCCAACGACATAAATCGTACAAAAGTTTTTGAAAAAACCCATTGGTACGAGCTCGGATCTCTTGACTCAAATTCCGATCACCCGACCACTCGGCTATCGTGACTAGCCACGAAAGACGTATAAATTACTGAAGAGATTTCTACGCGAGTTTGATTGCTGAATATCTTAGAGAGTTACATGACATCTTACATTATTACGAGGTATTTTAAAGTTGGGCCATAAGTGTATCTTCAAACATTTTCCAATGATTGGGTAGTCTAGATAGGTAGGTCTAGATAATTTCGTTATTTCCACCAGAGCTAACAGACAAGACAGACAAGAAGAGACAAGTAAACAACGCAACCAAGCCTGAGTAACTATAATTAAAATCAAAATGCATAAAAAAAGAAATTATGTCTTCGTACCATTACGAACTTTACTAACAACGACAAATAAATTCATTAAAACAATCGTAAACTTGCTTTTTCTTGTTTGTTTATTGTAGGTGAAATGGACTGTATCGTGACTCTGGGATGTTTGGATGGGTGTATTAGGAACACTCATGAATATTTTAACATTTAATTGAAAATTTATGTGCGTTTTTACATTTTATTCTAACGATAAACGTAGCCACAACTTCATACTTATGTAGCTTTTAATTCATTAATAATTTTAAAACATACAAATCGTAGTGACTAATGTTTTAACTATTTTTATTGTTATCAGAAAAAAACTATTATGTTTTTGTGGTGTGTTTTAAGGTAAGAGCGTTGCCACGTTAAGGAAAAGGGTTCGAATCCCGCCCGCCGTAATTTAATAATTAAGTTTATGTTAAAAATTTAAACCAATAAATTTGAAACATGTATAAATTTACAAGTTTCAAATATTTGTCAAAGTATATAATATTATAGCATATAATATTTTTTTCAATAAAAAATAAAAATAAAATTAACAACATAATAAAATTAAACCAAATCTCAAACAAAAGAAAGCTCCGACTCTTTTCAACCCTCATTTCACTAGACCATTTAGATCTTTTAGAACTAGTTAATTGACTCAGGCGTTACTTTGCGGAAATTCATTGTAAAGTTGTTATTGAAAAAATTACTTCGCAACCCTCCGCATGCAATTATAAAAAGGTATATGTTACCTGTTCCGAAGAGAAGAAGACCACCACCCCTCCCTCCCACAGATGCGTGCACTAATTCCACTGTATGCACCACCACTACCACTACACTCAACTCGATGAGCGTAGAGTCTACTCGCTTAATAATTCCTTGTTGTGAGGCGAAACACGTGTCGGTAACAGGTAACATATACCTTTTTATATTTGCATGCGGAGGGTTGCGAAGTAATTTTTTCAATAACATCTTTTAGAACTATTTAGTTGAATATTAGTAGGAAATGATGCAAGTACTGCCAGAAGTAAATTTAATAATTTCATTACTAATTAAATGTTTTAAGTTAAAATTAAAAAAAAAACGCAATGTTGCGTCATTACTGATTGAACATATTATAAGTTTTATCTTTGTACATCATAGCACGATACGAGTTCAATCCAAGAATTACGACAACCCATAAACATTATTTTTTATCATTTGTTTACGAGGCTGAACGATAGGTTACAATACAAAAACTATTTAGGAACAGTAGCTGCAAAGCAGAGTGGCAGGCATTTAAACATCAAAACCAGATTACAGCTACTTTTTAAAAGAAATTTCATTACATCTTCCAAAAAATGTTGTCGAATATTTTCTAAGCAATCCATATAAGTAATAAATTCCAACCAAATTATAAATTAAATATTACATTATTATGAAAAGTGGTTGGCTACTTGGAATTAGGAGTCAAGAGATCCGAGTTCGATCCCCAGGTGGCAGGCTCGTACCAATAGGTTGTTCAAAAACTTGTGGACAAATAATACGGTTGGCTTGGACATAAAGACGGCGACGGGCTCACCACCTCTCACGTTGTTCCGAAAATATCAAAGGGACTTAATTGCCTACTCCTGTACTGGGAATTGCGTGAATTGCGTACTGGGAATTGCATTGAAGAGCGATATGTAAATAGTTTATTCCACTGAATACTGTTTATGATTTTTCTTTATAAATGTTGTTCAATGAAATATAAATGTATTGATCGAGAGATCACTGAAGCGAATACCTAGCGTATATGAGCGGAAAGTCGAGCGTGAAAACTATTAAAATAAAATGGCAAAGGTTGGCGTGTACACAGTTTTCACCTATTGGGATTAATAAAGAATGTAACCTTATGATTTTCTACGCCTTACATGTTAAGGTTTTCGTGCATATAAATAATGTGTATATTTTTTACTGATTATAATTTAGGCATACACATAATATATTCACGTATTTGCAATACTGTGGTAGTCAGAGGTCTAGACAATTACCTCTTGTAGACCAAGATTTAACCGAAGCGTATTTTGAGTTAAAGGTGGAGAGCCTTACCTTTCCTAGTGTTTGAATCAACAACACGAAGCGTACACAATTAAAATAAAACCCTTCTTGGTTCGAGCCTTACTCCTGGGGACCGAACTTGTTAAAAAACTCCACCATACAACTCGTGACTAGTAAAATATTAAAATTATAATAAAGGAACTTTGTTAACAAGAATACGATATTAAAATTTTATTTAAGTAAATATTGTATTTAATAAATAAGTCCCGATACATTAATATGTATTTAAGTACCGATAGCCGAGTGGTTCGGTGGTCGGAATTTCGAGTCGAGAGACCCGAGTTCGATGCCCAGGTGGCAGGCTCGTACCAATGGGTTTTTCAAAAACTTATGTACGAATTATATCGTTGGCTTGGACATAAAGGCGGCGACGGGCTCACCACCTGTCACATTGACCCGAAAATATCTTCGGTGGAAGGTGGGTCGAAGGGACTTAACTGTCTAGACTAGACCTCTGTCTACCCCGGTATTGGGAATTGCGTGAAGATATTTATTATTTATAAAAAAGATACTTCTAAAATCAAAGCGTCAATTTGAATGTAAAAAATTACATCCTTTTTAAAAGGTTTTGTCGTCATATTTTTTCGGTTTCATGAGAACCGGTAGGTACGTTTACAATTCGCTGCTTGAAAAAACACTAAACGAATTTAACCTTTGTGCCGGTATAAAATGAGGTTTTTACTTAGGATTTTTATATTCATTGATTCGGATTGGATTTGTAAAATCTAGATTTTTTGCAAGCAAATGATACCTTGATTCGATACATTATTGTAATTTTCTTATAATGTAGCTTGCTATTGGTGAAAGAATTTTTAAAATCCGTTGAGTAGTTTAGGAAATTAAAAATATAAATGAAAAAAGCGTAACAAACAAAATCATTTATGATATTGGTTAGGATATCTCTATATATTGCAATATTGAAAAGTGATGTAAATATTTTACAAATTTTGTATTTAATTAGTGTTTTACATTCCCAGCATTTTAAAAAACTATCATAGTTTTTGACACAGAACGAAGTTTGGTCACCCAGTTATTATTCTAAATTGCAATCTCCATTTTTATTTAGGTATTCCATGTAACGTTATGGAAGCAGCTGGCACAGGACTATTGGCAACCTTCGAAGAAGGCCCTTGTTCAGCAGTGGATTTTTCACAAACTGAAATGATGACATTCAAATAAATATATCTTGAGAGTTATTTTCGAATAAAATTATTATGCAGTTTCATCTTGTTTGTTGTCGTTGTAATATGTTTATTTCAGCCGTAGTGGTATAGCGTTCAGGGCGCTGGCAGTATTGCCGTATGATTTAGGTTCGATACGCGGGCCTAAATCCGGCGCCTCAATAATTGTTAATACCACATGCTATAAGGTGTGGGAAAACATCGTGAGGAAATCTGCATATCTGAAAATTATGTAGTGGGTTGTAGGAACTGAGCAGTTAAATGAATTGAAAGTAAATTAAGTTATTTTAATTGATTTCATTCTGATTGTAATATTTGATAATGTATACCTCTCCAGAGAAAAATTTAAGACAAGGCCAGTACCCACCATTGGGCATTTACAGACTGCAACTTTAAATACGTTTACCCTACCTTAAAGTCTGAAAAAAGCTCTGGTTACAATTTTGTATAAATAATAAAAGAAAATATTAGAAGAGGTAGAAACATTGGTATTGGTTTTTTCATTTTAGATTTTTGATGACGCGTTTAACTCACGGCATAATTTGAAGAACTTTCTTTAATGCACAACACCATAAAAGTCTATTGCGTCGTTTTATGATGATGAAATTGCTTGACATTTTCTCTAAGTACTGTTTTGTACGTAGTGGCTTTTACGGAGTAAAATAAAAATATCGTTTTAGTTTCACTTACGTAATTTTGGTATGGTAAACCAGAATATTTATACTGCATTTATTTTCTATGCTTTTAACAAAATTGTAAATTTTCGTGTATACATTAAAATAATTAGAAAAATTAAAATTAATGTGTTATGTGACGTGTGTTTGGGACATTTCTCAATTTTTCAGTTTCTTTGTTTGATGTCTTTGTTTTGGATCACGATTCACGAAATAATAGCTAATACGTTTTGAATAATGTTATAAAAATATGCTTATTTCTTCAAGCAGAGTCAAATCTTTATGACACCGGAATCTGTTTGCGCTATCTGGAGATATTATGATTTAAAAACATTAAAATGTCTTTTTCAAAATTATTAATCTTAAGTAATATATTAACTGGAGTAATTCTTTACTTTAAATAAACTTTTAGTAAACAACTATCATGCAGTATTATGATTATTTTTAATTTGTATTTTGTGCAGAACTATAATTTAGGCCATAAACCGTGATATTCTTATTTGACATGCACTCCAAAACATAAAAAATAAAATAAAAAATATCTTCACGCAATTCCCAATACAGGGGTAGACAGAGGTCAAGTCTAGACAATTAAGTCCCTTTGACCCACCTTCCACCGAAGATATTTTCGGGACAACGTGACAGGTGGTGAGCCCGTCGCCGCCTTTATGTCCAAGTCAACGATATAATTCGTACATAGGTTTTTGAAAAACCCATTGGTACGAGCCTGCCACCTGGGCATCGAACTCGGGTCTCTGGACTCGAAATTCCCACCACCGAACCACTCGGCTATCGGTACTTAAATACATATTAATGTATCGGGACTTATTTATTAAATACAATATTTACTTAAATAAAATTTTAATATCGTATTCTTGTTAACAAAGTTCCTTTATTATAATTTTAATATTTTACTAGTCACGAGTTGTATGGTGGAGTTTTTTAACAAGTTCGGTCCCCAGGAGTAAGGCTCGAACCAAGAAGGGTTTTATTTTAATTGTGTACGCTTCGTGTTGTTGATTCAAACACTAGGAAAGGTAAGGCTCTCCACCTTTAACTCAAAATACGCTTCGGTTAAATCTTGGTCTACAAGAGTAATTAGGAGTCAAGAGATCCGAGTTCGATCCCCAGGTGGCAGGCTCGTACCAATAGGTTGTTCAAAAACTTGTGTACAAATAATACGGTTGGCTTGGACATAAAGACGGTAATTGTCTAGACCTCTGACTACCACAGTATTGCAAATACGTGAATATATTATGTGTATGCCTAAATTATAATCAGTAAAAAATATACACATTATTTATATGCACGAAAACCTTAACATGTAAGGCGTAGAAAATCATAAGGTTACATTCTTTATTAATCCCAATAGGTGAAAACTGTGTACACGCCAACCTTTGCCATTTTATTTTAATAGTTTTCACGCTCGACTTTCCGCTCATATACGCTAGGTATTCGCTTCAGTGATCTCTCGATCAATACATTTATATTTCATTGAACAACATTTATAAAGAAAAATCATAAACAGTATTCAGTGGAATAAACTATTTACATATCGCTCTTCAATGCAATTCCCAGTACGCAATTCACGCAATTCCCAGTACAGGAGTAGGCAATTAAGTCCCTTTGATATTTTCGGAACAACGTGAGAGGTGGTGAGCCCGTCGCCGTCTTTATGTCCAAGCCAACCGTATTATTTGTACACAAGTTTTTGAACAACCTATTGGTACGAGCCTGCCACCTGGGGATCGAACTCGGATCTCTTGACTCCTAATTACTCTTGTAGACCAAGATTTAACCGAAGCGTATTTTGAGTTAAAGGTGGAGAGCCTTACCTTTCCTAGTGTTTGAATCAACAACACGAAGCGTACACAATTAAAATAAAACCCTTCTTGGTTCGAGCCTTACTCCTGGGGACCGAACTTGTTAAAAAACTCCACCATACAACTCGTGACTAGTAAAATATTAAAATTATAATAAAGGAACTTTGTTAACAAGAATACGATATTAAAATTTTATTTAAGTAAATATTGTATTTAATAAATAAGTCCCGATACATTAATATGTATTTAAGTACCGATAGCCGAGTGGTTCGGTGGTCGGAATTTCGAGTCGAGAGACCCGAGTTCGATGCCCAGGTGGCAGGCTCGTACCAATGGGTTTTTCAAAAACTTATGTACGAATTATATCGTTGGCTTGGACATAAAGGCGGCGACGGGCTCACCACCTGTCACATTGACCCGAAAATATCTTCGGTGGAAGGTGGGTCGAAGGGACTTAACTGTCTAGACTAGACCTCTGTCTACCCCGGTATTGGGAATTGCGTGAAGATATTTATTATTTATAAAAAAGATACTTCTAAAATCAAAGCGTCAATTCGAATGTAAAAAATTACATCCTTTTTAAAAGGTTTTGTCGTCATATTTTTTCGGTTTCATGAGAACCGGTAGGTACGTTTACAATTCGCTGCTTGAAAAAACACTAAACGAATTTAACCTTTGTGCCGGTATAAAATGAGGTTTTTACTTAGGATTTTTATATTCATTGATTCGGATTGGATTTGTAAAATCTAGATTTTTTGCAAGCAAATGATACCTTGATTCGATACATTATTGTAATTTTCTTATAATGTAGCTTGCTATTGGTGAAGGAATTTTTAAAATCCGTTGAGTAGTTTAGGAAATTAAAAATATAAATGAAAAAAGCGTAACAAACAAAATCATTTATGATATTGGTTAGGATATCTCTATATATTGCAATATTGAAAAGTGATGTAAATATTTTACAAATTTTGTATTTAATTAGTGTTTTACATTCCCAGCATTTTAAAAAACTATCATAGTTTTTGACACAGAACGAAGTTTGGTCACCCAGTTATTATTCTAAATTGCAATCTCCATTTTTATTTAGGTATTCCATGTAACGTTATGGAAGCAGCTGGCACAGGACTATTGGCAACCTTCGAAGAAGGCCCTTGTTCAGCAGTGGATTTTTCACAAACTGAAATGATGACATTCAAATAAATATATCTTGAGAGTTATTTTCGAATAAAATTATTATGCAGTTTCATCTTGTTTGTTGTCGTTGTAATATGTTTATTTCAGCCGTAGTGGTATAGCGTTCAGGGCGCTGGCAGTATTGCCGTATGATTTAGGTTCGATACGCGGGCCTAAATCCGGCGCCTCAATAATTGTTAATACCACATGCTATAAGGTGTGGGAAAACATCGTGAGGAAATCTGCATATCTGAAAATTATGTAGTGGGTTGTAGGAACTGAGCAGTTAAATGAATTGAAAGTAAATTAAGTTATTTTAATTGATTTCATTCTGATTGTAATATTTGATAATGTATACCTCTCCAGAGAAAAATTTAAGACAAGGCCAGTACCCACCATTGGGCATTTACAGACTGCAACTTTAAATACGTTTACCCTACCTTAAAGTCTGAAAAAAGCTCTGGTTACAATTTTGTATAAATAATAAAAGAAAATATTAGAAGAGGTAGAAACATTGGTATTGGTTTTTTCATTTTAGATTTTTGATGACGCGTTTAACTCACGGCATAATTTGAAGAACTTTCTTTAATGCACAACACCATAAAAGTCTATTGCGTCGTTTTATGATGATGAAATTGCTTGACATTTTCTCTAAGTACTGTTTTGTACGTAGTGGCTTTTACGGAGTAAAATAAAAATATCGTTTTAGTTTCACTTACGTAATTTTGGTATGGTAAACCAGAATATTTATACTGCATTTATTTTCTATGCTTTTAACAAAATTGTAAATTTTCGTGTATACATTAAAATAATTAGAAAAATTAAAATTAATGTGTTATGTGACGTGTGTTTGGGACATTTCTCAATTTTTCAGTTTCTTTGTTTGATGTCTTTGTTTTGGATCACGATTCACGAAATAATAGCTAATACGTTTTGAATAATGTTATAATAATATGCTTATTTCTTCAAGCAGAGTCAAATCTTTATGACACCGGAATCTGTTTGCGCTATCTGGAGATATTATGATTTAAAAACATTAAAATGTCTTTTTCAAAATTATTAATCTTAAGTAATATATTAACTGGAGTAATTCTTTACTTTAAATAAACTTTTAGTAAACAACTATCATGCAGTATTATGATTATTTTTAATTTGTATTTTGTGCAGAACTATAATTTAGGCCATAAACCGTGATATTCTTATTTGACATGCACTCCAAAACATAAAAAATAAAATAAAAAATATCTTCACGCAATTCCCAATACAGGGGTAGACAGAGGTCAAGTCTAGACAATTAAGTCCCTTTGACCCACCTTCCACCGAAGATATTTTCGGGACAACGTGACAGGTGGTGAGCCCGTCGCCGCCTTTATGTCCAAGCCAACGATGAAATTAGTACATAAGTTTTTGAAAAACTCATTGGTACTGCCACCTGGGGATCGAACTCGGGTCTCTCGACTCGAAATTCCGACCACCCAACAACTCGGCTATCGTGACTCTAAAAAATAAGACTAATTATTATTTAAATTTTGATATTCGCATATTGATCAGAGGTTTATTGTACTTTGTTTTTATTCTAGAGCTTTTCAATTTGAATAAGGCCGGCCAAGTAAGGTCAGACTCAAACGCGATCAGAATCAATAATTTCATTCTAAAAAATATTGTTTGGGATTTTATGTAGAATATTCGTGTAGGCAATCGATATTGCAACAACATTATATACAAAACCTTATTATCATGACCATATTACAGAATAATTATTTTTGTAATATTTTCAAATCTATTTTAATAAACCTAAAAAAACTACAATATTTGCCATGTCACAGTTATATAAGGATGCGATAAAAATATAAAATAATGATCTTCTTAGCTTTTAAAATTTATAGCAAAATGTTATTTATGGATCAAATTCTAAATCTATTTATGAAATACTATTAAAAGTGTCGGAATTTCAGGACAAAAATTTAAATTTCACGTAAGCACGAGTTAAGCTAACTATTGAAATTGTTATTTAAGTAATACTTAATCGTAATATTACACCTAAATTGTCCCCCAAAGACTTTGATAATCCGGTTTAGTTGGAAACTTAGTACTTAGATCGCGTTTAACGCATAAGCTCATAATTTGTGGGAACCGTAAAGTTGCCACGTATTGTTTAGTAGGGGATGAAATTGTTAATATACTGCAAACGAATTCTCTTGGATTGATGAAGTTATCTGTTAGTTGAAAATTACTGTTGTTAATTATTTGTTGGAGACTGAGGAGATGAGGTCCAATCAATTCGAAGATTGATGATTAAAGATTAAAGATTTACAATTAGAAGACGATTCAACCAATTCGAAGATGCGAAACTCTTGCTCGAACCCCGATGTGGGAGTTACCTGTATGAATAAAAAGCCGAATCTATAAGTCTAAACAGTTTCTACCCTCATAAGAAAGATGCGTGAAGATTTTTTTAAAAGTTATTATTTGTAATTTTCATTTTATATTTTTTTTTTGGAATATTCAAGAGATTTAAACTCTTTCGGAAGAAGCATTGGTTGGCCCATCAACGTACGGAAGAACTAAAGTTCCAAGATTTTCCCGAGAACAATGAATAGAATAAACAGTAACCTAAACTTGATCTAACATGGTATCTCGGTACGGCGAAGTTCCATAAAAGGCTAATGCTGAGTTTAGTTTCATGATTCTCAGCTTATGGAACTCTGAGAAACAATGACATAAAATTAACAAAAGTCTTAATGAGCTGCCTAAAGCTTGACTTTCAGCAGCCAATTCTTATTCCGTTGCCGTGATATTAAGAAACGCAACCTTAACTCTTAGTTTACTGCAGATCATTTGTTTAAAATACTCTTTAGAACTTTTTAAAATAAATAAATAAATATCTTCACGCAATTCCCAATACAGGGGTAGACAGAGGTCTAGTCTAGACAATTAAGTCCCTTCGACCCACCTTCCACCGAAGATATCTTCGGGACAACGTGTCAGGTGGTGAGCCCATCGCCGTCTCAATGTCCAGGCCCACGATAAATTCGTACATAAGTTTTTGAAAAAACCCATTGGTATGTGCCTGCCATCTGGGGATCCAACTCGGGTCTGTTGACTCGAAATTCCGACCACCCAGTCCGAGTGGCTGGGTGGTCGGCTCTCATGACTCTTTTAGAACTTTTTTTAATTATAATTTATTCTACTGTAGGTGAGGGACTTTCAGTCTGCTTCGCTGTCGTTTGGATCTGTACCGCGCTCCAACTCTTTTCTGCTGCCAAATTACAGTATAACAACTGTTGAGTTCCGGTTTGAAAGATGTAAGTGCCCATGTAATTCTGGACTATGAAGCGTTCGATTTTAATTACCAGGACTGACAATGTGTCTGTGAACTTCTTTGTTACAAGTTGTTTGTAGGTGTCCATAGGCTGCTGTAGCTACTTAAAATCAGTTGTACTCTAAACCATTTTCATTCTATTCCACAAAAAAGTTTGTCTGCCAGCTACTCATATATAACATGCATTAAAGTTTCTGGAGTATGTTCGTCAGCCTTAAATGTAATCTCAGTTTCTGCCTCACATTTCAAAGCGTTACGTCTATTGTTATTGTCAAGCATGCTCTTGGGTCTAATGGTGTGTACATAAATACAATGACAAGATCTTCAAAGGAAGTATGATACATTTAAAACGCTCCAGCTACAGCAAAACAACGACATAAAATGTCTCAAATCTTAATTTTTCTTTCTGAAATTACTCAAGAATTTAAGAATAAGTATAAGTCTAAGTAATTTTTGTTGAATAATAACTATGAGACATAACAACAATTTGGTTCAATTAAAATAAAAATTATTTATTTACTTAAAAATTATTATAAGTCACGATAGCCAAGTGGTTCGGTTGTCGGAATTTCGAGTCGAGAGACCCGTGTTCGAACCCCAAGTGGCAGGCTCGTACCAATGAGTTTTTCAAAAACTTATGTACGAATTACATCGTTGGCTTGGACATAAAGGCGGCGACGGGCTCACCACCTGTCACGTTGTCCCGAAAATATCTTCGGTGGAAGGTGGGTCAAAGGGACTTAATTGTCTAGACTAGACCTCTGTCTACCCCTGTATTGGGAGTTGCGTGAAGATATTTATATATTTATTTTATTTATTTACAACTATTACACATAAAATTATATAAGAATGGAGTAGCTTATGCTGTTAACATTGCCGTGGTCCCACAGTTGGCCTGACCTGCATCGTAGTGGCAAAATAATACGGATTTAAAAACACAATTTTTTTACTAATTTAGAAAAATATACATAAATGTGCATAAGTTTTGAGTTGTGGTGTATTTGTGTATTGTTTATAGTCAATGGGATATTTTCCATTTAAACTGCTCTTGGTATCAGTAGTATGTTTTATGTGTTTATCCTTTCTGTATTTTTTTTATAGAATAGGGAGGCAAACGAGCTGGTGGCACACGTGATAGTAAGTGATTACCGCCGCCCATGAACACCCGCAATACCAGAGGCATAGCAGATGAGTTGCCGGCCATAGAGTTCCCCGAATTGGGGGAGGGGTGTATGTGGGCCTCCGGTTACCTGCACTCACCAGACGAAACGCAGAAGTTTGTAAGATTTCTACTTCACATCGGTATTCTGTGAGGTCGTGGTACTTCCCCGGTCGAGCCGGCCCATTCATACAACAACAAAAGCTGATGCGTGGCTCTATCACTATGATCTATGTGCTGGCCGAGGTTATTTACGGAGCTTGAAAATTTAATTTTTTTTATAGAAAAGGCAGGCAAACGAGCAGGTGGCCCACGTGATGGTAAGTGATTACCGCCGCCCATGAACACCCGCAATACCATAGGCATAGCAGGTGCGTTGCCGGCCTTAGAGTGCCCCCCCCCCCAATTTGGGGGAGGAGGGTGTGGGCCTCCGGTTACCTGCACTCACCAGACGAAACGCAGAAGTTTGTTAGACTTCTACTTCACGCCGGTATTCTGTGAGGTCGTGGTACTTCCCCGGTCAAGCCGGCCCATTCATACAACAACAAAAGCTGATGCGTGGCTCTACCACTGTTAAAATTCTGTCTAAATTCTACCATTGTTGTTCCATTATAATGTACAGGAAAAATGCTACCATAATCGACCTTGGGCAACATCTTTGTACTACCTACAATCCTTGTCTTGAATTTAGCAGGATTTACCGTAGTCATATATCTATTAGGACAGCCACTTATGGCTTCAAGGTTATCGTTGAGATTTTACAAATTATATTTAAGTTCATTAACACTTGTTTGCACATAAAGTTGGAGATCATCAGCATACAGATGGTACGAACATTTGACAACGGAAGTAATGGAGTTTATAAATTAAAAAAACAAAAATAAAGTCTACAAGCACCACCACAGTTAGATTCTGTTCATCCACCGCTTTTCTTATATCATCGGTGACCTTAATTAAAGCTGTGGTAGTACTGTGACCTGGACGGAACCCAGATTGAAAAGCATTCTATAGGTTATGTCTTATCAAAAACTCACAAATGTTGGTATTGGTAACTGGTTAAGACTATGGTGGTATTTTTTTCTGGTATTTAAAAAGTTACGAGAGGGGTGACATTTTTATTACGGTATGAGGTACCGTAATAAAAATACTACTATATTTTTTTGCCTTTATTTAATTTATGACATTTTTTTGTTAAACAATTTTTGGAGTGTGATTAATGCGTAAGAATATACTTCCCCCTTTATTTCGAAGGTATCGTAAGAGACAACTAAAAGCCTTGAAAATACCATTGCCTAACGACAGATGGCAATGTAACCATCGAAATTTACGGCCAGTGATATTAAAGGTGCAAGATATCCAATGGTACTACGATCGGAATTCCGCTTGCCATGCTTGGCGATTATGGTAAATCCTCCCTTACAGGAGGCATATACCGTACAGTGCACATTTGCAAGACATTAAGGTGATGATTCTGATGAAATAGTTTTTAGTAAATTTGTTTTTTATTTTATTGCCTCATTTTTCTATCGTTTTTATTGATGACAGAATTTATTGATTGCTTATAAATGTTGTCAATAATGTCAACACTACTCCGAAATAGTATGCAATGTGACATGTTAATATCGACAGGGGATCGACAAAATGAGTTCTCGTAACGGATATTACATGTCGACAGTGAACACCGAAGCAATTTAATAGAGTCCACACTTTCATTGATCCTCAAATGAGTATGTTGCAGGGTTTCTTATATTACAGATTGCATCAAAGCTTTGTAATAAATTTTAAGGCTTTCTTAATTTTTTTTGACTGAAAATTTTTATGTTTTTCATGGAAGAAAAGGTTATATACATCTGTTTCTGGTTTGGGCAAACCTGTGTAGCGTTGTGAAGAATTATTTTATTCTGTCTGAAATCTGACATAGTTTATAAAGACATTATAATGTTAAGTATGATAAGCTAACAATGTAGAATAATACAAATGTGTACTACACAGATCAGTAAATATTTATTTGATACGACGTATTAGTGACTTTAGTAGAGTGAAAGCATTAAACATATATATAGTATAATCTTTATTGCACAAATACCGAAAATATTAATAAAAAGAGACACAATAGCAGAGTGGTTGGGTGATATGAATGCAATTTAGAGACCCGAATTCGATCCCCAGGTGGGAAGCCCGAAATAATTGGTTTTTTCAAAACTTATGTATGAATAATATCGTTGGCTTGGACATAAAGAAGGCGCCGGCTTACCACCTGCCACGTTGTCCGAAAATATCTTTGGTGGAATGTGGGTCAAAGGGACTTAATTGTCTAGACTAGACCTCTGTCTACCCCTGTATTGGGAATTGCGCGAAGATATTTGTTTATTTATTTATTAACCGCGGTCGTGTATAATTCATAAGACACTATAAGTATATCTAAAAATGTTGTGTTAATAAAGAGGGTAGTTTATTGTCCGTTGTTAATCTAAAATAAATAAACAAATAGACGAATACTTTATTTTAAATGAAAAGTTATTAATATTCAATTCAAAATTTAGCTCAATTTACTTCTCAAGCAAATCTGATTACCACGACCACTCAGTATAGTGAAAACAACTTTAAACATAAAGTTTCTCTAATTTAGTTCAACCTAAATAAACATAGATTGGTCATCTCTCCGAATGGCCGGTGTCGGCTTCTAATTTAATTATTCGCAAACCAATTTCCGAGAGCTAAATAAGTTCAGAGAAGACGTCAACTTGTTAACAACTTTAAATTTACGTGATTTTTAAGTGTATAAAAATTCTTATTTGAATTTGGACACCATCATCATTGGTTATCTTGCCCAATAAAGATTGAAACAAAGAATAGATGCGTATGAAAAATTACATTTATAAAACTTTACTTTTGGAATCTAAGACAGTATAGATTTTATATACTGGTCGCTTTTAGTATAAAGAGAAAAGTGTAACTTGGAAACTGTAACAGTTGGTTGGCTAAACTTACATAGAGTTTAGTATAAGTTAACGGTCAAACTACGATCATGTCATTCTAAGCCCACATGTTGTATAAAATACATGAAAATCTCTTACTCCGGAACTAGCAAGTTTAAAATTGAAAATTTGTAGTAAAAATAATAAAGGTTTCGGACTCTTCTTCTTCTCGAGAAACCCTCTGCATGCGAGTTTGCCTCGTAACCGCCTTTCATAATATTAAGGATAACACTCACATCAGAAATCTGGACATTTTAATATTAGTATTGTTACTAGTTAAGTTCTGCCAGTTTAGATGTTAAGAGATGAGAATTTAAGAGTGTTTTTAGTACGGAGTTGTAATTTACTTTACATTTAGGAATAAACCTCGCCCGCACTGAAATTTACGGTCAGTAGCGTTGGACTGCTTTTGCATTCCATTAACTTTTAGTAAATTTAACTTCCTGCACATTTATTTTCATCTCATTACACTTGCCACATTACCTTCTTACTTTTACAGCATCTATTGCTATAAAATGCATACTCAACGGGATTCGAACCTGCAATACACCTTAATTATCAGGCATTCAAAAATAGTGTAAAATATTCATCCTACAAAATACTGCAAAAAATTTTTCTTGTATACTCTATTTGTAGAAAAAAACTAAACTGTACAAAATATTTTCCTGGTTTTGCAATTATGATTTAAAAATATCGTAGCATAGTTTGCCATGAAGAAACGAGCAATTATTTTTCCACGGGGATTAACACGTTTTTATGTTTTTTTGCTATGTACTAAAAAGACAAAGATAATATAATTTTTGGCCAACTATAGACAGAAAGAGGTTCTATGCTCGTCTGTATTTATGTTTTTGTGTTATGTTTTGTATTATTAAGTTACGCTATTTGAGTTAAATTCGGATTACTTTTCACTGCTAGTTACTATAAATACAGCTTTGAGAAAAACCCGTCAGAGTCAAAACGTTTTCTTAATCTCTCATAAATCATTAAATAAACATTTATAAACATTACTAAGTCACGATAGCCGAGTGGTTAGGTGGTCGGAATTTCGAGTCAAGAGATCCGAGTTCAATCCCCAGGTGGCCGGCTACCAATGGGTTTATCAAAAACTTATGTACAAACTATATCGTTGGCTTGTACATAAAGACGGCGACGGGGACTACCTGTCACGTTGTCCCTAAAATATCTTCGTTGGAAAGTGGGTCGAAGGGACTTAATTGTCTAGACTAGACCTCTGTCTACCCCTGTATTGGGAATTGCGCGAAGATATTTGTTTATTTATTTATTAACCGCGGTCGTGTATAATTCATAAGACACTATAAGTATATTTAAAATGTTGTGTTAATAAAGAGGGTAGTTTACTGTCCGTTGTTAATCTAAAATAAATAAACAAATAGACGAATACTTTATTTTAAATGAAAAGTTATTAATATTCAATTCAAAATTTAGCTCAATTTACTTCTCAAGCAAATCTGATTACCACGACCACTCAGTATAGTGAAAACAACTTTAAACATAAAGTTTCTCTAATTTAGTTCAACCTAAATAAACATAGATTGGTCATCTCTCCGAATGGCCGGTGTCGGCTTCTAATTTAATTATTCGCAAACCAATTTCCGAGAGCTAAATAAGTTCAGAGAAGACGTCAACTTGTTAACAACTTTAAATTTACGTGATTTTTAAGTGTATAAAAATTCTTATTTGAATTTGACACCATCATCATTGGTTATCTTGCCCAATAAAGATTGAAACAAAGAATAGATGCGTATGAAAAATTACATTTATAAAACTTTACTTTTGGAATCTAAGACAGTATAGATTTTATATACTGGTCGCTTTTAGTATAAAGAGAAAAGTGTAACTTGGAAACTGTAACAGTTGGTTGGCTAAACTTACATAGAGTTTAGTATAAGTTAACGGTCAAACTACGATCATGTCATTCTAAGCCCACATGTTGTATAAAATACATGAAAATCTCTTACTCCGGAACTAGCAAGTTTAAAATTGAAAATTTGTAGTAAAAATAATAAAGGTTTCGGACTCTTCTTCTTCTCGAGAAACCCTCTGCATGCGAGTTTGCCTCGTAACCGCCTTTCATAATATTAAGGATAACACTCACATCAGAAATCTGGACATTTTAATATTAGTATTGTTACTAGTTAAGTTCTGCCAGTTTAGATGTTAAGAGATGAGAATTTAAGAGTGTTTTTAGTACGGAGTTGTAATTTACTTTACATTTAGGAATAAACCTCGCCCGCACTGAAATTTACGGTCAGTAGCGTTGGACTGCTTTTGCATTCCATTAACTTTTAGTAAATTTAACTTCCTGCACATTTATTTTCATCTCATTACACTTGCCACATTACCTTCTTACTTTTACAGCATCTATTGCTATAAAATGCATACTCAACGGGATTCGAACCTGCAATACACCTTAATTATCAGGCATTCAAAAATAGTGTAAAATATTCATCCTACAAAATACTGCAAAAAAATTTTTCTTGTATACTCTATTTGTAGAAAAAAACTAAACTGTACAAAATATTTTCCTGGTTTTGCAATTATGATTTAAAAATATCGTAGCATAGTTTGCCATGAAGAAACGAGCAATTATTTTTCCACGGGGATTAACACGTTTTTATGTTTTTTTGCTATGTACTAAAAAGACAAAGATAATATAATTTTTGGCCAACTATAGACAGAAAGAGGTTCTATGCTCGTCTGTATTTATGTTTTTGTGTTATGTTTTGTATTATTAAGTTACGCTATTTGAGTTAAATTCGGATTACTTTTCACTGCTAGTTACTATAAATACAGCTTTGAGAAAAACCCGTCAGAGTCAAAACGTTTTCTTAATCTCTCATAAATCATTAAATAAACATTTATAAACATTACTAAGTCACGATAGCCGAGTGGTTAGGTGGTCGGAATTTCGAGTCAAGAGATCCGAGTTCAATCCCCAGGTGGCCGGCTACCAATGGGTTTATCAAAAACTTATGTACAAACTATATCGTTGGCTTGTACATAAAGACGGCGACGGGGACTACCTGTCACGTTGTCCCTAAAATATCTTCGTTGGAAAGTGGGTCGAAGGGACTTAATTGTCTAGACTAGACCTCTGTCTACCCCTGTATTGGGAATTGCGTGAAGATATTTATTTATTTATAAGCTACCATCAGATGGCGGTTGAACCATCTCGACTAATATCAAACCAAAACTAAGCGGACCGATAACGCCTAAATGGCGGTAGCGTCTAAAGTGCGGTACTACAATGGCGAATGGTGTGGTAATGATGGCGAACCCTGATGGAATACCACGGGGTCTCAAAAAGGCATTTGTGCGTAATATGCTATAGACGTTTTGTTTGCAGAGACCTGTATTGGGAATTGCGTGAAGACATTTTTTAATTTAACAATGATGATACGTGAGATAATGTTATTTATAAAGTGAATACCTTTATTAATTGTTTTTTTATCGTGAAATATCCAGGAAAAATTGTGTTTATACCTTATTTTATTTTCATTTAGTTTTTAAGCTGAGAGCCTCTGAAATAAATACTGACCGTAGCCCGTAATTAGGTCGTGGCTACTAGAAAATTACGTCCGATATACAGAATATAGTTTAATTAAAACTTTTAAAACCTGTGAAGTAAATCACAACAAATGCACTTGATTCTTAATTAGATACAGTTTATAAACTTTTTACTCTAATAGCACTTGATCAATAAATGATGTTAATTGACTTTAATCCTTTATGCATGACAGATTGCGACTCGCAACTATGTCCGTGTTCTCTTTCGAATTCCTGCCGTTCTTCCTGTAGATGTCGTAAAAGGCGATTAAGGAAAAGCTATCTAAATACTATAAGCTACCATTAAGTCACGAAGTTACGATAGCCAAGTTGTTGGGTGGTCGGAATTTCGAGTCAAGAGATCCGAGTTCAATCCCCAGGTGGCCGGCTACCAATGGGTTTATCAAAAACTTATGTACAAACTATATCGTTGGCTTGTACATAAAGACGGCGACGGGGACTACCTGTCACGTTGTCCCTAAAATATCTTCGTTGGAAAGTGGGTCGAAGGGACTTAATTGTCTAGACTAGACCTCTGTCTACCCCTGTATTGGGAATTGCGTGAAGATATTTATTTATTTATAAGCTACCATCAGATGGCGGTTGAACCATCTCGACTAATATCAAACCAAAACTAAGCGGACCGATAACGCCTAAATGGCGGTAGCGTCTAAAGTGCGGTACTACAATGGCGAATGGTGTGGTAATGATGGCGAACCCTGATGGAATACCACGGGGTCTCAAAAAGGCATTTGTGCGTAATATGCTATAGACGTTTTGTTTGCAGAGACCTGTATTGGGAATTGCGTGAAGACATTTTTTAATTTAACAATGATGATACGTGAGATAATGTTATTTATAAAGTGAATACCTTTATTAATTGTTTTTTTATCGTGAAATATCCAGGAAAAATTGTGTTTATACCTTATTTTATTTTCATTTAGTTTTTAAGCTGAGAGCCTCTGAAATAAATACTGACCGTAGCCCGTAATTAGGTCGTGGCTACTAGAAAATTACGTCCGATATACAGAATATAGTTTAATTAAAACTTTTAAAACCTGTGAAGTAAATCACAACAAATGCACTTGATTCTTAATTAGATACAGTTTATAAACTTTTTACTCTAATAGCACTTGATCAATAAATGATGTTAATTGACTTTAATCCTTTATGCATGACAGATTGCGACTCGCAACTATGTCCGTGTTCTCTTTCGAATTCCTGCCGTTCTTCCTGTAGATGTCGTAAAAGGCGATTAAGGAAAAGCTATCTAAATACTATAAGCTACCATTAAGTCACGAAGTTACGATAGCCAAGTTGTTGGGTGGTCGGAATTTCGAGTCGAGAGACCCGAGTTCGATCCCCAGGTGGCAGTACCAATGAGTTTTTCAAAAAACGTATGTAAGAATTTCATCGTTGGCTTGGACACAAAGACGGCGACGGGCTCACCTCCTGTCACGTTGTCCCGAAAATATCTTCGGTGGAAAGTGGGTCAAAGGTACTTAATTGTCTAGACTTGACCTCTGTCTACCCCTGTATTGGGAATTGCGTGAAGATATTTATTTATTTATAAGCTACCATCAGATGGCGGTTGAACCATCTCGACTAATATCAAACCAAAACTAAGCGGACCGATAACGCCTAAATGGCGGTAGCGTCTAAAGTGCGGTACTACAATGGCGAATGGTGTGGTAATAATGGCGAACCCTGATGGAATACCACGGGGTCTCAAAAAGGCATTTGTGCGTAATATGCTATAGACGTTTTGTTTGCAGAGACCTCGTTCTTGCACTTGCTGCAGCCCTAAGATACTAATCCCGTTTCGTCTACTACATCTGTCTTTCAATGAGAGCGTTCGTTAAATATATTCTTAACTTATATTTAGACCGCCATGAATATTCGTCTTGGTCTTCCCTGTCTAAGATATCCAAAAGGATATCTTAGATAGGGAAGACCAAGACGAATATTACATTTTATACACATTACATTTATATTACAGGGTAAAAACTTTGACCTTATAAATTTTGTTAATATCTTTATATTTCTTATCTCCACCGACCAGAACGATCAAAGTGTACTCGTATGTAATGCTTAGACAAATGCTAACTACCTTTACTGTCTTTACAATTAAAAAACAAACTCGTTTCGTCGTTTATAAAATTAAAGCATATGTTTTAGTTTTATTCATACTTTAAAAATATTATAATAAATTAAGATAACACCAAGAAAGCGATATATTATAACACAGTCAAGTACCCTATTATTATAATAACAAGTTAGCAACATAAAAACAAAATATGAATAGAAACATTATCCGTAAGTGATTACGCTACCGCTATAACAAAAGCTTCGAATTTGCCCCGAAGCATCTGTTACATCTATTGTTATAAATGTTCATGTACGTTACATTATGATGTTTGTTCTTGAAACTAATGAGATGTACATAAGAACAGAATGCCTTTGTTCCTTTCAACATATAAAAGAAAGAACGTTTTAGTACTTCAAATGAGCTATTTTTTATCATTTTTTTCCAATATTTTTTTACTAAACTAACACAAAAAATGATGCCTACTTTTACAATACCTATTAAGTAAAAACTGCAATAATCGTACAGCTCTTCGCCTTGTAACATGGTACTTTGTCGCTGGCTGCATTTACACGTTTTCTTGCTTAATCGCTGAGCTAGAAAAGAGCTAGCATCTCTTGTAACTAGATGCTACGCCCAGTTTCGGATACAACTCCTTAAAAAACTTTACTGTGCTAAGGCTAATAATAATAGTAGTAACATCTAGTTATTAATCGTGCATATTTCTGATATTTATTTTATCGTATTTGATGTATGTTTTATTTTACATGGATATAAATCCAACCAAAGCGAGAACCTATAAACAAATAGTAAATAATAATCTCTCATCTCATCTTGTATTTATACAAATTTGTTTATGTATATAAATTTGTTTTATATAAAATGTCTCTAACGTACTGGAAAAACTTTATTGACTTAGTTAATTACTATAATAGATAAGTAGTTATGTAAGATACCACAGTAAGTAGCTAAAAGCACGTATGTTGTGGAATCGAATACAACGATGGTACCACAAACATCCAGACTAGTCACAATGTAGGAAAAGTAGTTTCTGCAATGACCCGACCGAGATTCGAAAGCGGGTCCTCAGAGCTGGCGACACCATGAATATCGGTTTCTACGCCACTTGCCGAAAACTTCGTACTGCCTATAATTGAATTATTTTATTATTTATTTATTTATAAGCTACCATCAGATGGCGGTTGAACCATCTCGACTAATATCAAACCAAAACTAAGCGGACCGATAACGCCTAAATGGCGGTAGCGTCTAAAGTGCGGTACTACAATGGCGAATGGTGTGGTAATAATGGCGAACCCTGATGGAATACCACGGGGTCTCAAAAGGCATTTGTGCGTAATATGCTATAGACGTTTTGTTTGCAGAGACCTCGTTCTTGCACTTGCTGCAGCCCTAAGATACTAATCCCGTTTCGTCTACTACATCTGTCTTTCAATGAGATGTACATAAGAACAGAATGCCTTTGTTCCTTTCAACATATAAAAGAAAGAACGTTTTAGTACTTCAAATGAGCTATTTTTTATCATTTTTTTCCAATATTTTTTTACTAAACTAACACAAAAAATGATGCCTACTTTTACAATACCTATTAAGTAAAAACTGCAATAATCGTACAGCTCTTCGCCTTGTAACATGGTACTTTGTCGCTGGCTGCATTTACACGTTTTCTTGCTTAATCGCTGAGCTAGAAAAGAGCTAGCATCTCTTGTAACTAGATGCTACGCCCAGTTTCGGATACAACTCCTTAAAAAACTTTACTGTGCTAAGGCTAATAATAATAGTAGTAACATCTAGTTATTAATCGTGCATATTTCTGATATTTATTTTATCGTATTTGATGTATGTTTTATTTTACATGGATATAAATCCAACCAAAGCGAGAACCTATAAACAAATAGTAAATAATAATCTCTCATCTCATCTTGTATTTATACAAATTTGTTTATGTATATAAATTTGTTTTTATATAAAATGTCTCTAACGTACTGGAAAAACTTTATTGACTTAGTTAATTACTATAATAGATAAGTAGTTATGTAAGATACCACAGTAAGTAGCTAAAGCACGTATGTTGTGGAATCGAATACAACGATGGTACCACAAACATCCAGACTAGTCACAATGTAGGAAAAGTAGTTTCTGCAATGACCCGACCGAGATTCGAAAGCGGGTCCTCAGAGCTGGCGACACCATGAATATCGGTTTCTACGCCACTTGCCGAAAACTTCGTACTGCCTATAATTGAATTATTTTATTATTTATTTATTTATCTTCACGCACAATCCCTGACGGGGTAGCCAGAGAGAACAGATCGCCAAGTGTCACGATCCCTACATACTTCTTTCGCTTCTTTCAGATTCATCATCTTCTTCATACATGCACGTTTAGGTATCTGAGTACTCTTGACCCTCCTCTCTTCGAGCAATTTGCTCACATGGTCTTCGAAAGTTAGTCTCGGTCTACCTCGACACCTTTTAATATTAACTTTCGCGCTATATATTTTCTTCACCATTCGGTCTTCACTCATTCGCTCAACGTGCCCAAACCATCGAAGCACGCCCTTATCCATTTTTGAGACAAGGTCATCTTTCAAACCTGCCATATTGCGAATCTCTTCGTTTCGCTTTCCGTCGGCCATGGTAAGGCCGCACATTTTACGAAGAGATCGCATCTCCACTGCATTCAACCTGCTTTTATGCTTCTTCTGGCATACCCAGGTTTCGCTGCCATATAACAAAGTCGGTACCAACACTGCGTTATGTATTGCAAGGCGTGCACTTTTCACTACGCCTTGCCTTTTGATTAACGCAGTCAGGGCACCATTGACTTTGTTCCCGGCAGCGACACGCCTGTCCACATCTAAATCACATCTTCCATCCCGGCTAAACGCACTCCCCAAGTATACAATTTCATTCACCTGTTCTAGACATTCCTGATTTACCCAAATTTCGCACTTCGTTCTTTCTTCGTCCCTTTCAAATACCAGAACCTTAGTTTTATTAGCATTCAAACGGAGACCATTAATTTCACATTCTTCTTTAATACACGTGACTAATGCCTGCAGTTCTGTCTCTGATGGTGCTATAAGCACTGCATCATCAGCATAAAGCAGACAATTTACTTTTATGTCACCCAATTTCACACCCAAACAGCTATCTTTCAGCTTCTGTAAACAGCTGTCGAGATACAGTATGAATAGCCAGGAAGATATGACACAACCCTGTTTTACGCCCGTTTGGACGCTAAACATGGGTGACAGGTCATGCCCTACCCGCACACAGGCTTTACAGTCACAGTAAAGTGACTGCACAGCCCTTAGCAATCGACCATCCACACCATACCCCGGCAACAGTTCCCACATTTTCTTCCTTACAACCTTATCAAATGCTTTCTCAAGATCAACAAAAGCACAAAAAATCTTCTGGTTGGCAGCCAGAAGCTTCTCCGTGACCATGCGGAGAGAAAACATTTGATCCGTGCATCCTCTTCCAGGTCTAAATCCGCATTGTGCCTCCCATAGAAATCTTTCCGATTTATCTTGCATCCTACGTGTCAAAACCTTCGAGTAAACTTTACTTGCTAAACTGGTCAAGCTGATCGCCCGATAGCACCCGCAGTCATAATGTGAACCTTTACCTTTATATAAAGGCAAAATGACCGCGGATCGCCAATCATCCGGAACAGCCCCCGTTCGCCAGCACAAATTGCACAGCAGATGAAAGCTGTCCCAGACGCGTGGCCGACCATACTTGACCATTTCAGCAGTAACTCTGTCTAGTCCCGCAGCCTTACCACATTTCAAACTTCTAATCGCACATTCAATCTCTTTCATACTGATGACCTCAGTGTCATCGAGGTCCGAGTCTGGCGTACCAATCACGGCGTCACCCCGGATCCTCACTAAGATCATCACACGCATACATCTCTATAAAATTCGCTCCATCGCTGCAAGACGTCCGATTGTTCTGAGAGGACGTCATTGGTTCCCGAAAGCACTTTATTCATTCTTAAGGCTGTCGCACCACTCCGGCTCCTTCCAACCTCTTTCCAGAAGAGTTTGGTGTTCTCCTTGAAGTTGTGCGACAACCTTTCGTCCGCTTCCATTCTACTCCTTTCACGCACTTCCTCAATCAATGCTTTCGTGTGAACTTTCTGGAGCTTATATCTTTCTTTCCTCTTCTCTCTCATATCCTTATCATTACTAGAGGCCAAGTAGTCTAACCATGCTTTCTTCTTCTTATTACAGCTTCTTTCACTTCGTCATCCCACCATGCATCACCCTTTTTACTACTACCTCTTTTCACAGTTCTACACACGTCTTCCGCTGCACTAACCATTCCATCTCTAAGGCTCTGCCATATTTCTTCCACACATTCTTTCCTGACACCAATGCTGTCCAGCTTTTCGGCTACCCTTGCTTGATATTTATTCCTAGTGTCCGCTTCCTGGAGCTTCCAGCTTTGGATGCTACCGACCGACTGTGGTTCTGGTATCGCCGTCCGGTGGCGCCAACCCGCGAACAGACCCCTAAATCTAGTAATCACTAGATAGTGATCCGTTCCCAGGTCAGCACCTCGGAACACTCGCGTATCCATCACCTGTTTTCGCAGTCGGTCATCCACCAGGAATAAATCGATCATACTTCTCTCATTCTCTCTTGTTCTAGTATACATATGGATTTTCTTGTGACTAAACATAGTGTTTGTCACAAGAAGACCCTTTTCCTTGCATACAGCCAGTATAAGCCTTGCCAGCATCGTTAACCCTTTTATCGCCAAACATTCCAAGCACCGACTCGTTATAATTGAATTAAATATACATTTTCAATCTCATTCAACCTTTGAACACCAATTCATTGAGATGGAACATTTCCATTCGTATACAAAGTTTCCAATTCTGATTTTTTTTTTCGATTATTCGGCTAATTATTTAAGTTTGTTGGTATTTTATGTTTTCGCAAACCAATCTTACATTGTAACTAACAAAATAATGAAGGAAATAAAATCAAATCAAAAGCTGTTTTCAAGTTTTTACAAGACTGAAATATAGCGATTGATTTTTGTTTATATATAGAGACGTAGGCACTTATTTCTCACCAAGCGGATTTTTATTTTCTGTTATTAAATTTTAAAATGAAGATTTATTTTACAACATTATGTATATCTTCAAGCCGATAAGATATTTTTGTTTTTATCTTTACGCCATACCCAATATTGCTGTACACAGAGTTTTAGACAAATAAATCCTTTTGAGCCACCTTTAAACGAAGACATTTTCTGGGACAACGTGATCAGGTGGTGAGCCTGTCGCCGCCTCTATATCCAACCAACGGAATAAATCGAACATAAGTATAAAAAAAACCTGTTGGTCTCTGGACTGGAATTTTGATCATCCATCCACACGGCTATCGTGCTCTCGTATTTTTTTTATTTTAAGCCTTTTCATGTATCAATACCCTTTATTTAATTTACATGACCATAAATCTTCAATTTATATGCCGGGAAACTTTCAGTTTGTGATGGGTTAAATGGTGAAAGCCTTTTATGTTCACGCTCCATTCACTCCAGAAAGTTTTAATAGCATGCGCAGTTTTAAAAGCAATTTCGAAATACGAATTTCCTTTCCTCTTTTTTTAGCAGCATGAAGTTGGCGAGAAAAAAAACTAAAGCGGCGTTTAAATGACATTGAATGAATTTCTCGGTGTCCGCAAAACGATTCATATAATTTTGAGGCAAAAATACCTCTTATTTAAATTTTTTTTCTTTCAAAAACTGATTTATATCGCTTGCTTTTTAAAGACGGCAATATGCTCACCACCTATTACGTTATCCCTAAAAATGTCTGCGGTGGAAGGTGGGTCGAAAGGACTTAATTGTCTAGACCTCTGTCTACCCCCGTCTTAAGAAAGGCGTGAAGATATTTATTTTAATTACACAAGGGTATTTCAGAAAAGTATAAAAAATATAGCAGAAGGTTATAGTTAGGAGGTACGCCAATGGGTTTTTATGAATTTTTTTACGATTTAATAAATTGATTTACAATTTTAAACTGCAGAAAAATATGGGTAGAAAGGACTACATTGTCCCCTGATTACCCCTGTATTTAGAAATGCGTAAAAATAAAAAATAAAACCTCACATCTAATATCATAAATATAAGTGTCGGCATTTTCTTGTATTAGATACTCGTGTACCGAATAGGGTAAATGGATATGAATGAAATTTGGCACTTACTTTGACATGAAAAATGAACGATTCCTGCGGGAGAGATCTAAAGAATGATTTCGCTTAACGAATTTTGTTTTACATTATTGATGGTAAGGGACATAGGGCGCTATTTAATTTGAAAACTTGAAGCATCCCTTAGAAATTTAGATGTAATACGCAAACGAAGTCGCAAAAATAACTAGTGAAGATATTTTAATACTGTAGCAAAATTTCGAAGGTGTTGCGAGTACTGAGGTTCTGGGTTCCATTACTTGACGGATCAATGTAGAAAAACACTTTTTCAATATTATCTCGGGTCTTTGTCTTTGTGGTAGCTTCGTTGTATCTGATGCCATAACACAAGTGCTTTAACTACTCACTTGATGAGTAAATATTAACACTTTATTGTATACCTTAAGAAGAAAGTATACAAAGGCGGCTTTCTCTGCCAGTAAACCCGAGGCGTGGAGAAACATTGTTACGGTGCTTTAAAATGAGTTTAATGAAAAAGCAAATAACAAATTTGTATACAAATATTATATTTACAATTATTATTAAGTCACGATAGCCGAGTGGTAGGTTTTTCGGAATTTCGGGTCGAGAGACCCGAGTTTGATCCCCAGGTGGCAGGCTCGTAACACTGGGTTTTTTCTAACACTTATGTATGAATGGGTTCACGATGGGTTCACCAGCTGTCACGTTGTCCCAGAAATATCTTCGGTGGAAGTTGGGTCGAAACGACTTAATTGTCTGGACCTCTGTTTGTCCCAGTATTAGGAATGACGTGAAGATATTATATTGTATACAATAGATATTATATTATATTGTATACAATTATATAAGTTTATAATTGGTGCCAAATATTAATAAATTAAAAAAACAAATAATATGAGTATCTGTATAGGACATAAACATATAGACAAATGTATTTACTTATGTATAACATAAATAAATACAAATAATAAATATCTATCGTTATTAATGAATTATTGTGATCAGGCTCATCATAAATAATGTTTATTGTTATTTATGATGAGCCTGTAGGCTTTATTATTATTTTCTTATACTTTACAATGTACAGTATGAAGACGTTATGTATGTTTTGCAGAAAGTGACGATTATTTATATAAATTGTTAATATAATAGGTATCTACATAATTTCATTAGTTGTGGTGGCGTTCATTTGAAAGTAAAATGTATGCAATTTATTTTGTCAACAGAACGTAATTTATCGCTAAACCCAGCACCATCCTCGCATCGTTATAAAATTTATGAGGCTACTAGTTTGACACTTTTTACGTTCAATTTGTTTACGAATAAATTTAGATAGAGCCGTGTTAGCCTAACGGTCAGGGCACTTGGTTTAGAAATAAAAGAGCCTAGATTGATTCCCCAGGCCGATTCAATTACAATACACACACAGTTTTATGTTTTGAATTTACTACGTTCTAAGTGGTCGGTGGTAAGTCACGATAGCCCGAGTTCTATCCCCTTTTTTTAAAAGTTATGTATAATTTATATCACTGGCTTGGATAAAAAAACGCGACAGACTCACCACCTGTCACGTTGTCCCGAAAATCTCTTCGGTGGAAGGTGGGTCAAAGGGACTTAATTGTCTAGACTAGAGCTCTGTCTACCCCTGTAGTGAGAGTTGCGTGAAGATATTTATTTATTTATTTTAAGTGGAGAAAAAAAGCACTGTCTGAGAAACTAAAAAATATATTTCGACTATATGTGAAGTCCGCCAACTTCACCATTCCAAACCAGTTCACCATGATTATTCTTTTAATCAATACTCTGGTTACTTTAATAGAAATAACTATTACCTTACTTTTCGTGATGCCTCGGTGTTAGCTATCTCTAAATTTATTCCAATTATTATGAGAAAGATGGAAAGAAAGGATAACAGAAGGCAGAATGATTTCAATCACGTTGTCTACTAACAAATGATATAATGATTACCTTGAGAACTACTATAGAATTTACAAAGCTGCAATGAACAAAAGTGTCTAAGGATGGTACTCCCAACGATGGTAAAATATGAACAAGGTCGCATAAATGTATTTTTTTTATTAAACTTCATATACATGAAAGTCTATATAGGCGGACTTAATGCCAGAGGCATTCTCTACCAGCCAACCTTTAGGTGGTGCAGAGATGAAAAGAAGGAGGTGTTGTAATTGGCGGACGAGAAAAAAATATATATTACACAAAAACTACTCAGATACATAATAAACATATACATACATACACATACATACATACATATACATATATATACATGAATTCTAAATATGTTAAGTCATTACTGCGGTGATTCTGCCATTTCTTTTAAAATATACTCTTTAAGCTTCATTTAAAACGAGTAACGACTTTTAGATGTCCTGATTTCGTGAAGAAGTGCATTCCAAAGAAGGACGGATTGAACAGGGAAGGAAGAACGGACGAAGCTAGATCTATGGGACGGACACTGAAGAGGGGGATTATTTGACGAGCGAAGGGTTCTGTCATGGTTGGAACAAAGGTATTGGAAGTATGAAGACAAGTAGGAAGGAGGAACAGGGGATGTCAAAAAAGAATAAAGGGTAGTGAGAGCACGCAAACTACGGCGCTGACGAATCGTTAACCACTTAAGCTGGGAGCGATAAGTAGATACAAGATCATACTTACGAAGATTGAAAATGAATCGAATGCAGTTATTTAGAAGACGTACATATTTATTGAGAAGATCTGCATTCAGGTCGAAATAGCACACATCACCATAGTCGATAAGAGGAAGAATTAGAGTCTGGATAATAGATGTTTTGGTTCGGGTTGGGAGGAAGTTTTTTAGGCGGTAAAGAGTTCTCAAGGTACCAGTGACTTTCTGACTGACGTTCATGACTTGGGCTTTCCAGCTGAGGGTGAAGTCAATGTGTAAGCAAAGGTCTTTAACCGTAGGACACAGTTCGATAATAGTGCCATTGAAAACTATCGGCGGTAATGCTGCTGTATCCATCCTTCCCAATATCCGACTACTAACTACTATTATGGCTTGACACTTTGATGGGTTAACAGTTAAACCATACTTATTGGATCAGCTCATAATATATCAGATGCCTGAGAATACAATTGAAGGCCATCGGCGTAAAGGTGATACGAACACTGAAGATCAGCGGTGATGAGATTAATAAACATTGAAAATAACAAAGGAGATAGAATTCCGCCTAGAGGGACGCCAGTATGTATGTCACACCAACTTGAAAAGGATTCATTGATGCGAACCGATTGCTGTCGCTCTCGAAGATAAGATGAGAACCATTCAAGTGCCTCGGGAGAGATCATGAAATTGGAGAGAATGGATAAAAGAATGTCATGGTTGATGGCATTAAAGGCATTTGTGAAGTCAACTAAGACTAACACTGTAGCCATAGTATCTTCCATGCCTGCCCTAATGTTACCAGTGACTTTGAGGAGAGCAGAAATAGTACTATGGCCTGGTCTGAATCCAGACTGTAATGGACTAAGCAGATTATGTTTATGAATAAATTGAGACAGCTGCTTATGAACACAGGCCTCTAGTACTTTAGATAAAAAGGGAAGAATCGATATAGGTCGGAAGTGATTGGGTGCAGATGTATAGTGCAGCTATAGTTTTTTTTTTATTAATTATGTTACAGTTTTTATTTTGTAAAACATAGTGTCAAAGTAAGTGTCAAAGTTGAATAAAAATAATTTGTCTATTGAGCAAAATTTGACAATAGAGACAGCGAAGAAAGAGACAGAGAGATAAAGTGAAGCGAGTAAAAACACGAAGACAGTAAATAAAAGAGAGAGACAGTAATAAAAGAGAGAAGAATACAACGTTTATTCATAATTAAGATTAGTAAAGCAATGAATTTGTCCCCCTTTGTCATTTAACTTTGAAATAATGTTTCAATTCAATGAACCGTAACGCTCTGAAATACCACGAATAGAACTTTATTGTGCTGTTCATTAAATGGGACGTGATGTCTGAACAACGGAACTTTTCTATATCTTCTGCCGTAATCAAATAAATGGAAACGATATTTCAGCACTATTGCAAAATTTTATAAAAGACAATATATTTCTCTTATATTCTTAACTTAAATCAAAATTGTATTTTCTATCACTACAAAACAATTGTATTTTGGATTCAATTACAGATTTTAATTTATATTAAGTTGAAAATATGTTAATGAATATAACTGTTTAACTGAAAAATATAATAGAAGTTAGAAAAAATATAAGTGCATTCAATAGGCAACTGTTTCTAATCATTTTAATTTGTGTAAGTTGACAAATGATGCTACTAATTATAACGTAGGCTCTTTTAGAATCAGCCACTTTTGACTTGAGTTGCCAAAGCGTAAAGTATCAAATAAGTTATGCTTATTTTGTTTACCTTTAAAGACGGCGACAGGCTCACCTGTCACCTTGTCCCAAAAATGTCTTCGCTGAAATGTAAGTCGGAATTCTTAGACCTCTGTCTGCCCCAGTATTGGGAACGGCGTGAAGATAATTTTTTATTATTTAATATATGTTAAGCAGTGTAAAGTATGTCTTAGAACAGGTAAAGAAGATTACTTCAAACAATAGGTGACTATTTATGTAGACCACAAAATAAATTTGAATCTAAATAGATTGATATGTTATGATAATTAGTGGAAATGTAAGAAAAGGTTTTTCCTTCTGAATATTCAGAACATAATTACATACTTTATGATTAAACAAGTAACTTTTATAACAAGCTTAAAAAATTGAAGGGATAGGCATGTCTGATACGTATGCTGCAGCACGGATTGTCATTTTTGTTATTTTCGTTACATAAGTTATTATGTGGTTTCTTTAATATTTGCTCTCGTTATTTTATTTTATATTGTTTTCGTGCTGTATACGGTCCACGAATAAACCAATTTCTTTATTTCCTCTTTCTGATAAGGAACTTTTGCCAAATCTCGTTCTTTAGGCGCTGTTGCTCGTCACCGGTTTAAGTAAAGTAAAAATGATGAAAATAATTTCTTAAAGTTATATTAATGTATTCGCTGCTAGAAGTAAGTGGTTTATGACGCATTTACTGTTGCTTTTGTCTTCCTGTTTGAAATCAGTTTTCTTATTTAAATTTTACTTACCATTCAACAAAATTTTAGTCGTCTTTTTTGTCTTTCATTCATAACGCGGGTCACCATCGTTTTGTAGTATTTGGTTCAAATAGTTTATTTTTAATTAAAATCTAGAACCGGCTGCTGCGGAGTTATTCACTGGAGCCGCAAAATGAAATGAAATTATTAAATGTAAATAAATTTAAAATTTCAGATCTAGTTATAAATTCTTTGTACAAAACACAACAGATTGCAGTTCCATTTTGTTACACAAATTAAACTCAGCGTAGCTCGGACATTCAGTGCAAAATAAAATAGAGTACAAATAGACAATGTATAATTTAGACGTGAAATTTCTAATTACATTTTACTTACACACAACCATCTTTTTTTAATGAAAACGTCCTCTACGTTTTCATTAAAAAAAGAATTTCATTAATTATAAGGAGTAATGAGATTTAATGTTAAAAAGAAATTAAAACATTTTATTTATTAGTTAAGGTTAGGATTGATTTACGTTACAGCGATGTTGCCTTCGCATCGCTTTCTATGCCCTCCACAGCCGAGGCGGATTCGCGGTGGAAGAGGAATATTGGTATTGCGGTTGGCCATGCTCGCACCGCTGATGCAACTGAGGTGGGGCTGCGGGGGGAGAGGAGTGCCGGTATTGCAAGGCGCCGATTTCGGCTGCGGAGAGTAGGGATAGCCTGCCTTCCGCAGCCGAAACGTAGTCCGCGGCGAAGCCAAAGTCCAGATCCACCCCGGGGTGTCCAAGTCATTCTCTCCCGAGGAGGGGCTGCCTTGGACCTTGGGAACATCATGAGGTTTTAATCGGTACGAGCCCAACGTCACTCGTCCTTGCCCCGCAGGGCCGGGTATACGGCAGATATTTCCCCACGCATGGAAAAAGACTATCCGCTTGGCTATCGGCTACTTAGTGGTATAAATAGACTATCTAAGTATTAGGAATGTGCGTGACGAATTCCGATATTTTTAATTTAAATTAAGTTGAAAGTTGAGTTGAAAAGATCATTTTAGCAAACCTAATTGTTTAAAAAAAAAACAATTCTCGAGTTTAGTCAAAACAAATGTTTTAAATTATTTCTATTTTAAATCAGTGTAAACAATTTACATAATCAAATTGAATAAATATTTTTTTCTCAAGTTAAGTACACTTAATAAAACCTAGCACACACGTTTGTGTACCAATTTCAGCAAAGAAAGCATACAATACATTTATGTTAACTGCTCCATTTACTAGAATGTTGTGAGATATTTTCCCTCTATTATTTCTCTATTATTATCTATTACTATTTTTTATGTAATTGTGGTAAAACTTGATTATTTTATGCCACGATTATTGGATAATAAATATGAATAAAATATTATATCAAGTGACATTTTATAAGGTGATTAAATTATCGCTGATTATTTCCCTATACAGAATTCGTGGGTATATAAAATGGTGTAAATATAGCTAGCTTTGTTCAGAACTTTGAAAAATAGAGCTATAAATTCAGAGCTATTGATTTAAATTCTAATATATTTAAATAAAATGCACGAAAAATTGTTTTAAGCGAAAAATTTTATTGCTATAATATTATATTATTATATTATATTATCCATAATATAATATATTCATATAATATTATAGTAATACAGAGACATTTTTGTAAAGTTACATTGAACAATTTGGCATTCAAAATTAAGGGATAAATGTTATTTTAATATAATATCTCCATAATAATGAATTTCTAAAATTTCTGAGTCTTTACTGTTAGGAGAAGAAGTGCACAAATCTAAATTCTATGTATCTGTGCTTATAGTATATTAAACTAAAAAAATACTAATTGTTTACAATAACTAACACTACTAACAGTGGTAGAGCTACGCATCAGCTTTTGCTCGTGCAGTGTGAGTTTGATTTGTGAGTGCAGGTAACCGGAGGCCCGCACCCCCCTCCCCCAAATTGGGGGGGGGGCACTCTAATGCCGGCAACGCACCTGCTATGCCTCTGGTATTGCGGGTTTTCATGGGCGGCGGTAATCACATACCATCACGTGAGCCACCTTCTCGTTTGCCTCCCTTTTCCATTAAAAAAAAATAATTCTCTCAATGTCTGATTATTATTCAAAACGTTTTCACAAAAAAAATATTAAATAACGTTCGAATTTCAACTAACTGGCCCGAATTTAATGTTACTTTTTATTTGAACTCAATAGTCGGTTGACTACGTACTATCTATTGTTAGAGACGTTCTAGCCATTCGTAAGTTAGGAACTCATAAGTAAACACGACCTATTCGGTTTTCATTAAGTAAGTTTCTCGGAGGTACGACTAACTAGTTTATATTTAGTTAATTAAATAAATCAGTTTCTTGAGAAAATATTGTACAAAAAAAATTGTGGTGGTAACTTCAAATAATATTCTTTGGTAGATCCAAGATTAATTAATGTTTTAAGTACGCTGCCCCAATAAGTGGTGCAATAGGTTAATAAACATTCAAAGAGAGAAATGTAAACACGTCTTAGAAGTTGGAGATCACACGTCGTATCTGTTTAAATATGTAAATTAGTTTTCTGATACTGGCACTAAGTTCGTCTATGTGAGGTTTAAAGTTTAAGTTTCAGTCTAAAATAAAACCTAAATATAAGATAAAAGTAAACAGGTAGCAAAGTACAAAAGTACAACAAACAAACCTACACTAGAGTTTTGACAATTAAATTTAATTTTGAAGATGTTTAAGTTGAATTTTGAATTGAAAAAGTTAGATATTTCGTTTCTATTGTATTCAAAGTTAAACAGTTTTTACAGCCACCAACGTGTGACCGTACTAATACCATGTTGTGCCAATTGAAAAATATCCTTCCAAAGAGCAAAACATCAGCGTAAGTATCCCATTTTTAAAGCATAGATTACTAATGTACACTAAGAATAATATTGGTCCAAAGTTACTTCCTTAGGGCACACCATACGGCAAAAGTATATCATAATACATATCGGCCTGTTTAAGTCCACTGCAGGACATAGGTCTCTCCCATAGGGAGGATTTGCCATAATCGCCTCACTTGGCAAACGGATTGGCGATTGCAGTAACAAACCACTCGCACCTCATACGCTGCTGCCCATCTTCGGTCTGATTATGTTGGTCTGATATTTTTAGAGATGGTTATCCCGCCATCTAAAGGTTGCGATTAGAATATTTAAGGCTGTTTACTTTAGTCGTCTCTTACGACACCCACGGGAAGAAGGGGAGTGGCAATATTCTTACACCGTTACCACACGGTAGAAAAGTGTGTTATGATACACGTTTTTTGCAAGGGGTAGATAATCCGTGAAAACTTTCGATGAAACGTCACTAATGCCTATGTCTTCAAATTTATTCAAAAGCAGCGAAACAGCGACGATTTCGAAAGCCTTAGCAAAATCCAGGAAGCTTGCTATTACGTTATACTCTTTTGTGATTATCAAGTTTTATGTGACAGACATGTCAAAGTGGGAATATTTTTCTTTCATAACCTAATTCAGAATCTAACCTATCCGACAGAATACTCATTCAAAATCAAATTCAAATTAACTCATTTAGCTACACAACATCGGTTGTGTTGTACAACAATATAAATATCAAGTGAGTTTGGATATACGTAAATATTTTGGGAATTTTGATAGACCGTAAAGTTATTAGATATTATCAAACTACTGATATATTATTTACAGACTCCTGTTCATTATTATTTATAAATGACAGGAATGACTTTCTTTCTATTGCGTGTTGTGATTGTTTTAACGCTTTCCATAAGATTTTATGATATTTCTCTGCTTTTTTTATTTGCTCTTTGTCGTTTCAATTGTTTGATTCAATTAAAATAATAGTTCTCGTAGCTTAATGTGTAATCTGTAAAATTTCACTGTAAGGATTTTTTAAATTGCCTATTTAAAGCATCATTATTGTTTTAACATCTTAGTAGTGCTTTAGTCAACATATGCTTTACAATTATTTTTCTATGATGGATTTCATTGTTATTGTGTTAGCATTAACAGTTTTTTTGTAGAGTATTTATTAAAAACTATACCAAAAATGGTATCATCGCTGTCTAATATTGGCTAATAGTTGTAGGATACGAGACGTTTGGCTGCATTATAATAAACTATGAAATTTTATTTAACTTGTGGTTTTGGTAACTTGGTGCTAAAATTTGTTAAAATTAATGACACTTAATACTGGTTTGTTGCCAATTATTGTACTTTGAATAAAAATTATAGAGAAGGACAAAAGAGAGTTAATGGAAATTGTCATCTTAGCATGTGATGCTACTTGTGACGATTTGATCACAGGATGTTAGTACTATTCTATTGGATTTTTCAAAATATTTTCTAAATGTACAAAAAGTACGTAATAAACGTAAAAGAAAATGTGAAATTGACGCCAAGTGTTAATAAAGTTGTATTGTTCGACATTACAATAATATTAAGACTGGGTGTCATATCGGCATCACCCTTAAGCACATAATCAAGATTTGATTGATTTATGTGAATTTTAAGTTATTAATTTAAATTATATTCTAATGATATTTGGCGGGGTTCTTGCTCGCCCCTTATTCTATATGAAAAAACCTAGCCTATTAAAATATTTACTTTAAATGAATGAGTAGCAACTGTATCTTTGCTTTCTTGAAGGCAGTTTAATTTGTAAAAAAAATAACATTTTTAAAGTACAAAAATATATGTACGAGTATCTAGTGAATAAGATAATACTTTGAAAGCACTTTGAGCCGGTGGTCCGTTGGTGTCCTGGTCTATGAATATAAATACAAAACAGTATTATAAATTTAATTTCGTATTTTACTCGAATTCGAGTAAAATACGAAATTAAATTTATAATACTGAATTACTTAATTATTTACTCACATTTTAATTTTATATTTTTCCCGTATTTAGTGACAATGCTTTCGGTATGTTATCCCTGAATTTCTACTTACCGTCTACTAACTTATAATTTTTTGATTTAAACGTTGTTTCTCATTTATTGTGGGTAGTATAAACATAAACATTGAATATTAGTATGTAGTATAATAAATTCTGTCAGTATCCTGATGATGCCGTAAGGCGAAACCGGTGGGTTAATTAATAAATAATTAAATAAAGTGAATTGTGTGCAAGTGTTCAACAATGAATTTTAATGCAATGTAATTTCACCAAGTGACAACAATCGCAAGTATAAATTATTTATAATCTTGGCATTTCTTCATCAGATTGTAACGTGGTGACAACGGGACTAAACTGAAAGGGTACACTTTCAGTTTAGTCCCGTTGTCATCAAATCGGTTTATTTGTAAACCGATTTCGAAATATTTTTTTGAAATGGAATATTTTTTGTCGGAGTTACAAGTTAAACACTAAAAAATGAACATACAACCTTCTCCTTTTTTGAAGTTTGTTAAAAATGTAAAGCACGCCAATCCCAGAGAACCACGATTGGATGGCAAATCTAATAATATGAAAACTATTTCCTTTTTTGAGTATCTTTCGTTTTTTGACTTTCATAAGAGCCGTTAACAATCTTAAAAAAAGTTTATTATCTTTGATTAATTGTTGACATTTTTTGTCTAAATAAAATCATTAAGTGCTAATAAAAAAATAAAAAGATTTTTATTTCTAAGTAAATGGAATTCAATTTCTACTTCAACTTTATAACTTGTTTTGTCATTTCAAATTGATAGGAATTACAATATTCTGTTATTTAATGCAAGTCATGAAATAACAGAAGCCAATAAACCTTAAACCGCTTATAGGCATATATTTTACATGCCATTTTGATGCGTTTTGATAATGGAAATTTGACTCACATTTCCATGAAAAACTCTATTTCAATTTGTCATATAAATCCTTATTTATGTCATAAACGGTGGATCTCTGAAGGTGTATGATAAAGTCAATAGGTAAAGCTTTTCTGAAATTCACTACCCACAATCCCATGATTCATATAGACTACGTAATTCTGGATCGTAAAAAATATAAGAGGTGTTTGTTAATTCCATAATTTTTTGCATATGATTTAAAATTTCATCATTTATTTACTATAATAAATAAGAAAGAACTTACTTTCTATTATTTTTTATCCTAGTATCGATATCCGAGTGGTTGGGTATTCTCAATTACAATTAAAAAATATGAAAATGTGTATAATGCATACCAATTTTTTGGTTTCTGAACAGTATTTACGTTTTATATCAAGTGAAAGGTGGTCGATAAGAGACAGTTCTCACTTCCCTAAGAAGTTTCCCTTCTAAGTCCCTAATAATCAACCGTATATTTTATTAATTACTTCAAAATGCATATTTACATAATACATATGTTATTTAAAAATAAAGAACGTAAAAATTTTTAACATGATAACCTGTTTATTAAGATTTTGTATAAAATAAAATTTATAAATATTAAGAATGAGAAATGTAATTTATTATCTTATTTTCAGGTGGTGGAGGGGGTGGATCAGGCGTGTCAGTTTCTACACAGGTAAATTTATACAACGTGATTGTATATGTATACAATATAAATTATTTAGTTTTGACGACCTCCGTGTATGAGTGGCGTAAGCACCGGTTTTCATGGTGTGGCCCGCTTCGAGATCCAGCGTTCGGGATTACTGGTCGGGTCAATGTAGATAACACTTTTTCTTCATTTTCTCGGGTCTGGTTATTTGTTGTGTATTGATCAGAGCCATTTATGTGGTGTACTGCTACCTATCAATCAATCTATGTAATTTTATGTTATAAATCATAAAAAAGTACGTAGGTAATTAATGATCTAGTACTAAATTATCCTGGAAGCCTACCTTGGAAGGGAGTAGCTCCTGATGTACAGGTTTTTCCTAGTTCAGACACATATAAACATGTATTTTTTAAAAAAACATTATCATAGAAATAAATAATACATATATCTTCACGTCATTCCCAATTACTATTACCTGTGACCTAAATTACTATTACTTTACGTAATTTATTACTACTTAAATAAATAAGAATAAATAAATTCCCTGTCTTGGTATCTGTAAGATGATAATACCAATTAAAAGGCTGTCGGGGCCTTTTTAAAAAAAATACAAGCCAAAATGCCGTTTAGAAAATATTTTTACAAAAATATCGGAATAAAAGATAAAAGCCTTTAAGTAGTACAGTAACGGAAACAGTTGGCAATCCACCCCAACGCTACGGGCACCCATTTAATAAGACGATTCCATTTTAATGAAATGCTGTCCAAATATAAAGCCTTTCCAAGTTCCAGGTGTTTCTTTGCGGCGTCGTTTAAGCATCTGGATACTATTAGCTGTATATTAAATATTATTTTAACTTTTTAAATTTAAAGTGTTTCTAAAAGTTTTATTATGAATTATATTTAATATTTTTTAACTTTTTAAATTTAAAGTTTATCATGTTTCTAAATGTTTATGTTTAAATTAATTCTATATTTAAAACCTTTTAAATCTAAGTACAGTAAATTTATAAATCTTCACGCCATTCCCAGTACAGGGGTAGACAGAGGTCTTGTCTAGACAATAAGACAATAAGTAGACAATAAGACCCTCCTTTCACCGAAGATATTTTAGGAATTTTTTTTAATTTAAATAATTGTAATTTTAACTTAACTATATTTTTAGAAAATATACTATCGTAAATCATTTCCTTTAATACCTCATCAAATTATTCTTAAGTATCATTAAGTTAATTTAATCCAGTTCTTGAGGCGCATTAATTTTCTCAAAGCAATAATAATTACTCGCCGTTGTTTCAACAACTCCAAGTATTTCATTTAAATGAACCGAGCTCATTACGCATTAAGCTACAGATAAAAAGACTATAGAAAAATGAATTTTATTGTTTAATATAAGTTCTTGTTGTGCCACAACTAAGATGTAACATTAACTGTGAATAAAAACTTCGAACCAAATAATATAATGTAAGATTATATACTCGTGGTAAAAATACATGCATACATACGTACATAGGCACATTAATAATAATAAAGGACATACATTGCTACACACATACATTGCTACACACATACATTGCTCTGATCCCAAAGCAGCAGCTAAAGCACTTGTGATATGGAATCGGAAAAAACGAAGGCCCCAAAAAAACCCCAGACCCTAGTAAATGCAGAAAAAGTGTTTTTTCTACATTGACCCGTGCGGGAATTGAACATAGGACCTCAGAGATGGTGCCACCGTGACAACAGGTGCTTACGCCTGTCGTCCACGGAGGACGTCGTTAAAAGGTAATTTTTTTTTATTGTTCCTCCTCACTACTTACTATTGCAAATCTGCCGTGTTAGTATCGGCTAATGAACATGCGGGTGGCATCTTCTCTTTCTTTCTCCCCATGAACATTGTAAGAGACGACTGAGAATGGTAATATATAAGTAAAGAAAAAGAAAAAGGCAGGTAGCTATTGCCTGATGACGGATTTGCCATCATTCAAGCATCAGAACAAAGTGATGCAGACCGGTGACGGCTGCAATTTTAAAGATGCGATCGCTGGTTAGTTTGCCATTCGTGGCCGTATGTTGAAATAGTTACGCTATTTGCTATTAGGATTATTTTAAATTTAATTTACATAGCAACTACAGTATAGTTCATTTATTATTAACGCCATTCCCGCGATATAAATGAGTCTA
The DNA here is from genome assembly GCA_029286605.1 of Sericinus montela. NCBI lineage: Eukaryota > Metazoa > Arthropoda > Insecta > Lepidoptera > Papilionidae > Sericinus > Sericinus montela. Next base: position 2,022,960 of record JAGSMR010000020.1, read on the forward strand.
CATCGACACTAACTATTAATATTCATCAAGCCTTTTTAACTATAAAGTATGCAAAACATAGTACATGCATAAGTCCACGCGTAATTACGGGTATCTATACTTAAAAAAAATCTAATTTGTGGACATTAAGGTAGAAAACATAGAGCGAAGAAGTCCAAGAATTTCATAAGTTGTTATAATGTTTGCATAAGTTACCAAACATACATGGACGTGGTCTATTACTATAACTATAACTAAAAGCATTGTCATGTTTATAACAGAAATACACAAGAGAACGAACATTGCAGTCGACAGTTTAAACTTGCTAGTCCATTGGCTCCATTAATATTACTTAACGTAAAAAGTGAAAACATATTATTTATTTACATATTTAATATCTTACCACTATTAAACAAGAATTAAGAAAAACAAAGAAAAACAAAAAACAAGAAGAACAAATTAAGAAAAATACTCTCATCGGACCAGAGCTCGGATCTAGGAGTAAGGCTAAATATGAAATTATTAGTAACCATATTAAATTACAGATAATATTAAATTTCTCGTAAATTTAATAACAAAAATTTCAGCATGGCATACATGCTTTAAAATCAATCAAAGTGCATTATGATAAATATTGTTTTAAGTATATATTAAAGAATAATAAATATATATACCTTCATGCCATTCTATACTCCTGGAAGGACACAGTAGTAAACAGAGGTCTAGACAACGTGGGATAATGTGGGATAACGTGGTAGGTGGTGAGCCGCGTTTATGTTCAAGCCAACGATATAAATCGTATATAAGTTTTTTAAAAAACCCATTGGTACGAGCCTGCCTCCCGGGGATTGAATTTGGGTCTCTTGACGCGAATTCCGATGTTATTTTTTCGTCGTAAAATATTGATCCTTCTAACGAGAACCTTAATGACCTAAGTTAGAAAGAGATAATACATAATTATTCAGAGTTCGAGACCCGTAGCCCGCGAAAGTTATTAATTGCAATTTTATGTGCTCAAATTTACTACGCAAAACATCGTTATGATATTTAATTAAGGTACTACTTAATAAAACCGGACAGATAAATTTGAGATTCGCTTGCTAAAATATATTTTGATCTGCTTTACCTCTATGTCTCAAATAATATTTTATTTAAAATAAAATTTATTTCTTTAAAACAGGCAGACATAGCACATTCGGCCAAAGGGTACGAGTCAGAGGATGAAAACGCGGGCAGAAAGCGGCAAAGGGCCATCGACGACCGGCCAGCCAGCAAAACTACCATGTACTCGAAACAGGTACATTTGATTAATATTTTGTCTTCTTCCACAGCTGTATTTATAACTCTGAAAATCTTCTTCTTTATCATTATCTTGAGAGGATTAACTCTGTGTTTAATGAACCAAAGATTCCGTAAGGCAGACCGAAAGAAGAGAATTAGTACATGTATGCCACAACGTAATCAAACATTTCAACAAAACACTTATTCAAGAAAATTTAATTTAGAACCACTCGCGCTCGAACTCGTTCCAGAAAAGTTTTGTTATATAATTGTGTAACTTAATAATGCTAGTAACCGATTTTAATCAATGCTTTATGATAAAAGCTTTGATTAATTTCAAGAAACCGTAAGACAACTAACTAAACAACTTTTAGAGGAAACTGTGTTGGCTTTAAATATTCACTAAATATAAATAAATGTATATTTTAAAGAAATTTCAAGACATCTTCAAAGTTGAATGATTCCATTACTATGTCTCACAATCGCCATCTAGTAGAATGCATTACAGCAGTCCATAAAATGCTAGTGTACAGTGATGCTTTTGCACTTTGATATACCGAGAGAGCATCTCAATTTAGTGGTATCAAGATGTTATAGTTTGGGTTCTCTATTATTATGAAAATATTTTATATTTTATCAGAACTGTGGAAGACCATGGGATGATGAAATTTAATGGAAACGTTACGTATAATTAAAAGAAGTATTCGATCATGCGTATAGCTGAAAGCAATTTCTTAATTTTGGCAACTGTGCAAAGAATGTAGACTTTGATGGATGTGGCTGCCTAAATCTTATTACGCCTTAATCCATATATGTATTTACTTAATAATACCTTAATAATACTTATAAAGAAAAATGTGAGTATAATATGGCATTACAAATAGCAATCTTACACACTTTAAAGTTTATGAATAAATAGAGATTACTGATGTAGAGGAGAACTATTATCTGGGCTGAGTGTAAGAATCCTCCTATTTGTCCAACTGTACTGGAATAGTCAAAATGTTTCTCTAAAAATACATGTCTAAAGTAAATATCTTAACGCCATTCCCCAGACAGGGGAAACAGAGGTCTAGACAATGAAGTCTTTTCGACCCACCTTCGACCGAAGATAATGATCAAAATAAGTGTTTTTAATCTAAATATCCTTTGGCTCGCATACAACATCTTCAGATCTTTTTTTACATAATATATCTGTTTAAAGTAAAACAATACACATATATTTGAAATGTTATATACCAAATTAAATATAAAAGCAAATTGATGTACCAAATTACCTACTAATTTTCTGACTTTAAAGATATCTATTTCAGAAAGCGAAGTGTTATTCAGTCTAAAAACTTTTTGTAATTTTTTAGGAGTTCCGCGAGCAATACTGTATCAACAACAAACAACTGGATCTGTTGGAGCTGGAAAAATCAAAGAAGGACAGATTCCTCGGATGTTTGTCACAATACCACATCGAAAGTCCATGTTCGCGAGCCAACAGGTTGTTAACATATTTTTCTTCATAACAAAGAATTACATCCTCTCCCTTGTTATTCCATAAACAAACCCTACCTTAAAACGTAGTATAAAATACACTATAATACTCTGTATGGAGAATAAATTTTACGACTCTATATTGAGTATAAATTAAAATGAATCTTATAATTTAAGATAGCATTTTAGTGAAAATAGATGTCTACGATCAGTCACAACTTTAATTGAAAACCAACAGACGTTTGTATAATGTCAATAAACTATTCAATATAGAATATCTATATTACTTTTCTTAACTATATTATGTTTCATAACTAAAAGTCACGATAATATAGGTCAAACGAGTGGTTGGGTGGTTAGAGTCCGAGAGACCTGAGTTCAATCCCCAGGTGGCAGGCTCGTACCAATGGGTTTTTCACAAAAACTTGCGTACGAATTATATCGTTGGCTTGGACATATAGACGGCGACGGTGGAAGGTGAGTCGATGGGACTTAATTGTCTAGACTAGACCACTGTCTACCCCTGTATTGGGAATTGCGTAAAAATATTTAATTTATGTATGTTTTTGTAAGTATTTTTATGTAGGTACGTCACCTATACTAAATCATAATTTGGTTGCACGTATATTATTCTATTTTATTATCGTCCACATTATAGCGCTCCCGGGTTCCTATCAAAACTGTAGGATTTAAAATAGACACTTTATTTACTAATTTCTCAAGAAGTTTGACATATAGGGGAATATTCATTACATTTGAAACTTAAATATACTTGCATAATGGCTTGTTAAAGTTAATTTTTGGACAAAGGCCCCTTCTGCAAGGAGGGTTGAATACCTTGAAAAAGGCGGTTACATATACACATAACGGCCTGTTGAAAGTCCTCTACCGGACGGATTCAAGCCTCTCCCATAGGGAGGATTTGCGATTATCGCCACGCTTGACAAGCGGATTGGCGATCGCAGTACCAGACGTCTCGCACCTCATATGCTGCTGCCCTTCAGTCTGATTATTTTGGTCTGATATTTTTTAGAAATGGTTATCCTGACACCTATCGGTTGTCTGTTTCCTTTAGTCGCCTCCTAAGATACGCACAGGAAGAAAGGGAATGGCAATATTCTTACACCATTACCACACTGTATAGCCTATACTATTCAGCTCTAGCCAATACTATTCAGCAAGAACTTATAAATTGAAGATTTTAAACTTACTCATCCAATTCATTTCGGAGAAGTGAGCCAATTTAACAATTAACTCCTTTCACGTGACAACGGGACAGATAAATGTATGTCGTGTAAATAAACCAAGCCAACGATACACATCGTCCTTAAGTTTGGAAAAAACACATAAATACGAATACGACCTTGGTAGCGAACCCTGGTCTCTGGAATCTCCCCTAATTCTCGGCGATCTTGACTTTTATTATTACCTATAATTATTTTAATATCCGATTCCAGTAAGCGTCTACGTAATATCCCTATCCCTACGTAGTATCCCTTAATAAGTAATTATACTGATACACTGATATATATAATATAGATTCAAAAAAAAAATATATTTTTACGCTGCTCTTTTTATCGTAACAAAAGGTTGCAAACGAGCCATTTGAAGCAAATATGTATTGAAGTAACACTAGTATAATATCGATTCACGTAAAAAGTTATGAGTCAATTTTTTCGAAGACTATACAGTATTCCGATAAAGTTAAGTATCATGCAAAGACAAAAAGAGGATTTGCTATCTATCTCTAGAGAGTAACAAATTCTGAGAGTTACGTAGGGATATTGTGGAAAACTGACTGCGTAACTTATATATTATGCATGAATAGGACATTGATATGGCCCCAGGGAATGACCTTATTCATCTTAAGTAAAGCGAATGTTCCAACTTTTACACGGAACTTAAACAAGGAAGTCTTCTTTCTTCTTAATATATAAACATTATATAAAGTTTATATACTCAAGCTTTTGCCTGCAACTTCTTACGCGTGGAAGTAGATACCTATCTATACTTGGAGCTTATCTATTTTAATTTACTTTTATTTCCACGCGGTAGTACTCTATTTGTTCGTAGAAGTAATTACGAAGGAATTTTGGAGGATTTCCACGAAATTCACTGTACAGATCTGCTGCTTTTGTTAAATGAATAGAACTGATCGACCGGGGCAACACCACAGCCCTGAGGATTACCGACATAAAGTAGAGGCTTACTGTGCTTCTGAGCTCCGCCGCCAATCTTTTACCTTTCCGTTACCATTACATATACATACCTCCGGTGAAATATGAGTCAAAGCAAACTAAACAGTCTAGGCCTTGGACTACAACTACCCTTTATTGGGAAATGCGTGAAGACAAAAGAAAAGCATATTATAATACCGTAAAAAAATTTAATGAATCGAGTAATTGATACCGGATATTGGGGATCGCTTTCCAAAATTAGCTCGATTAAAGCATCAAGATGTACAAGTACGGTCTCACCACCTGTCACGTTGTTCCGAAAATATCTTCGGTGGAAGGTGGGTCGAAGGGACTTAATTGTCTAGTCTAGACCTCTGTCTACCCCTGTATTGGGAATTGCGTGAAGATATTTATTTTATTTTTATTTTAGACATAAAAGTCGAGGCGTGAGTGGTTTGGATGAACTTGAGATTTTTTTATTTGATTCTGAGTACTTAAGTTCGACCACTGTTTGGATGAGCCGAACACAATATGTTTTTTTGGAACTTATATGTTACAATGGATAACGATTGATATCGTTGGTTTGAATACGGGGACAGGCTGTCACGTAGTCCGAAATTAGTTCTGGTGAAATGTGGGTCGGCAAGACTATAAATCTATCTAGACTTCTGTGCTAATCTTTCCGCCGCTACATTAATAGCGATACAACGATATAGTGCTTACCTACTCGGCCAACCGAAGAATTGTATTCACTATTTGGTAAAATAAAAATTATTGCAATAAATTTTCAATATGGGTAATAGTTTTTAAATATTTAAAATAAATAAATAAAAATCTTCGCGCAATTCCCAATACAGGGGTAGACAGAGGTCTAGTCTAGACAATTAAGTCCCTTCGACCCTCCTTCCACCGAAAATATTTCGGGACAACTTGACAGGTGGTGAGCCTGTCGCCGTCTTTATGTCCAAGCCAACGATATGAATCGTACATAGGTTTTGAAAAAACCCATTGGTACGAGTCTGCCACCTGGGATCGAACTCGGGTCTCTCGACTCGATATTCCGACCACCCTTCCACTCGGCTATCGTGACTTATATTTGAGAAATTTAAAATATCAACACACACAAAGGTCGCGGTTGAATTCTGCTCGAGTTGCATTTTTTTTAACTTCTCATTAATTTAATTTGTAATGAATAAAATAATCAAGCTTGACTTACATGCTTTAAAATTTAATAAAAATTGCATCTTAAAGTTTAATCATATTAAATTTAACTTTCCAAACAACTCGGAAAGGTATAGAATTTGGAATTGAGGGCACGGTCGCAAGCTTGTTTGGAGCTTAAATAATTTGACTGATTTGTTGTAACTTTATGTGTTAAATAACTAAAACGTGATTCTTTGCAGAGCATCATTTCTATCCGTGTGTGTCCGTCGTCGAGTGCCCTCGGATGAGAACCTCAACACAGATTATGCACCCATACAGCGGTATCCAAGGTATTTAAATCAATCTTTAAGCATTCCTAATAATGTATTACACATACATATTTATGTATATATATATATATATATATATATATATATATGTATATATATATATATATATATATATATATATATATATATGTATATATATGTATATATATATATATATATATATATATATATATATATATATATATATATATATATATATATATATATATATATATATATATATATATATATATATATATACATATATATATATATAAAGCGAGGGTTCGTCATAATCGCCACTCTTGGCCAGCTGTTTGGCGATTGCAGTACCAGATACCTTGTACATTCTACGCTGCCTCCCGTCACCGACCTGCTGAATTTTGGTCTTATATTTTTCTTAATACGATGTATTTCTTAAGTAACTTAATATAATGGACTTCAAATAACACTAAACATATATTATTAAATTAATATTACAAAATACCTATTGAACCTGATTTCAATATGTATGTTTTAATATTAATTTAATTATATATTGCTATCTTTATCTCCTTGGCACAATAAAAGATGACGCAATTTATTCTACAAAATTATCAAAACTAGCATTCGATAATATAGAAAATCGTCAGATTCAAACAATTGAATTCATTATCAAATGAAATTTTAATTTCAATCATCACCAGCAAATTCATCATCAGGTTTGGCCAACCCTCACCAGCACCGCCCGAGGTATGCGCCTATGACGCCGACTTGGAATGCTCCTACTTTCGTCGAAGGCCACGTTCCGTATGCAGCCAACCTGACCCCAAGAGGTATACCTGGATGCCTGAGGATGAAGACTTCACCCGGATGGAGTGGCCACAGTAAGCACTTATAATTAAAATGCGCCAAAACAAATTTAATTTTGTACTTCTATGAACTGAAACATTTAAAACTCGGATCAATCATTTGAAAAATATGCATGGAATAAATATATCCTTGGTTAGGACACCTACGAATAACAGACTGATAAAATACGGGATTAAAACAATGAAAACTTTTAGACTTTTAACCACCCAAGTCTAGCCTAGACCGCGAGAACTTTATGATTGAATTGTTTATGAAATAAAAATATCTATTTATATTAAAAGACATTTTAAGCTCTGGCAATGAAATCTTTCAATTATTTTTTTATGTCCTTGTGCGAGAATAAACCAATCATAAAAAGCGTCGTCCAATTAAGAGATGCGCTATATAAATTCATATAAAACATTGAGATCACTTCGGGGGCACGAGAGGGCGTATCTAAATTCTATTAAGGGACAGAATGTTAAAAGGTACTTAACGGTGCCTGATATTGAAAGTATTTCTGCCTTTTGTTAGACTTCTACTTCACACCGGTATTCTGTGAAGTCGTGGTACTTCCTCGATTGAGCCGGCCCATTCATGCAACAACAAAAGCTGATGCGTGGCTCTACCACTGTTAAAATTTTAAATTAATGTTAAAAGAATAGGATGATCATGTTTATTAAGAGAAGATTTGCATTTATTTAACTCACGCTTGTGATCCTATATCCTTGCCAAAGTTTTAATATTTCCAATAGTATTTAATTAATTTTGATTTAAATGTCGCTCACTTTATGACATGAATCGAATGAATTTGTCACGTCCTCGACGTTGAATGAAAGCTTTTTGCGGAAACGGACATGTTTGAGAAAACAAAAATATATTATTTCAAAGATGCTTGAAGTCGCCAATCCGCACCGGTGAACCATGGCGGATATTGCCCAGCTCTTACCTCTCCGAAAAAATATTTGAGAAAAAGTCTTGGCCCAGAATTGGGTATTTACATGCTACATGTGATTTAGATGTGGACAGGCGTGTCGCTGCCGGGAACAAAGTCAATGGTGCCCTGACTGCGTTAATCAAAAGGCAAGGCGTTGTGAAAAGTGCACGCCTTGCAATACATAACGCAGTGTTGGTACCGACTTTGTTATATGGCAGCGAAACCTGGGTATGCCAGAAGAAGCATAAAAGCAGGTTGAATGCAGTGGAGATGCGATCTCTTCGTAAAATGTGCGGCCTTACCATGGCCGACCGAAAGCGAAACGAAGAGATTCGCAATATGGCAGGTTTGAAAGATGACCTTGTCTCAAAAATGGATAAGGGCGTGCTTCGATGGTTTGGGCACGTTGAGCGAATGAGTGAAGACCGAATGGTGAAGAAAATATATAGCGCGAAAGTTAATATTAAAAGGTGTCGAGGTAGACCGAGATTAACTTTCGAAGACCATGTGAGCAAATTGCTCGAAGAGAGGAGGGTCAAGAGTACTCGGATACCTAGACGTGCATGTATGAAGAAGATGGTGAATCTGAAAGAAGCGAAAGAAGTATGTAGGGATCGTGACACTTGGCGATCTGTTCTCTCTGGCTACCCCGTCAGGGATTGTGCGTGAAGATAAATAAATAAAAAAATAAATACATTTTTTTAAACGTTATTCACTTTTCAAGCTTTAATGCTCTAAGTAAATCTGCGATTCTTTCAAATACTGCTCTGCCATATTTAAAGTACTGCTATAAACAGGTCAGCCTTTTTGAAAATCTGACTGATAAAATATAAGCAAAGGAAAATCAATTATTTCGTAGCCGCGGAAAGCTGCTTTAACGTAGATTACTTACTTATGGCCAGTAAAAGTATAATGTATCCTGTAACGAGGATTTTCAATAATTACCTCGCTTTGCGAGGCGAGTCGCAACTTTATTTAAGCGTTTTAATCGTACCTAACCATGATTAAACGTAACTTGAAGGTTGTATATTTTTAGCAGTCCTCCCAGAATGTTTGTTTTTCAAGAGAATGTAAAAATATGTGTGTCTGTTTCTTCGGAAAGCTTTGAAGATTGAACAGTTTGATAGATTCCAACATGAGTGATATCTTAAAATTCATCCTGATAGTATGAGGGATGTTGGTATGAGGTTATAACATTTTATATAACGTGTTGTTCTTTTATCGGTGACTACTAACTTGCTATTAATTGCGTTTCAAAATAAGCCTGCTTAATATTCATTTGCGGTTATATATTTATATGTTTTAAAAGTTGGTAATAAATGTGTATGTACATTTATTAACGTAATGTCACACATGAAATGTTTATGATTGAATGTGTACCTTTTTACAGATCGGTAATAGAAAATAACGCGGGTTGGCCGCAAAATTATAATGTCGACCAAATCGCGTCTGTAAGCCGTGGTGGTTCGCTGCCTAGACCACCCTCAATAATACCGTAAGTATAATTCTGACTTTTTTATTACGAAACAGTGGCATCGATAATGTTGCTAACTTAAAAACAAGCATAACTCATCCTAAAAATTATTGCTTTTTGTTAAATATTCTCATTGACACTACCATTGCGCTTAGACATTTGTTACTGACACGTTTTACCTATTACCACAAAAGTGCATTTAGATTTAAAAATAATTACTTAATCTTTTTTTTTTTCATATAATAAGTCACGATAGCCGAGTTATTGGGTGGTCGGAATTTCGAGTCGAGAGACCCGAGTTCGATCCCCAGGTTGAGTTTGAGTTTTTCAAAAACTTATGTACGAATTTCATCGTTGGCATAAAGGCGGCGACGGGCTCACCACCTGTCACGTTGTCCCGAAAATATCTTCGGTGGAAGGTGGGTCAAAGGGACTTAATTGTCTAGACTTGACCTCTGTCTACCCCTGTATTGGGAATTGCGTGAAGATATATATATATATTTTTTTCAGCTATATATTTTTTATTCTTTGATAAGTGATACAATAAAAGATAACTTAAAAATAAATCTTGTAATTAAATTAACAAACTAAACTAGCCTGATAGGATATCAGGATCATTGATTCTGATTTCGTAGCTGAACATTAAGCGTTCGTATTTCGCAAGGTACTATCACTTATGTATTAAATATGAACGTACCTGCGGGCGTTCAGTCTCGCGAGTCTCTACAGAGGTAGCTTTAAGGGCCTCTGGGCCAATAGCGACAAAGTTTGTGGTTTTTAGTATATTTCTCCTTAATTAACTGTACATTACTCCAGACATGTTGCTTCCAGAAATTAACTATACATTAAGTTTAAATTCCAAATACATTAGATAAATCATGATTTAATATTAAGGATGATGGTTATATGCTATTGTTCCGTATTTGTAAATGAATTTTCTATAATATTATTACATAGGCATTATATTCAAAGAATAATATAATAAAGTTCTTTATATTGAATAAATGTGTATTTTTTATTTATGACGATTGTATTTGCGCTCAATATATTTAATCTACTGTATTACGCGCTCATTTAAATAATTCCTTATTACTTGAAGAATTTAAATATATGCATCTTAACTATGATCATGGTAATTGAAATCATCATCACTATCATAATTAGATAACCACACTAAATAACCAAAAATTAGACACCTAATTTTTTTATAAACACTCCTTTGTATAGTGCGAATTACCACTAGTTATACCATGACTGAAAACACGTTATTGTTTTCAGTTGCCCTGCACATACACCCATACCGCCACCGCCTCCACCACCACCCCTTACTATACCTCCACACAGGTAAGATAGACTCTAGATTGACTATAATAGTCATAGATATTTTAATGACCATTTGTTATTACTTCTTATTCCCATTATGTTTAGTTGAATTAATTGTTATCTTTTTGTACGTTTGTTTTTACTGTAAGATTCAACGGGAAAAATACTGGAAGTACTTATATTACTTGCAAAATGTGATTACATCTTAAAAAGTTTTTTTTTTATTTGCAACTGAAATATTAAATGAGACGTTTCCGTTCTGAGCCTATTAAGTTTCTTGGGTTTAATGGTTACAATAAGGCTGCCGAACGGGTGGAAGTTTAGAAACCAGGAAGCAGCAAAGAGACTTGCACTTGAAAACTTTGTTTTTCCCATCATTAATTTTATGGTAATGCCATTTTAAATCCATAATATGCTTCTTAAGGTTTTTTATGGCTAAAGCCATCAGTAAAAATCTTTTTCATTATTGACAATAACTTCATGGTTCAAAATGCATCATGTCTCTGTCTAAAGGCGCAAAGTTGCTGAGTTAAAGGGGCGTTGAATTTATAAAGCCTATTTATGTGTAGTTTTAGCCACAATTAGTTCTTCAGGAATATTTGTAAATGTGTGCCAAATATAAAGAGTAGCATTTTCTTAAAACGATATGTTTGTTTTTCTTTAGAACAAAACACGTATCGTTTGCTCGGTCTCACACGCTGACTACTTTTGATGACTCCGTGATGCCAGCCGCCGTTGGAGGTAGTCGCTATAGGCGCGACTGTGAACGCTTAATTGACGGGAGAACTGTAAAGGTATTTTTTCTTAATTATTAGATTTGTAAATGATAAATTTATGGGATAAACGTCATATCAGTGCGAAGACCTTAAGAAAAGATTGGAAAATTGCGTAATATCTGATACTAAGATGCCTGAGTCTGAAAACAAAGATGGAATATTCACACAGCACGTAATTTTACTATCCTTCAATGAAAATAAAGATGAGTGATGAGTTAACAAAACCGCTATATCACGGTAGATTCGAAAACGGGGTAAAACTTGACATTATCACTAAAATTGAGAAGGGTGTGTTCCGGTAGTTTGGGCACGTTGAGCGAATGAGTGAAGACCGAATGGTGAAGAAAATAGCGCGAAAGTTAATATTAAAAGGTGTCGAGGCAAGCCGAGACTAACTTTCGAAGATCATGTGAGCAAATTGCTCGAAAAGGGGAGGTTTAAAACGTGCATGTATGAAAAAATTATAAATCTACAAGAAGCAAAAAAGGTTTGTATGTCAGAACACCAAGTGTCACATTTGGTGTTTTGACAACACCGTCAGGGACTGTACGTGAAGATAAATAAATAAATAGGAAAATCGATATGAAACACTTATCACTTTTACTGCACGTGTGCTACGTGTTACTTTGTACTTGCATAGTACGTGTTACCATTTAATAACTAATCTGAAACCCAACAAAAGATGTAGTGTGCCCGGCTAAATGAAAATATATTTAAAATATTTGGCATATTAATTGAATTTAAAAAAAATAATTTGCAGCCGGAACCAAAACCATATGCGACACTGCCAGTGATGTTCCAACCGTTTCCACCATATCCGCAATATATGGCCGCTCAAAGTGCGCCAGCACCAATTCACTATCCACCACCAATTGCTCCTCTACCAACACATCCTATAACAGCTACACAGAGACCGCAACAATCCGAGCAACCTAAAGTTGTTGTGTTGGGTACGTACCTCTTAAAGAATACAATGACATATTTTTGCCTTTGCTGTCAGTATATATTAGAACAAAATGAAATGATTGTAGTGAATTTCTTTTATCTGATGATTCGAAATTGATGACCTACCACAGTAGTTTTATGTACGAATTAACAAAATTTAATTTGAATTTATTTCATACTTTTCATTTTATTAATGAGGCTTTTAAGATACAGATGTGCATAAATCAGTCTTTTAGATGAATGAATACGCTTTTCTTACTACTTATTTCAGATTCCATTAAGAAAGGCGTTATGCGAACGCAGGCAACACAAACAGAAGTGTGTTTAGGAAGAAAGCCTTTGCCTCCAAATTATTTGTCGCTGAGCCCTCGAACAATTAAAAGAGTAAGTACTTTCTTATAAAAATTCATTATAAATAAGAATTTAATTAATGTATTTTAATCTTTTTGGTCTGTGAAAATTTCAAAATATAAATTTTCGCCGCCATTTATCAGTAGCCAATTGCAATATGCAATTGGCTAAATGGCGGGGAACCTATTTCTCTATACCTATAAATTACTGGATCGAAATATCTATCTATCCATACATTTTGGATGAAATATCAGTAGTCGAATATAGTCTATGAGAAATCATCATTAAATAATTTTATTTTTAGGTAAAGATGGTGGCTGCAGGTGTCCAAACCAACGGTTATACTGTGGGCGTACGAAGACTCACAAAATCTTTTTCAGAAGTTGGCGGGGATCGTTTAGCAGGACGTGAGCAACAAAATGACACCAATATTACACTTGAAAGGTAATATTATGATAAAATACTTATAATAATTTTTTTTTTTTTAGAAAAGGGAGGCAAACGAGCAGGTGACTCACGTGATGGTAAGTGATTACCGCCGCCCATGAACACCCGCAATACCAGAGCCATAGCAGATGCGTTGCCGGCCTTAGAGTGCCCTCCCCCCCCCCTCAGATTTGGGGGGGGGGGTGTGGGCTTCCGGTTACCTGCGCTCATCAGACGAAACTCAGAAGTTTGTTAGACTTCTACTTCACGCCGGTGTTCTGTGAGGTCGTGGTACTTCCCCGGTCGAGCCGGCCCATTCATGCAACAACAAAAGCTGATGCGCGGCTCTACCACTTTTACAAATAAATTTAATCATAAATTATTACTCCTAAATAAAAGATTTTGTAGACTGATGCCTTGAAATGCAATTGGCCACCGACACCGTTACGTTTAAAAAGTAATCCATCAACTAAGTTACTACCCAACTGAATGGGATAATTGAAGTATGTATTTTATTCACTTAAATGTCATTTCTATATTAAATCGGATCAAAATTGATGGATAGCGCTTAACTGAAGATTTAAAAATCAGCCCTCAGGCAAATGACTAGCTGACTTCACATTCTTGTTAGTTGAAATGGAAATCGTGTCATTTACGAAAATACAAATTACGATTTTTTTTTATTTTGTGGCTTGAGAATTTTGTTCACCATGTTTTAATATTAATTATTGATTTCTAGCTTAATAAACCATGACCATGAGAAACTGCACAGAACTCAGTCAGAAGACCCACCAAGATCACCTCGGTCTCCTACATCAGCCGTAGCATCATCTCCATTTCAAAGGGGAGATTCTGATGATGTCACTTCCTCGTCTGTTAAATCAGTTGCGTCGTCATCACAAGTAGACAAATCGTCTGAATTAAGTTCTTTACAAAGACAAACACAAGAATACTTTCAACAAAACTTCCAATTTATTCATGAAAGTGATCGCGATGATACTGTCGATGATGACATTGAGACCATAGAGAAAAGCATGGCACTTAACCGTCGTAACTTAGAATATCTGCAACAAGAAATAGCGAAGCAAACGAAAGGAGAAAGGTGTCTAAAATCTATTTTATCAAAAAGCACCAGTGATGCTTCCCAAAAAACAATAAATTCTTCCCATCGACTTTCGAAAACCTCAACTTTTCAATCGGAACCCTCGACTGAAACATCTGCCACTACAACAGACGATAGCGAAAAAAATGAAAAGGAAATAATAATTGATTTTGAACCAAGACCCGATGATGAAGCTATACCTTTTACGACACTACGTAGAAAACATAAAAGGATGTTACAGAAAACAATGTCAGAAGGAGAGATTTTATTAGATGTGTAAGTTTAATTTTGTTACTGTATAATAACATAAAAAACAAACTCATTAAACCTATTTACTTTTTATATAACTATTATTTTTAGAAGAAAAACAGAGATTAGTGCTAGTGGAGATGGTATCAAAGATGCACCTATAGTAATGTCTACAAGTCAAGAAAATATGACAAGAGAAGACCGAGAAAGAGATGCTATGTATAGTCAATATATTGGTCAAAATTATACACAAACTCCGATTAAAGACGAGGGTATTTTTGGTTTTGAACCTGATGGCTCTTTTAGGTAAACATCTCTTTTAGCTATCGATAATGTTTTTAGTTTTTATTTTTTAGTTTTAATCAACTTTAAAAAATTTAGAATCAGCACCTAGGAATAATTATCACGCACATTCACCATACTTTGCACAGACTGGTATACAATTACATGAAATGCTATTGTATAAACTAACTTGTTATTCAGCTTCTTCTAGTTGCACTTTAAGTTAAAAATGCAAATGCTTCTTTTCATTCATTCTCATGCATACAATTCTCTTCATAGTTCTTCCGACGGGAATGCGCCATACGAAGATTTTCATGAAAAATATATTAGTTACAAGCATGAAACATTTAGAATTCGGAGTGTTAGTTTTCAAGGACAAACAGATAATATCAACAAGGATGAAATACTTTCACCCAGGTATGCACGCATACTGCCATGACATCTTATACTAAAATAAAATAATGTACAAATTTTAACTGTCAAATTTATAAAAAGCTTAACAAAAATACTAAAGTCGGTATCTGTTAATTTTTTTTTTAATAACAAAACTCAGCATCGCGACATGCTTAAAAATTCACAAAAATGTGCTGCATATTGCAAACATTAATTTTATATCTTCCGATACCTCCAGGTTCAGTTTAGTGTACAAAGGTTTTTCTTATTTTATAAAAGCTTAGTCAAATAAATATCTTTGGTTGCATAATTTGAATCTGGCTTGTTTGTTAAATTGTGATATTTTATATTACAAAAAGCAGAAGGACACAAGCCTTAAAAATGTTTATGGACAAAATGTAATATTCCATTCGTCACACAGATATGATTTCGTCTTACCGTTACGGGAGGGGGTTACTAAGTTTTCACCAACCACTTTCCGTATCTCCGAAGAGCAGAACTTTATGGATAGAAATTTCTCATCAATATATTTTTATAAAAATACCAAACAATTTCAAAGGTTTTTTTAGTTCGCCGCTTGTTACCACACCCATATTAAAATTGGGAATGTAGATACATTTTACACCGTTGTCACAAGACGCTGTTCTTCTTTTTTAACATTACACTATGTTAGTTCACTATTGACCCTCGAATGGTGTCGATAAAAGAGTATACTATTTCATTCCTTGCAATAATAAGAAACGACTTAATGAACATTGAACATTTTAGTAATTGTCTTGAAAAATTCTAATTCAAATTTCAATAGACCCATGTCAAGCAGCCGCTTCAATATTGTACGGTGGTTGATACTGTGATCCTCAATCCGACAGCTAAACGTTATAATTGTGGCCAGCCTTTCCTATTGACGAGGCCTATGTCTAATGTAGTATACATTGCCGACTTGTAAAGGTAATTAAGTAACATTTTTCTAAATGTTTCCATATACACTGCGTAAGTGGATTGTGTTCTAGTAATAGTTATATGTATATCCTAACTACTTACATAGTTATCAGGATCGTTTAAGCTCATAGGATCGTTTGAATTTACCGCCAATATTCAAACTACTAAGATTCGTTTGTAAAATAAAAAGGGAAATTTAACTATTAGTGAATGTAAAATTATGGTTAAATTTTGTTCTTATTGTAGCACAGCCAAATCTAGTCCTGGATCGCCGGATCCGGCACATCTTGTTAACGAAAGGGAATCGAAATCAAAACGCACAGTTACTTCCAATAATGTTATGACTGTGCTTACACCTCTAGAGAAATCATCGCCTTGTGCATCTAATGAATCGCTCACGGTTGATCACAGCAGGTATGGCAAATTAATCTGTATATTGCGGCATTGAAATAAAAAATAATGAAACTGAGTATCTTATTTTAAGTAAAATTCAAAATAATGTTAATTATTTTTTCTTACTCCTAACTAGACCAACACAATGTAAACTTTTTAATATGGATAAACCTAATTTAAAAAGATTTTTTTTTAAATATTCACTTTATTAATGTATATAACCTAATTGTAGGGATCACTCTGACGGCATGTGGAATGAATCGCAAACGACTGTATTGCAAGTGGATTCCGGCACTGATAATGGAACTGTAATTAGGTATTTATGCAAACTTTCAATTTTGTTTTACTCTGTTTTTCTTTTGTTCACTAATTCTTCATTATTAATTAATACTTTTACTCTAGTTCTTCAGATCTTAGTTCTCTTGCTGCGTCACCGGGTGCTCTAGCGCTATTAACTCCAACGTCA
This sequence comes from Sericinus montela, assembly GCA_029286605.1. Classification (NCBI taxonomy): domain Eukaryota; kingdom Metazoa; phylum Arthropoda; class Insecta; order Lepidoptera; family Papilionidae; genus Sericinus; species Sericinus montela. The sequence continues at coordinate 2,040,238 of JAGSMR010000020.1, forward strand.
CGAAGGAAACAACTTTTATTGCTACAACATCAGCAAAGATCATCATTGGATACTGATGCCTTAGATGAAGAATTTGATGCTTCGCAGGTACACCACATATTATTTTGTTACCGAGTGCTAATACAGATATGGATGATATTTATTTTTTATTTCTTCTACAGAGCCAATCGCCTACTTCGCCCAGAACAAAATTAGACACATCAAGCGCAAACTCAGTCCAACAAGTAAGACCATCATTATCACCGCCAGCAGTAGTTCCTAGCGTTACCTTACCTATAACAAAACAACCTGTGATATCTAAAACTCCTTCAGCAATAGCACCTTTGAAATCAAATCACACTCCAGCAATCGCTATCACACATCCAAGCCTTGACTTATCGGATGTTCCATTTAAGCGAACGCCCAGTTTTATAAATAAAAAGAGAGAGAGGGCTCTAAGTCCATCAAGAAGAAGAGACCTTCAAAAAAAATCTCTACAGAAAGAGCCCAATGGATCAATTCCTAGCCAAATAACAGAATCTCCGAGTGAACCGACATTAACAAAGACAGGCAGTAGTGAAACAAGTTTAGCAAGAACAGACTCTGGCAAAATTAATACAACGGATGTCTCAGAAAGTACAACGACTACCGAAGATTACGTTACGGCAAACTCTGATAGTTCTAAAAAAAGTAACAGCAAAAACCAAAATAATCGTGAGTATATAATACACGGTAAGGTTTTCTTACTTATCATTTAAAATAACACACACAAACAATTTAATAATTATTCATTTATTTGTTCGAATATGTTCATACATTAGTGAAAAGAATATAAAGTTCCCATTTGAAGTTCTGAAAAATATGTACACACCCTGAAAGAGTATATAGCAATTTGATTTTTGTTGATATATATTTCTATAAAGTATATTATAAATTAACTAATGAATTGTGTATTTATTTAATTTTTTATTATTATTATTGACGAATTGTTGAATTGTACGTATTGTTTTAGATCCAGAGAATAATAAAACGCAGGAAGGCTCATCTTTTGAAAGCGCATCTAGTTTATATTCATCCACGAAAACTGATAATATTGCAGATGACCTAATTCTACAAAGTTATTCACCACCCTTACAAATAAATGATGACTTTATAGTTCCTAACTTATCGTCACCTCCAATTAACTTAACAGAAAGAGTTTCAAAACCTAGTGTAGAAAGATTTGAGGTGAAAGCTGATATTAATCATACAATTCAACAAATTAAGAGAGAAAAGACTGAAGTTAATAAATCTAAAGAGGAAGTTTCAAGAACTGTGAGTAGTAACACCAAATTTAGTTATCTGCTAGTTAATTATCTTAATAAATAAACATGACGTAAAAAAGAATTATATTGCACAATTCCATATGCAAATGCAAATGTAATATAATTTTATAATACCATATTTATAATAATGAATTTCCGCAAAGTCTAACTAACATCTAAATCTATCAACTATCTTAATAAAACTGTTTATATTTCAGAACACTACCACACGTGATACCGTAAGTGGCAAAAGTAGTTCAAGTGGCAGTTACAGTGTAGGTGGGTCAAATCCTAATGTCACCGAAAATCTTGATAGTGAATCAGTAATCGAAACGAATAAACATCCTTCAGATAAACCAATCCCAAAACCGAGGGAAAATATAAAAAATGGTGATGACCAAAAGGAACAACTTGTTCCTAAGATTGCGGTATTATTATTAACTCATTTACTCTTAAATATTTTTCCTATCTGGATTTGCTGTTCATTAAAAACCTTATTGCAGGGTTCTTTATCTGATGACGAGCGAAGTGTTCATTACTCCTCTTCTGGATATTACGAAAGTCCTATAGATGATGATGACGACGGAGGACTAAGTAAGAAACAAAAACTAGTAAACAATACTAAGTACTGTAAACTATTTCATTATATCTATGAATTTTTATTGTTTTTTTTTCAGCCTATAAACACTCTCAAAAATATAGATCTGCAAACAGGCAAAAATCGTGGTTGTCAGATGACAAAAAAAGGAAAAAAAGAGGGTTCACACTGGAATTTTCGAAATCTTATGATGACTCGATATCAACGTCTCAGGACGATTGGATTAAAAGAGATTTAGAAAACGATTTGCCTATTCGGCCAGAGCGCGCTTCTTTTAAAGCTGCAGTTAATACAAAGTCGCCATTAGAAGAAAAAACTTCTGAACTGAGGAAGAAAAAAACTCATTTTATAGAAAAACCAAAAAGTGTTCAATCATCACCCAGAGAACATATGGAAGTTGAAAAACTATTAAAAGAAAAATCAGTAAAAGAAAAAGAATTAGAAAACAAACGTCCGATGGAAAGAGAAAGGCATGTAAAAAGAACGAAATTAAAACCCAAAAGTCCAACTCAAAATAAAAATGTTGATGGGTTTCATGGGTACAGACCACAGCATTACGAAAGAAGGGAAGGTTTAGGATCTAACATGAAACTCCATCTCAATATTCCGACCTCCGATGACTCTAGCGAACAATACAGGAAAGAAAGTGTGGGTAACGGAAATATATCTCCACGAAAACATAGGCGTTTGCGAGATAGTCCAAGAAGGAAAACTGCTGGTAATTCAGTATTGGCGAAATCCCCGACTTCACTAAATAATCATAATTACAGGTAAAACCGTTTTAAGGTATTGTTTGAAATAGTTTTATTTCATATTTTATTATATTACATATATCTGTTATTTTGACTTTCAGACCACGTAGAAAAAGTGGCTCCAATGAAAGTATATCGCTTCCTGGCAGCTTACCTCGAAGAAAGCAATCAATTCCTACACTACCTTGCATGAGCTCACTTGAAGCTGAGGATATAGCAACGACTCGTACTCTTACCAGTGCAGGATCAAGACTGACTCCTTTACGTTACGTAAAAAGTCCAACGACATCACCTCGTCACCAACGTAAACAAAATAAAGGTACAAATTTTATACTTAATTTTTGTGTACCTGAAAATTACAAAGAAAAAAATAAAATATACATGTTTTCTAGTCCCGTTCTTTTTATTGTTTAATTACGTAAAATTTATCTATTTATAGTAGATACAACTTGGATTTCAGAAAGATGGCTTGTTGGAATCACTCTTGCTCATTACTGCCGTCAAATGCAGATAAAATGCTATTATGGTCAAGAGTTAAAAGTTGTAGAGAACCAGTGTAGTTACGGGCGAGGAGGTACTTCATTTATGTCCTTGTCCTTTGATGTTGATTGTAAGTGATCATAGGCCGAAGTAGTTGTTTACCATCTGATGGGCTACAAGATCGGTTTCGCATCCTTATCCCATAAAAAATAACTATATTTTTAATAAAAAATATAAGGATAGATTTTTATAAATATTTAATATTATAAAATAAACCTGTTTTCAAATACACGTGACATTTATTAAATACAGATGGAAAATTTGCTAAAGCAGCATCAGCAGAATCTCTACGATCTGTTTCACCAGGGTCAGATTCAGTTTTTTATTCAGAACAAACAGAGCATAGTCTTGCCGGTACCGATGGTGAAGCAAAAGCGCATTGTTTACATTGTGGAAAAGAGGTTCATATAATAACAGCCACTCATGAACATGATAGCAGAGCATCAAGAACTTCTCATACAGATGTAAGAACAAATACACGATATGTTTATTTTTATTCATTGCAATTCTGAATTAATTGAATCTTAATATTTTAGGAATCTTATGCTGATGCAACACCGGATATAGTACCAGCACCAGCTGGTTTCGCAGATTCACCCTTGGGTATTTCAACTAAAAAAACTAACAGTGGAGCTCGGTTATACAAAAAACTTGAAAAAAGATATCGCTCAGAAGATAAATCTAGACATCATTATCGCCACAGACAGGACGTCCGAGCCAAGGTATTTTGACATGCTAATGTACTGTGTTTAAAATTTTTTATTACCTGCGCTATGGTGGCATAAAAGAATCTATGATCTATTTCATCTCATGAGTATCGTAAAGTCTCTTAAATACTCTAGACCTAAATATTTTTATGGAGATAAATATAACGTAACACATTTTAATGCATTTCAACTGTCAATAGTGGTATTGCATCAAGTTCAGCCTACATTTCAGAGTAACGAAAACAGGAAAAATACAATAAATCTATATTTTAAAATGATAAACCTATAAGCAGTTTTGACTGATTTTATTAGTTTCGCAGCAGTGAAGTAAGAAGCGTAGTGCTAGCCCAACCATTGTGACGTACCGAACCGGGTAGCGCCATGTTTTTTGTTCGAAATCTTAAATACTAGACTAACTTGAAAGAGTGAACGTTTTGTGATTAAATTTATTGCAGACTAACGTCCGAGATATCGTGTAACCTCGTGTAACCGCGTCGGGTAACTTTGGCTCTAGGGTCGCTACTCATACTAAACACGATGTGTACAGCTGTCCATAAAATCTCTAGATCTCACTGAAAATCACAGATCCAGTGGAAAAAATTGCACCATTCTCGATCTTCGTAAGTCAGTTGGTTCTTACCGATAGACACATCTTTGAGGATGACATCGAGACCTTGGTTTAGCTCTGTCGCTTGTTCAATATATCAGTGTTGAATTTAATAAATTAAGGCGATGAGCTGATAGTGGGGCTAATTTTGGAGTAGGGCACAGGAACCTAGGGGTCACCAAGGTCAACAATTGGTCACAGGAACCTAGGTCAACAACTGGTCAAATTCATGGAGAAATGGAAAAAGGAGTTCATCATATAGAGTCCCTTCCTCTATATGATGAACTCCTTTTTCCAGAAGAGGCTCCACATGAAGTGGACCTGGATGAGCCCTGGCGGTTGCATTGAAAATAAGTTCATCTTCATTATGACGATCAGGCGACAGCTGTTCAGTTACATCTCTTTAATCACTAGAGTGACAAATGATCACCGAGTGGTAAGAGGTACACCTTAAAATACACCTCGTGCGGTCCCGTCTGATGAAATCTACACTCTGAGCACCACGAGACGTTTCAATAACAAAACTCCGAAAACTTTCAGCTCGAATTGCACACTGGTTTTGAGTGTCTAGATGATTGCACCACAGTAGACGTTATAAATAGCAGGCTAGTGGAAACTGTCCGTGCGGTAGGCGCCAAATTTTGCAGAATCCGCCGCACGTAAAAGCCACAAAAGCTCTCTGGTAAACTCATAGGAAACAGACGTGAAATAAGTCTGCAATTTTTAACTTATGTGTCAGCATACTGGCAACTGAATAGACAGATCTCTAAATGTAAGAGACGAATTCTACCGAATAGCCAACAATAAATGGACCATATCTCAAAAATTCCAGACCAAAAATTAAGACCGATGACAGGAAGTAGCGTCTAAGGTGTGAGGTGTCTGCTAGAGCAATAGCCAATCCACTTGCCAGGCGTGGCAATTGTGATAAATCCTTTTAATGGGAGTTCGTCCTGCAGATAACTTTTGTGTATATACGAGTATGTTGCCTTACCTTAAAAAAAACATAAGCAAATTGGTTGAGCGGGCTCAAATTCTCTTTGATTGACCGATTCCACTAATTTAGTAAATATCTGTTGCGTGTGCTAATTTAAAAATCTGCGGGATAAATTTTCCTGTGAAAATATATTTCTAATTATTTTTTTATATTATTGATAAAATTTAAATTCATAGTCTGAAGAAAGGGGGAAGGAAGAATACGCTGCTTCGGAAAAACCTCCGGACACCAGAATCGCTCGTTCAGCTGGCAACAGTCTCGATAAGTTAGGAGGGTCTAATGCAAGTGTTGATCCAGATGGTATGTATGGTCATTTTTAAATTGAAATACCACATAAAACGTCGCGATAGCCTAAGTATCAATATAAGCCACGATAGCTGAGTGGTTGGGAGATCGGAATTCGAGTTTGATCTCCAGGGCTCGTACTAATGGGTTTTTTAAAAACTTATGTACGATTTAACTCGTTGTCTTGGATATAAAGGCGACGGGCTCACCACCTGTCACGTTAACCAAAAAACTGTCTTTGGTGGAAGGTGGGTCGATAGGACTTAATTGTCTAGACCTCTGTGTACCCCTGTATTGACATTTCTAATGCAGGAATATTGGGCGTGAAGATATTTATTTATTGTATAATATTCTCAGCTTATATTGAGATAAGGCCCGTAAAGTCTATTAGCTTTATACTTCTTACTAATTAATTAAAAAGCCGTGATAGCCGAGTGGTTGGTTGGTCGGAATTTCGAGTCAAGAGCGAGTTCGATCCCCAGGTGGCAGGCTCGTACCAATGGGTTTTTCAAAAACTTATGTACGAATTATATCGTTGGCTTGGACATAAAGGCGGCGACGGGCTCACCACCTGTCACGTTGTCCCGAAAATATCTTCGGTGGAAGGTGGGGCGAAGGGACTTAATTGTCTAGACTAGATCTCTGTCTACCCCTGTATTAGGAATTGCGTGAAGATATTTATTTATTTGTTATTTATTATTATTTTACTAATTAATTGTCATACTTACTAATCGCCAGTGTCCACTGGCTAAGCGATAAGTTCCAAAATAGATTTGCAGTTCGTAATTTTTGTGATTATTTGTATATACCTAGTCAGGTCATAAATTCTGTCACATGATTAACATAAAATAATTAAAACAAGTTTATTCATTATGTAACTATTTATATACCAAAATGAACTTAACAAAACATAGATTCTAATGACACTAAATTTTATTCAAAATGATCTCCGTGATTTTGAATACAGGCCTCCAGTCTGTGCGGCCAGTCGTCTATCGCAGTACGAACGAGGTACATGTTAATATCAGCGGCTATGTCTTGAGTGACTCCAAATTGGGATGAGGCTTTGAGCACGTCTTTTCCTCCAAGTGTTGCCGTATTTTGTAATCTAACAGATTCAAATCTGGACTGGAGGAGGGCCAGTCTTCGTGCCCGATGAAGTCGATTTCACGCGTCGCCAGCCAGTCTTGTGTGCTCTTCGCTCTATGAGCTGGCGCCGAATCTTGTTCGAATACCCAGTGCCTGTTATTGAACATGGTATGAGAAACAGGTTCCACAAGGTTCGTCAGGACTGTATTTTGATACACAATTGCATTCATTTTTACACCTTTCTCACAAAAATGTACCTATGTTAAGCCTCAATAAGAAACTCCCAACCATACCATGAGCGAGGATGGAAAATGACCTCGTTGGACACGCGGAATACGGTTGCTCGCTTCTTCACTACTTTGTGCGTAAACCTTATCATTTTTTTTGTTGTAGCTCTCTTCTACGGTAAAAAATTTTTCATCCTAAAAAAGAATTTCCCGATATTTTTTTCCCGCGTACCGCTTCAACTAAGCGCGGCATTTCTTGGTCTTAGGTTCATTAGACGAGCATTCAAACAATGTCCTGTTTTTCTTCGATGTGCCCGAAGCCCTGAGTCTTCATTTAAAATCCTTTTCTCCGTGGTTCTGCTTAACGCCATCTGAAGGGCCAACAGTTTCTGCTTACGTTTGGGATTTCATTGAATTCGCGCCTTCACAGCTTTTATCACTGCTGGAGTCCTAACAGACCGAGGGCGACCACTTCTTGACCTGTCATCTACACTAGAATCTTCATTGTATCATTTGATGGTATGATAAACGAATCTTTTGGTTATATTCAAATTTTTCAGTATGTCAGAAACTTGAATTGGCGCGTAACCGCAACGATACAACGCAATAACTGCAACAAGGTCTTCTTTAAGCGTCCACTCCATATTTAAAAATGAGTAAAATTCTAAAAAAGTATGTAGTTTTGTTTTCATGAATAATTCGAAATTCGAATTCATAAAAATTTTTTGTGGCCAGCATTGTAAAAGAAAAGTTTTTACTGTGTGACAATACTTATGACCTGACTGTGTATATTTAGCCACACGAGATTAAATCTTCTTTTAAGATGTAAATACTGTGTATACATTGTACTAATACTGTGTAACACCGTATTTTTAATAGCTGTTGGTAGTATAAACTTTGAGTATATTATATACTAGCTAAATACAAAACACTGGACAAACATCCATTCCTTGTGAATGATATATTCCTATAACTAAAATATAAAATGATCTGTGAAACTTTTAAAATTAAAAACGAATCATTTTATGTTATTAAAATTAGAGTGTGTCACCCTAATTTTAATACACAAAATGGTTCGGTGCTATTACCTTCTTGAGATCCGTTAATAAATAAAATTAAGTTCAAGTCCAAGCTTTCCGCTACAAGTCTTCATGACACAATGAGCTCATTCTGCGTAAATCAGATTTAAACTTAGTAATTAATAGCTGACGACCCGATGGCATATTTTGGTATTGGGTGACCCTGCTTTCAAAGCGACGGGTTGTGGGTTCGAATTCCGCTAGTAACAAATATTTCAGTGATTAATCAGTCTGTGTTGAAAGTTTTACTCTAGTTATGTATGAACATTTATCTCTGCGTAAAAAGCTAAGAATACATATGTATGCAAAGTTTGTATAATGTAAAGACATTAAGTTGTAGGCATAGTAATTTTGTTAGTCTTATGTATGTATTTATTTGTATTAATTTTACTTTATTTTTATTTTTTTATTTATTTATTTCGAATTTGCACCTGCCTACATATTTCTACCGTTATCTTGAACATTAATACGGCGATAGGCGCACCACCTGTCTCGCGGTCCCAAATAAACTTCAGTAAGAAAGTGGGTAGAAAGCATATACAGGACATTGAAGATCCATCACTGTCCCCGTGGTCACGGGACCTGTAAAGTACGCAAAACGTTGAGTTGAATACGCAAAAGTTTAAATAAAATATAAAGCTAAAACGCAATAAAATCCGTCAATTATCGTCCAATTTTTTTATTTACCTAATAATTTTAATTGTTGCTAGTTTATTACAACTGAGTTTTTCCATTGAATCCAGAATTTTTTAAAGAAAATATATTTGAATATAAGCAATTCTCTTGCCAAAAGTAGCGATTACAGCAAATGCTCCTTATGCCGTCCTTAAGTACCGGCCTATGTCCTGCAGTGGACTTTTCCAAGGCGTCAAGTAAGTAATTTAACATATACTGCAAACACACACTAATTTAGATGAATATTGATTATAAAACAGAACACGAAGAATGTTCTGGAAGTTCGGAAGGAGCTGAAAATGGACATGAAGAAAAAGGAGTGTATGCGGCGCCATGGTGGTGCGGGAATTGGATTTTATTATCCGAACACGATGATCACTGGACTAGAATTCCACCAGGTAATTAAAATAGCTAATTCAAATATGTCGCGCTTAGTTAAGACGTTTTATATATTTTATGTTATATCAGTTTGTTATTGGAGCAATTAAAAGTAAATCAAAGAAATACTTTAGAAACTGAAAAAGGTTTTCCATATTTGAAGTGTCAAAGGATATATTTCGAAAGATCCTGTATTGATTTTTAATATTCATAATATTTTAATTTTTCGCTAAACATGTTACACATGTCGTTCCCATTGGTGCAATTAATGACGCCAATACAAAACTAAACTCTTTCCAAAACTGGCTGCAATTTTTTTGGTTTTCTTTAAAATATAGAGAATTTCAAATGAAGACCTAAAGAAAACTTTTTATGTCATATATTGTACTAACAAACCTAAAATTTTTTAGATTTGATTGATTCTACCGATTCTAGTAATGACGATCCCACTGAATCTGAAGTTGAATTTAACAAAAAATACGTCGCGTTAACGCACAGATTGGTTCACCGGCGAGCCTGTATTGAATTGAATAGGAGACAAGCCGATAATACTTTTGGTAAGAACTTCAGAGCTCAATTTAATAAATATCTTCACGCCATTCCCAATACAGGGGTGAACAGAGGTCGAGTCTAGACACTTAAGTCCCTCCGACCGACCTTCCACCGAAGTTTTCGGAACAACATGGTGCTGACCCCGTCGCCATCTTTATGTCCAAGCCAACGATATGGTCGTACATAAGTTTTTGAAAAAACCCATTGATACGAGCCGGCCACCTGAGGATCAAACTCGGGTTTCCTGATTCGAAAGTCGGTCACCCAACCACTCGGCTATCGTGACATGTATGTCACAGTTTAATCAATTTCGTTTTCTTAATTCTTAAGTTTTGGTAAGTATCTTAATTTGTGAATTTCACATCTTAAACATTTTGCTTGTATTTATCTCTAGTTACCTAACAGTTTCGTCAAAAGCATTAACGTAACACCCGAGCTAAACATGTCACTTCGGAACGTTGACGTTCGTGAACGGTGACGTTCAAAACTATTTTCGACGCTCTCGCCGCTTAAATAGCAACAACTTTTATTTTGGTACTGTCCCCTAAATTCTTTGCTAGATTGTGTTTAGTGATGACGGTAAAATGATTCAGCAATGACATAACATTCTATAACAGATTTATGTGTATATCTATTATATCCAAACAAAAAAAAACTTTGTTTATGTTTAATTTCAACATGGTAAAGATTTTGGCTGTTTTTTTGGGTGAAAATTGTAATTTCGTTTATAACGAAACAACTTCTATAAAATTGATTTAAAAAAAAACTATTCGTAAGTAAATTGACTCACAGCCGTAACTGACCAAACTCAAGCAAACTAAATTTAATTCTCTCCTCCCGAACGTCAATACTCAGTTGAAGCAGACGCGCGACTGCGGCCAGACGATATTTATACACGCTGTAATTTCTTTATTTTCTATTGATTTGACATCGGGAAATTGTTGAATGACGTCATTCTGGTAACAGTGCATGCGCGTGAAGTAAAAAGTGACGAATCAAGGTCAAGATCTTTCATTTCTAGAGTCTTATCAACAACATGGGTCATACTACATGTAAGTATTTTTTTTATTTTTCTCTTCAGCGTTAAGTTGCATTATTACTATTTGTAAATTCTGGAGTTTTTGTACAATATATTGTTTTACTTTATTTTTAGTTAGAAATATATTAACTAGTGCTAATGGGAGTGTACGTCAGAAATTGGAGGAAATTTTGAAATTGATGCTGGTATTATGGTGTCGACAATCACAAGTTAACAGGCTCGTCGCTTCTGAACCCTGTGGTAAAATACAATAACCTTTTTTTATTGATAACTTTAATAATATATTATGATGGTTTTGGTGTATGTGCTTAAGACCGTTTGTATATTTGTGTGTTTAATGAAAACAACTTTATTCTTGCTTTATTGTTTTCTATTGTTGTATTTTTAGAATTTAAGAAAAACAAATTTGTCATTCCAATTGAATTTTTATTATAACATCCTTTCAACAATGAAACCCATGAAATACATTCTAAATAATACGAATGCGGTGACTTGTAAGAATAGTTATCAGCTATTAACCAAGTTACTGCGACACAATTTAAATAAGATCTAATTGTTTCTTATTTTTCTAGATTCTCTTCATTGTTTGTCTATTTATTGTTGTATGCGAATAAGTAAAAACCAAAAGCTATGTATTACATGGAAACGAAAAAAAAAATATTGCATGTTGATAAATTTTGACATGCTTGTTGCAATAACCGAAACTGATGTTGTAATGTTAAAGACAAACATATTATGCATTAAGTAAATACTCATATATACATAAATATACATAAAGTGTGCCTAATATGAAATTTATTATTGCATTTGTGTACTATATTTGACAGAATTCAGATTTTCTAAACGATTGTTTAAAGATTACATGCTATTTCATTTTACAAACATTTGGCCCAAAAATGCGGTACAGGTAACTTGTCTTTTCGTAGCATCAATGTGTGACCCGATATTATTTACGTATCGGCTATTAGGTATAAGACAAAACTTAAACCTCTTCTTATCGATTTTTTGTAATTGCAGGTGATGGGATTATTTATATTTAAAATCTTTTTTTAATACGTTCACGACGATTTGCCTTTGTTATTAAATGATCAAATCAAGGATGCACTTGAAATAATATAAGAAAATCTTTTTCAAATGAAAAACTTTACAGGAAAGTTTTATAAATTAATTTAATTGAAATGTTAATGACTTGAAATTACTTTCTGTAAGAATTCTGGGCTGAAATATTGTAATTTTACATGCACCTAAAACAATAGTAAATTGCTGAAGCTAATTGAAATAAATATGAACTAAAAAATTTTAATAAGTCACGATAGCCGAGTGGTTGGGTAGTCGGAATTTCGAGTCAAAGGACTCGAGTTCGATCCCCAGTTGGCAGGCTCGTACAAATGGCTTTTACAAAAACTTATGTACAAATATATCGTTGGCTTGGACATAAAGTCGGCGACGGGCTCACCACCTGTCACGAAGTCCCGAAAATATATTCGGTGGAAGGTGGGTCAAAGGGATTTTATTGTCTAGACTAGACCTCTGTCTACCCCTGTATTGGGAATTGCGTGAAGATATTTATTTTATTTATTTATTTAAAAATGTTAAATATTGTTTGTGGCGACGCACTTAATTTCGAGCCACTGTGTCCCACCTGCATCAGTTGAAATTTCTTTTGTGAGTAAATTTCTACTGTACGCGTTTTTGCGACATATATCTGATGTTATACAACTTCCGACTTTATTTACAAAGACAAATTTATAGCTATTGAAAAGATCAATACTATGTACTATCACCATCAGCCATGCTGAGTTTTGTTATTAAAGAAAAAAAGATTATAAAATCAACCAAAGTGAAAATCCTGCTCACGTCAAGTATTTTTTTTTAAATAAACATGACTGAAAAGCTTAGAAATTCATAAAATATTAGAGTATTATTTGGTCATCATTTCTACCTATAGCTTACCATGAATGGAAACATTGACTATGGTTAATGGTTTGGCAAATGTCCAGAACATTTGGCGAAAGTCATTATGACAAGCAAATGTTCCATTACAGCAGTTCTGGGTTATCGAGCGTTTGTATTTATGTCATGGTCATCTTTATTCTTAAGTTCCTCTGCCGGCCGGCCACACCATGATTGTATTGAAACAAATGTATAAATATAATTAGGTCACGGTAAACGATTCTAAAAATACAAACATTTACTTTTTACAAACAATTTTCAAGTGGGATCTATTTAGAAAGTTTAAAAAAATATCCCGAAAATATCTTCGGTGGAAGGTGGGTGAAGGGACTTAATTGTCTAGACTAGGCCTCTGTCTACCCCTATATTGGGAATTGTGTGAAGATATTTATTTATTTATTACAGAATTTATTTCTATTTTACGAAAATGATAATTTGTACTTTTGTCTAAATCTTGTTGATTTTTGTTTTAAAACTGAATTTTTGTAATTTATTTTTATAAGTAAAAAGAATTGTATATAAAATATGAATTCATTGGTTCTCAGAAAGTGACAAAACTGTCGTTGTGAAACGAGGAAATGAAGAGTTTGGATTTAGAATTCACGGAAGTAAGCCCGTGGTCGTATCAGCGATCGAACCCGACACACCGGCCGAGACATCCGGATTAGAAGTAGGAGACATTGTCATTGCTGTAAACGGTAAGTAAGATAAGTAAATATACATAGTGAAAACAAAATATCCGAAATATATCATCTAAAAAGCTTCTCACGATAGCCGAGTGGTTGGGTGGTTGGAATTTCGAGTCAAGAGACCCGAGTGCGATCCTCAAGTGGCCGTACCAATGGGTTTTTCTAAAAACTTATGTACGAATTAATATCGTTGGCTTGGACATAAAAGGCGGCGACGGGCTCACCACCTGTCACGTTGTCCCGAAAATATCTACGGTGGAAGGTGGGTCGAAGGGACTTAATTTTCTAGACTAGACCTCTGTCTACCCCTGTATTGGGTATTGCGTGAAGATATTTATTTATTTTTAAAAAGTTTCGATGCACACATGACTACTTCTATCCAAGCTATAATTGATTGTAAATATTATAAGAAGTTAATATATATTGCCTTGGATGTTTGTCTTATAGTTTGGTTGAACTGGAGTGGACATCAAATGTTTTAAATATAGAAATAGAATTAAATCTTCTATCCAACAAACTCAAAGAGACGTTTATAGATACAAGTATTAATGCTAAATACTTCTTTTTATTATTAAATTAAATCAATCCCTGAAAGAAGCGAAATAAGTACGTAGGGATCGTGACACGTGGCGATCTGTTCTCTCTGGCTACCCCGTCAGGGATTGTGCGTGAAGATAAATAAATAATACATATAATAAATCAATCCCTACCAAATATATCTAATTGATAAGCAGAGTATGAACCTTCTATTAGAGTCAGATGATGTTAAATGCTAAAATGTTAAATAATTAAATTAAAGTTAAAATTAAAAGTTAAACAAAGTTAAATGATTTTTAATTTAATTTGATACCCATATTCGAGTCAATATGATTCGAATATGGGTTTAAAATCTTAAAATAAAAAGGTTTTTTCCGTAAGTATTACTTTCACAGGAGGCTGATGTTTTAATTTTTTGATGACGTGAGATAAAACCTGTGTGTGAGGTATATAACTAAAATATTTAATTATTAACCAGTTTTTTTTACACGTTTTAACTTAGTATGCCAATTATACACATGAAATTGTTTAAGTCATGCCATTATTAGAATTTGTTATTTGTGTTTGAAATAAAACTCTTACAGCGAACTTCATATTAAATACCATCTTTTGATCATTGGATAAAGTAGTAAGTAATAATGTTTGCTTTCCTACAGGAATCAACGTTTTAGACAAAACTCATTCCGAAGTAGTTAAAATAGCACATTCTGGTTCGGAAATTCTGGAATTAGAAGTAAGTTGATATTTTACGTATTATTAGTCTTACACTCATAATTTCAAAAAAGTTAAGGCAAGACGAGATTGCCATCGTAAAAAGAAACTACGTATTATTACTACGATTTAAAGTCACCGGTGCTCATTACCAATTTACTGAGCTGTCAGGGTTGACAAAGTGTCTGATTGTATGCATATTTTTGGGCCAACCTAGGTACTACAACTAGGCACTACATTTGATAACTTTATGTTACGTCTTTAAGCTACTTTTTATTTAATTTGCATAATATTTTATAGGTTGCAAGAACCTGTGACGTAGTAGCTTCCTTAGCTCACGAAAGCGGTCCAGCCGCTTTGTACTCAGGATACCTATGGCGTGCGGCACCGGTGCGACCTCATCACCCTCCGCGATGGACGCGACGGTGGTTCGTGCTGAAGAGGGACAATTGTCTATACTATTACAAAACGGATTCGGTAATAGATATTTATTGAACTTTTAGTTATAGGTTGCCCTGAGAATGATTTAAATTTATACGCAATTATTTTGAATATTGTTAAAAATATTGAAAATGTATAGAAATTGAAAAGCAGATTTCTACGATGGACTTGGTAAAAAATGTAAGATACAACAAGACGTACCAAAGATTTTTGAACACTATACTTAAGTAGATATATTTTTACCTACATAAATAATAAAAGGGAAATGCGTGAAGTGAAAAAGTAGAATATTGAATGACAAGTATTTTGTTCTCACTAAATATGTTTTAAGTACAAAAAAAATCATCAAATTGTGTATTCCTTAAGTTAATTACGATTTAGTCAACAATAATATATAATATGTATGCTCTCGAGGCTTCTCGTTACAAAATGGAGCTCACAATAACGAATATAAGATATCTAATAAAATAAAAGGAACTGATTTTTCTTTCAGAGTATTCATCCAGTAGGAGCATTAATGCTTGTAAACTATCAACTTACTGAAGAGGACGCCGGGCGGCCATTTGGATTTCGACTACAGCGCGGCGGCGGTACGAGACTGCAACTTGCTGCTGATAATTCCGAAGCAGCCGCTAGATGGCGCGCTGTATTAGCACACGCTATAGACGCTAGTAACCAGGTTCGTTAACAAAATTCCGTCGAAAACCTGCAAGCTCACTTCGCTAGATGGCGTTGTAATGTAATATTTTTCTTTTCAATTCTATAATACACACAGATAGGAAGTATTTCACATACATTACTCTGATCGCAAAATAAGTAGCTAAAGTTATGTTGTGTTACAGAATCGGAAACAACGACAGTACCACAAACCCCCACCACAATTAAAACCATTTTTACATATCGTAAAATCACCTCTCGTTATTTCTGTAAGCTCAGTCTATTACAATGTGCTTGATGTGGGTTTATTAGGGTCTGCTTGATGTATAGATCAGATATTCCTAAACCCTATAGCACACTTCTAATCCCTGCAAGTAGATTCTTGATTTTTCATTGAGCATATTTTACATACTCGCTCTCAACTGATTTGCGTTTTTACTAAGAACTTAAGCTACAAATATTAATAATGTTTATATAATTCTTTTCTCTATCCTTGTGCGAAAAAGCAATTCCCTTTTTACCAAGGAGTTGTCTGGTTACCACCACAGTCTTAATTATTTCTGCTACAGTAGAACAACTGCTGAGTTCTGGTTAAAAGCCATTGTATTCACGAGAAATGAGGCATTCCATTTTAAAAGACTAAATTTACTACCTTTGAGACAGACCACGCGTGTTGGGGACGAATTTTATATGGGCTACAGTAGCTATTTACTGAACACTTAGGTAATTTTTCACCCCACTCCCCTTAATATTTTTGTAAAGTAAAATTACGTAATATTTACAGCGAGATGGGTGGTTAGAGGTGACGATGCGAAACATGAAGCTACCTCCCTCGTCCATTCTACGTCCAGATTGCTTTGGATACCTTATGAAGCTGGGATCAAAGTGGAAATCGTGGGCCAAGCGATACTGTGTACTTAAAGACGCCTGTTTATATTTCTATAATGATGGAAACAGCAAAAGCGCATTTGGTTAGTATTAAAATAGATCTAGTTCGATACCTTTATTATGGTTTGATCGTTCGTTCATGTTTAGATTCACAAAATAAAATGTGACAAGTTCATGTTCGTATACATAATAGTGGGGTGGTCAGAGGTTCATAGGTACAGCTTAGTTCTTTTAACCCTCAAATAGCAGAGATTATTATATTTAGGACAACGTTTGAAGTGAAAAAATGTCTTTCGCCGTCTTAGTGTCCAAATCAATGTTACAAATCGTATAAACTTTAAGATTAAGTCATTGATAACAGGGCTTTCATATGAGGAATTCATGACACCCTGTCACTCAGCTTACTAGACTTATAGATTCACATACGAGTATACTGGGTTTGGAATATTATTATACATGACAGTAGTAACAGTAACTATTATCTTATCTTTGATAGTAATACTTAATACCTAATTGCCCTGATTAGCTTAAAGATAAGCAAGAAAAACGGTTTTTGCTGCTTTACCAATAGGATGTTCGACTGGGTAATTACCTGACTAAATTACAATAGATATACAGAGGTTGATATAATTTAGTCCTTATGACAAAGTAACAGGTGGCAAGACTTTCGGCGTAGGTACTACTATCGTAATAGTAACAGCTTTGGCCGGAGGAAGAATTACAATAGCAATTTTGGCTGATAATAACCAGAATAGCTTCTATTTCCTATGGGAAGTTAATTGATTTTATTAATTGATAACAGAGATTAAAATTATCTAGAAAAATTGAAATCTAAGTACAAGGTACAAAGTCATTGTAGAAGCGTGCTCGTCGCGACCCCTGCCAGCCCTTTTCAGGGCTGCAATTCTACACAGCTGCGCACCCATGCCAACGAGGGTTAGGGCGTCCCCCCAAGGCGACGCACACCAGTTCGTCCCCGTTGATGTGAAATGCAGCGCACAAAGCGGCGATGGAGACCGCCACCCGTCACGCACAGCCCGACACGGCGGAAGGTGGAGGACGGAGTGCAGAGTTGGCACGTGGAATGTTAGAGGAGGAATGAGAGATAAGACGAATGAGTTGATTGAAATAATGAAAGAAAGAGAATTAGATGTCGTGTGTTTGTCGGAGACCAAGCGGAAGGGCAGCGGTACTGAAGAGCTCCCTGGCGGGGCGTTAGCTCTATGGTTCGGAGTCCCGGAGAGTTATGACTGAATATAAGGTTGTGAACTCGAGACTTCTCTGGGTTCGCTTTAAATTGGGACTGACGAAGTTATTCCTTTTGGCTGTTCAGCTTCGTCGTCCAGAGTTGAGCTGGAGGAGTTTTGGGAGAATGTAAGAGAAGTTCTAGACTTGGTTAGAGGAAACGAAAGAATTGTTGTATGTGGTGATTTGAATGGATGGGTTGGTACCGCTCGGCCAGGGTACGAGTCGGTGCTTGGAATGTTTGGCGATAAAAGGGTTAACGATGCTGGCAAGCTTATACTGGCTGTATGCAAGGAAAAGGGTCTTCTTGTGACAAACACTATGTTTAGTCACAAGAAAATCCATATGTATACTAGAACAAGAGAGAATGAGAGAAGTATGATCGATTTATTCCTGGTGGATGACCGACTGCGAAAACAGGTGATGGATACGCGAGTATTCCGGGGTGCTGACCTGGGAACGGATCACTATCTAGTATAAATAAAATAAAATAAATATCTTCACGCAATTCCCAATACAGGGGTAGACAGAGGCCAAGTCTAGACAATTAAGTCCCTTTGACCCACCTTCCACCGAAGATATTTTCGGGACAACGTTACAGGTGGTGAGCCCGTCGCCGCCTTTATGTCCAAGCCCACGATGAAATTCGTACATAAGTTTTTGAAAAACTCATTGGTACTGCCACCTGGGGATCGAACTCGGGTCTCTCGACTCGAAATTCCGACCACCCAATAACTCGGCTATCGTGACTTAATACTATCTAGTGATTACTAGATTTAGGGGTCTGTTCGCGGGTTGGCGCCACCGGACGGAGATACCAGAACCACAGTCGGTCGGTAGCATCCGAAGCTAGAAGCTTCAGGAAGCGGACACTAGGGATAAATATCAAGCAATGGTAGCCGAAAAGCTGGACAGCATTGATGTCAGGAAAGAATGTGTGGAAGAAATATGGCAGAGCCTTAGAGATGGAATGGTTAGTACAGCGGAAGACGTGTGTGGAACTGTGAAAAGAGGTAGTAGTAAAAAGGGTGATGCATGGTGGAATGACGAAGTGAAAGAAGCTGTAAATAAGAAGAAGAAAGCATGGTTAGACTACTTGGCCTCTAGTAATGATAAGGATATGAGAGAGAAGAGGAAAGAAAGATATAAGCTCCAGAAAGTTCACACGAAAGCATTGATTGAGGAAATGCGTGAAAGGAGTAGAATGGAAGCGGACGAAGGTTGTCGCACAACTTCAAGGAGAACTCAAACTCTTCTGGAAAGAGGTTGGAAGGACCCGGAGTGGTGCGACAGCCTTAAGAATTAATAAAGTGGTTTCAGGAACCAATGACGTCCTCTCAGAAAAATCGGACGTCATGCAGCGATGGAGCGAATTTTATAGAGATGTATGCGTGTGATGATCTTAGTGAGGGATCCGGAGGTGACGCCGTGACTGGTACACCAGACTCGGACCTCGATGACACTGAGGTCATCAGTATGAAAGAGATTGAATGTGCGATTAGAAGTTTGAAATGTGGTAAGGCTGCGGGACTAGACAGAGTTACTGCTGAAATGGTCAAGTATGGTGGGCCACGCGTCTGGGACAGCTTTCATCTGCTGTGCAATTTGTGCTGGCGAACGGGGGCTGTTCCGGATGATTGGCGATCCGCGGTCATTGTGCCTTTATATAAAGGTAAAGGTTCACATTATGACTGCGGGTGCTATCGGGCGATCAGCTTGACCAGTTTAGCAAGTAATGTTTACTCGAAGGTTTTGACACGTAGGATGCAAGATAAATCGGAAAGATTTCTATGGGAGGCACAATGCGGATTTAGACCTGGAAGAGGATGCACGGATCAAATGTTTTCTCTCCGCATTATCACGGAGAAGCTTCTGGCTGCTAACCAGAAGATTTTCTGTGCATTTGTGGATCTTGAGAAAGCATTTGATAAGGTTGTAAGGAAGAAAATGTGGGAACTGTTGCCGCGGTATGGTGTGGATGGTCGATTGCTAAGGGCTGTGCAGTCACTTTACTGTGACTGTAAAGCCTGTGTGCGGGTAGGGCATGACCTGTCACCCATGTTTAGCGTCCAAGCGGGCGTAAAATAGGGTTGTATCATATCTTCCTGGCTGTTCATACTGTATCTCGACAGCTGTTTACAGAAGCTGAAAGATAGCTGTTTGGGTGTGAAATTGGGTGACTTAAAAGTAAATTGTCTACTTTACGCTGATGATGCAGTGCTTATTGTACCATCAGAGGCAGAACTGCAGGCATTAGTCACGTGTATGAAAGAAGAATGTGAAATTAATGGTCTCCGTTTGAATGCTAATAAAACTAAGGTTCTGGTATTTGAAAGGGACGAAGAAAGAACGAAGTGCGAAATTTGGGTAAATCAGGAATGTCTAGAACAGGTGAATGAAATTGTATACTTGGAGAGTGCGTATAGCCGGGATGGAAGATGTGATTTAGATGTGGACAGGCGTGTCGCTGCCGGGAACAAAGTCAGTGGTGCCCTGACTGCGTTAATTAAAAGGCAAGGCGTTGTGAAAAGTGCACGCCTTGCAATACACAACGCAGTGTTGGTACCGACTTTGTTATATGGCAGCGAAACCTGGGTATGCCAGAAGAAGCATAAAAGCAGGTTGAATGCAGTGGAGATGCGATCTCTTCGTAAAATGTGCGGCCTTACCATGGCCGACCGAAAGCGAAACGAAGAGATTCGCAATATGGCAGGTTTGAAAGATGACCTTGTCTCAAAAATGGATAAGGGCGTGCTTCGATGGTTTGGGCACGTTGAGCGAATGAGTGAAGACCGAATGGTGAAGAAAATATATAGCGCGAAAGTTAATATTAAAAGGTGTCGAGGTAGACCGAGACTAACTTTCGAAGACCATGTGAGCAAATTGCTCGAAGAGGGGAGGGTCAAGAGTACTCGGATACCTAGACGTGCATGTATGAAGAAGATGATGAATCTGAAAGAAGCGAAAGAAGTATGTAGGGCTCGTGACACTTGGCGATCTGTTCTCTCTGGCTACCCCGTCAGGGATTGTGCGTGAAGATAAATAATAATAAATATATAAGTACAAAATCTTTTTTTTTTATATTTAATGTTAAATATAATTCATAGTAAAAAAAATAGAGTTATTTATATGGATAGATTGCAAATTTAGGTTACAACTAAAATGTCGAACCAATGCCGATTTTAAATAACAATTAATTTGTGATTAGAAATTATTTTCGATGTATTATAATTTTATTTTGGTCAGGACTATTAGAACCAGTATAAATCATTAGGAGTTATAATGAGTTTATTAAAAAATGTCTTAAAAATTAGGCATAATAATAAGTGTAATATTAAATATTTAATTTAAAGTATAATTGTATAAATACTGTTCAAATAGCAGCATAAGCTAGTATACAGTAACTAAGTTCAGTAAGCGATCGTGTCTATTTCATGAGAACATGGATTAATATTTTCAATGGACATACGCCTAAGCGCATTAAGAGCTTATCCCACGTAAGTTAGACGACGATCCATTTTAAAAGTAACATTTAAATCGATCATACTCGGCGATATAGGAAATAGTTGTGCAGAAACCTCCATGACCTTTATTATAATTTGTCATAATTGCCACGCTTGGCAAGCGGATTGACAATCGCAACACCAGACCTGCTGCCATTCACCTGTCTGTTGAATTTTTATCTAGTATTTTACGAGATGGCCATCGCGCTGTCTGTCGGTAGCCAACTGTATTTTCATGGCTTTTCTCTTAGTCGATGTTTTAAAAGATGGTTGTGACTGAATTAAAAAAAGTTTTATTTTCGTGTTACTTAATACTACTTATTTCATAGATTTTCGTTATTACGTAAGAAAAATTAAAATTATTTAAACTTCACGGTAGAGGAGCAGTAGTACCTACCCAGAACCCACACATTATGTTTGACATATTATTTATGCCAAATAAATTAAAACAAACGGCGGGCGAAGTGACGTGGAAGAACTTTAAAAGGAAACTTGTCTTTAAATTCGGTAGCGAAAATCGATAACATTAGCTTAAGTGTGTATTCTTTAAAATTTATATTTATAAATTGAAAAATGTATTACTTAAAATAAAATTTAATTTTGCCAAACTATCAATGAAGATTCTAAGCCTCTGGTCACCAAATGAATCCTCAAAGAAATTTATGACTGCTTCGTACTTTCATGGATTTTATAGACCTCGATAGGATGATGAATGAGAGGTACTGTTTGAAGGCTTAATAGCAAAACTTTCGAGGCAATCCTATTGTACATAAGTGAGTAACAAGCTATTCACCTGATTTCTGCAGCCCGAAATACTTGCAAAACATTATTGTCACTTTTGATACCGCCACAAAAAATATTTCCAATAATGTTGCAAAATAAAAAAGAAAAGCGCTTAATTATTTTACGTGACTCATAGAAACATCCAGAAATGTTAACTTTCATTAATTACTTGATCAATTTGCAGGCATGGCTTGCCTTCATGGCTACCGGATTCAAACCTGTTCGCCAGGTGGTAAGAAATACGCCTTCGAAGTGATGCCAACTGAACCAAAACAAAGACACTTTTACTTCCACACAGAGTCTGAAATGGATAGGAAACGGTTAGTTAGATTATTAATTATAAATTAATTAGGAATATATTGTTGCATTGCTGAACCTTTATCCTTTTCCCTTATAAACGGTACGTTTACAACTTTACTCTTCTATCGTAAGGTCTACGTTACGATAGAAAAGTAAAGTTAAGTATTGTATTTAAAAACTCTAGTAAACAAAAATTGTAACTAGCGGTTTTATTTTTTTTTATTTCTCATGCTTAAATATTTACCCTCCAAGAAAAGCGAGCCACAGTAATTTTTTTTCTTACTGTAAAATCATATTTAATTCTAAGTTTTAAACTTCAATAAATTCAACACTATCTTACGAGCCCTCTTGCCTAGATTAGTACACTTTATTTAAAATATAGTATATGTTATTTTTGAGATGCTGATAGTTCCTTTAATGTAGAATGAACTTTACACCTCGAAGTTAAAATTGCCAGTTATTTTAACAATACATGTGAAATTATTATCGTAATTAATAAAAGAACTGAGGAGTAATAAAGAAAATTGATTTTGCAGGTGGATGGCGGCTTTAGAGTACTCCATAGATCGATGGATGAAGGCCGGTTGACGACGCATGCTTATACGGGAAGATTCATTCGACATTATATAATTTATTTTATAAAAATGTCTTCCTTATTTAATTTTTCTGTTAACCTTATTCCTTCTATGACCAAGAAAAAAACATTTATAGACGTGTTTTGAAATATTAAATGTAATATTTATCATAAACCACCAAAGCTAAATCAGACCAAAAACTTCAAAAACAGTAGAAATCATATTTATTAGATTACTGGAGCACCTATCAGTATTGTTTTTAGAATATTTTACGAAAATCGTTGAGATGTTATAAAACTTTATTTTGTTTTTAAAATAATATATTTTAAAAGAAAAAATGTATTAGATAGTTTTTAATATTAATAAGTTTGTGTAACATGTAGGTATCAAATAATTCATAGCAACGTTGGTACCCGTCCTAAACAAATAGTTTCGAATCCCACCTATTATATCAAGAAATAAATTAAATTAACCAGATAATTAAATACGTAGAGCTTAAAATACTTACCTAATTAATCAATTGATTATCAAGTTCACTAAAGTACCATAATGAATCTGTTTCTTAGTATTTTAACCTCACTTAAATCATAGTTTAGATAAATTGTAACGGTGCATCGAACATGAAACATTGTTTTAAAAAAGCATAGCTTTAAACGATGTTATTCTAAAATAAGATTTTAAAATTTATGAAATAAAGATAACAAAATAATATCTTTTTATACACACGACTGAACCAATGAGACTAATTCAGACGTTTTAAATATTAATGGTAAAAAATCGAAACCTTAATACAACTCTTTAATGAATAATATTATTATTTCTGAGGCCAAATAAAGATATAAAAGGATACATTTAAACCTAAATATGAAGAGACTTTATCTTAAAGAAAGTGAAGCATTGTTGCAGCTAATAATATTGATCTAGTCTATGATAGTTTGTAATAATTAAATTAAATATCACTATAGACATATAGCATCATACATATAACATCATATTAAAATACCGTTAATTAAAGAAAAACTGCAAAAATCTCTTTGCTTTCCAAAGTGATTTATGCAGAATGGTAGGCATGGATTTTCATAATTGAAACTATTTAAATCCAAAATTTAGAAGTAGCAAAAATATCTAATAAATGTAATTTTACGAGTATGTCGATGTGCCATTATGATTAGTCATTAGATTTCGAAATAAATATTAAAAGAATATTTAAGAATAAATATGAAATTATTATCATTAGGTATAACATGTTTCGTTCTTAGTAAAAAAATATTAATATTTAAGGACGTTTATATGTTATTGGTGTTGTGAAAATTAATATTTGGTCTCAAGATATTTTTTTCGTATATTTTAAATATAAATGTATTTTAAATAATTTAAAAGGTTAATTCTGAAGTATATATATATATTACACATTTTTGATAATAGATGTTATTGTAAGAGGCTTCATTAAACTATCTTTAGAATGTGGTCCATAATAGGTGACTTAAAATAGTGCATTAAATGATTAAATAATAGAGAAGTTAAATTCATTACGACGTTACGTATATAACTAATCACATAAAGGCTCAAATATATATATATATATAAATAAAGAATAAAGACTTGGATGTAAACAGACTCGGTTGAATGCTTACAGAGTTGCATTATATGTATATTAGTGAGTGTGTAATGATACATTCTTTAAATAAAACTTATTAATGATTTTCTTTACATAATTGTTAAAATAATAGAGCACATTATTCTAAATAGTATTAATCATCATATTTATTATGATCAGAATAATTATTTATATTATTATTAATAGATATATGGCTATTGTAATGTGTTCAGTAAGTAAGAAATGTGTTTATTATACCATTCAGCCTCTTTTTGATCACCTACATAAGTCAGACTGTCCTAAAATGTTCCCCACTTCTACTATATGTCATTCGTATTGTCAATAAATGTGTCAAATAGATATTATGAATTTGCCAAAGTTTTGCCAAATAGATTCATGATATTAAAGAAATTCGCAACAATATTCATGTTAATTTAGTCTATTTCCGATAATGAATTTTCTGTGGAAGATTGCAGAAAAATATTTTACTATTTGTTCAAGGGATATTTTCATGGAATGTCTGTAAATCTGAGGGTCGTCTTTAATTGTTATTATATCGTACGGTAGATTTGAATTTTTTTCAGATTTATGTAATATAATTAACTGCGTTCGAGCGTCTATCGACTACATGTTACATTGCTCGTAAATATTTATAGCTTAAAAACATATTTATTGAAAATTTTGAAATGACTGCGCAATGATTAATTTTAGATGTCAATGGAAAATTGCTCTCACTAGAGCTATTACCATTATTCTAATTATTATTATATTATCTACATATTTTAATTCAAACTTGTATTTAATTATAAAATTGTACAACGACCTCCGTGGAAGAGTGTCGTACACAGCGATTTTTTATTGTGTCGTCAGCTCTGAGGTCCCGGGTTCAATTCCTGGTCGGGTCAACATAGAATACAGTTTTTCTTCATTTTATCGGGTTACACATGTTTGTGATAAATTATTTGTTCCTGATTTCTTAACACAAGTGCTTAAGCTACTTTCTTTGGAAGCAGTGCAATATATATGATGTATATATCTTTAGTATTTGCCGTATTTATATGACACTAAATATTTTTCAATATTACACACAAACTTAAAAGAGTGATTGTAATAAATATAGTAGAAAACGTCCCGGTATGAAACAATCTTGTGAAAAATACGCAAAATATCTGTATTTGATCCAATCGGCTGTTATTCTACGGACCCGTAATTCGGAATGTACCAATAATATATAATTGTCAAAGTGTATCCATTGCTGACTAAACCATTCTGTATTAAGAGACTACGTAAAGAGACATGTCTCTTTTAACTATTTACGACAGAGATATGAGACTATCTCTTAGCCGTTAAATAAGATATATGTTACAGTAGCCGATGAAAGCTTACGTTCCAAAGTATATGTCACGAATGTTTTAGATTCCATTAACCATTGCCGCATTTAGGAGAGTAGGTGAAATATTACTATTTATAAAGTGTATTATGTGGATTAATGTTCCGATGAGGATTTTTTAATTATTTATGTGACTGTATTGATAGACTTCGTTGTAATAAAGAATAAAAGAAAAAATATTGTAGTTTTAATTTCATTTAACTAGGTAGTTTAACTAAACTGTTTGTATACCTAGTGAAAATTTTCTCGCAACTTTTTTTTCCAAAGAATATCATTTGCAATGTGGCGTATGGTATCACATAATATAATTTTAAATTTATTTAAATTTATTTCTCGATATCTCCGGATATTGGAACCCTATACATTTTTTGTCTGCTTTTCTTGTTTCTTCTCAATCAGAGATTTATAGAAAGTCATTATTACGAAAATAGGAATTGAGATTATTACGAAATTGTAAATACTATATATGTTTACAAGGTATTACATTAGATAATTGCTAAATATAAAATCATATAATTAAGATGAAATTTATGTTCATATGCGGAAGAATATTTAATATAATAATGTCTTCATGTATTCAGTATATTGGACTCTCCGGGCTCATTCAAAAATTTGAAATTAGTAAACACAAAGGTTTACATTAATTAGCGAGTCAGAATGAAATTCGTGATGTTGAATCTAAAAATTCGTGGGCGGTGTCAATTTACACGACGTATAAGCTACTAACACGAAAAATAAACAATCGAATGATATCCTTCCCTTTTTTATTGCTTTCAAAGTAAAAACTGTATGGAAGGCTTTGGCGGGTCGTCGGCAGTTGCAGGCGCGGTGAGGAGAAGGGGGGTAGTACAGGAGCGCTACTGCCTCCGTCAACGTAGGCGCAGTAGTACGCGCGCTTCTCTCCCACCAAGCGCTCGCTATATGCGCATACGCAGTCTTCACGCTCTACGAAATCATCAATATTCTGTGACTAAAACATTTTCTTAAATAACTTTATCAACGGATTTCAGTGCATACACTGGAACATAGTGTAATTGTGTCATTGCTGAGATGTGCTTTTGTGATTGATTATGTATGACTGTTACAACTTTTTCAACTAACCACAGTGTCTATTAACTGTTTATGGCCTGTACAGTGCGTCTATTGTTGTGTGCGCCACCACTAATCTCCTATTCACCTGTTCGTGCCACTAGCTGCGGTAGGACTGTGAAATGTGACAAAAAATTGCAAAGAGTCTTTATTTTACGGTTCGGACCCTTATTTTGTAAACTCTGTGGGTTAACTACCTGACTACTGGAGTGCGGACGCAGCTGACGATCGATCGGACAACCAGTCGCCTTGTGAGTTAATTTTTTTCTACAGAATATGTAATATAATACAACGGATGTGGAATAAATTGGGTAGGCAGGGTGCGCTTCACTTTGCTACCTGTTTTATTACATGGTCATGTGTTTGATGGTTTCGTGTGATTAAAATACAGTCTTCTATTGTTTTTTCTTCCTTTTTTTAAGCCTTAATACCACCGGAGTGGAAAATAATAGTCCCAAGTAACGGTTCGTGGTTTGCGCCATTGTTTTACAACTGTATTTAAACGTTTACTGCCACTGTGTTTCGCAGAGATTATAATTATAATCATTTCCATTGTTTCTGTGTGGAAAATAGTCATACAGTTATAAGTTTATTGCAATATAATCCTTAGTTGTATGGTTCAAGCCTTATAATTACAAAACAAATTTGATAACGCTGATACGCGAAATGAACTCGTTGCCGGCTTTGTTACGGGAGACTGGAAACTGACCGCTATCTTCATAAATTTAGATATTGTTACATAGTTTTCATGTATGTATGCTGAGTTATAGTAAATGATTTAAATTTTGTACAGTGAAGTAATCTTTGCTATAACTGTTCATTAGTTACTAAATCAATACTTACATTGCTATGATTTTTTTAGACGCTACAGCACCAGATGGCTCTTGGCATTATACTAGTATTTATCGAAATAGTTATCCTGCCTTATGTCGGTTAGCCATCACCATTATAAAAGTTTGTCCCTTTTTCGCTTTTTAAAACACCCACAAGAAAGCAAGTGGTACTTTTCTCTCCCGTGCTGCTAGATACGTTTTAAGATTTCTTCATGTTATTTTATTTATGTTAAGTTATTGTTATAAAGGTATTAAGTTATAATTCTAGGTATGATATCTCTACTTTCATCTCTATCTCGCTTTTCCTTATAAAGCTTTTTTTCTTCTCTAATTTAATCCGGTGACACTTTGTTTGGTTGCTTCTTTTAATAGTGATAATATATCCAAAACTGTGTTTCAATATTGTGATAAATTTGATGGGCATGACAATAACAAAAAACGAACGAACGATACGAACATATTTAATTTTACACGTACTTGCTTTTACATATTATACTGACTGATACCATAAACCGGCTCACAATTAACCTTCACGTATCCGGTTCCGACGTAAAGCCAAATCAAATTGGAAGTTAGAAGATGTAGCGTCAGAAACACACCACAAACAATAGAAACATTACATTTCATATCACATTTCCGAAAAATTCACGCAATGCTTATTATCACAATGCTTATTATAATAGGGGACAAAATTCAGCCGTTGAGTCCTCTTCAAAAACCACAAAGCTCTCGGAAACTAAGCATTCGTTATACCAAACTCTTCATTAGAACGCACACTATATGAGCAAAGGTTTACCACCCTCTTCAATTCTGTGGGTGTCGTAAGATGTCACTAATGAAAACAGCTCATTATATACAAAGATAGATATATACATAGATAGATCATATACATTATCCTGATCCCAAAGTAAGTAGTTTAAATACTTGTGTTATGAAACAACGAAGGTACCAAAAACACCCAGACCTGAGAAAATTTAGAAAAAATGTCTACATTGCGGGTCAATTAAACCAGGAATCAAACCCGGGACCTTAGAGCTGGCAAAACTATGAGCACCTTTTTTTTACGCCACTTGTCCACGGAGGTCGTCATCATTAACAGCAATGGCTAATACTTGTAGTGAAAGCCATGTCGGAAGTATACCAGTGACGGCCAGCAATGTCAGTATCCGGTGACTACTACTGCGATCGCCAATCCACCGAATTATGGCAATTATGACAAGTTCTCTTTGAGGCTGACATTACTACAATGTTTTGCAGTAAAATTTGAGATGTTTAATCGTTTTCGTAGATATCGTCTTGCAGATTATTACTCGTAGGAAGGATTTTTATTGCAAAACAGCAGTACCGCAGACTAGCTCGCTTGGAAACGCTTTGTCGGGCAAAACGGTTTTATTTTTCGGATTAAAATAGGATAAAGGTATTCCTTAAAAGAAAGTATTTATTAAAAGTAGTCCTTCCCGTGAGCTACAGCTACCTTTACACCAAATTTCAACAAAATTTGCTTAGTATTTTTCCGCGAAAGTGTAACAGACGCACAGATAGAGATAAATTCACACTTATAATATCATTATGGATAGGAGATCAAAATCGGATTTTGGGTTTTGTTCCTGAGCAAAGTTTATTTATTGAATTTCCTGAAACATTCTTAACGTTCTGTATATTTTCTCGTTTGCTATATTTCAATAAATATACCATTTGTAATGTTGCATACATTATTTTTTTTAATTTTGTCGAGAAATTTCAGTGAATAAAAAATATAATAATAGTAACACTGTTTAATAGTAATATGATAAGCCCTTATTACTATGTCTCACCTCACCTTTGCAGTAACACTATCGCAACATATACTCCGCCACACAGACACGCATGTCTAACAGACACGTACGTGTCTGTTAGACATGCGTGTCTGTGTGGCGGAGACTTCAAACAAAAAAATCACTATCAAATAACCTCGTTCATGGAATATTTATCTTCTTATATCAATTTATTGTGTATTTATCTAATAAAACATTGAAATATTTTATATTAACTTAGACACTCACCTATTTAAAATTCACAATGTTAAAAAGTCACGATAGCCGATTGTTGGGTGGTCGGAATTTCGAGTCGAAAGACCCGAGTTCGATCCCCAGGTGGCAGTACCAATGAGTTTTTCAAAAACTTATGTACGAATTTCATCGTTGGCTTGGACATAAAGGCGGCGACGGGCTCACCACCCGTCACGTTGTCCCGAAAATATCTTCGGTGGAAAGGTGGGTCAAAGGGACTTAATTGACTTGACCTCTGTGAAGATATTTATTTATTTATTTTACAATGTTAAGGATTTTTTGAATTCGTAAATATTGAATTTGTTTGAATTGATTTAAAATTCATGCAACGCGTGACGCATGACGCTTTGCATGCATATTAATGTAAGTTTTCCTACGTTTATAAGAGATACCATCATAAATTTTCTTTAAACTTTTTGTACAAAAACTTGTGGTCGAACACCGTTTAGATTCAAACTGTTGCGGATTTTATCTATGTAGATGAGAAATATTATCCTGTCCATTTTAGCTTGCTGTATCTTAGATTCATCACTTTCAGATAGTATCACACACTGAGTATCTTTAAACTATTGTGTATTAAAGAAAAAGATAGACTTCAAAAAGGCGATACTTATGGAGTCTCTTTCGCCAGTTCTCCGTGAGAGGAACCTTATTAAAAATCGGTAGGAGATAAATAAATTAGTATTGATAAGCGAATGTATATTGTAAGCGAATGTACAAATAAATGGTTTTATTTGAATGAAATTTAACGAAGTTTGGTACGATAGACACTGTAAAAGTGATTTTACTATGTCGTCCCTTGATCTTATTTTGGCGCTACGCTTGCTGGGTATTGGATTAATTGATTGACTAAAAACATTTGACTTAGTACCTTATATAATACGGTGGAGGCGGCTTTTTCATCCAGTGTATAGTACAATCTACAATCATCTGATAAGGGGATATCTAATCTAAAATCAAATATCACTTATCGGGGCAATTGCAACCTTGCAAGACGCCGAAAACGAATTCCAAGTAAAACACTGTCGACAAACCGTATTGTGTAATTATAAATTAATTTAGCATTTGTACATCAGATAGGCATTGGAACCTTTTTACTGTTATTTTTAATGATAAGAAATAATTACTAATTCCGAAAACTTTGATACTTTATCAATATTACTATTAGATATTGTACCGTAAAAGAAATCGGGGTTACCTACATAGTCTGGGGTGATTGGAATTCCAGTCAAGACACCCGAGTTCGATTCCCAAGTGGTAGGCTGTGCCGATGGAATTTTTCAAAATTTATATACAATTAATATCGTGGGCACGACATAAAGACGACGACAGGCTCAACATGTGTCACGTCCCGAAAACATGTCTACATTTAATGAAGGGTCGAAATGACTTTATTGTCGACTTCTGTCTACCCCTGCATTGACGTTGCCGTTAAGATATTTTTTATCTATATCTATGGGCAACAGAAAAAATATATTGAAAGAATAGCCATATTAATATTTATTAAAACTGTTTTTATTTCAATGTTATTCCCAAATTTAAGACGAACCCATTCGTATTGAAAGTCTATAAAATTTTGTACTTAGTAACCGTATATAAGGGCAAAATTCGATGTACCCGGAATCATCCTCCGTGCGTCCATCCGGCATCAGCTGAGTTAAGCTATCGTCAATTACTTATAAGTGCTGCGTGGTATGTAGTAGTAATGTACCACTACTCATCCCGTAGGCATCGTAAGAGGCGACTACGAGATAGTTATAAAGTTACAAACCGGAGACGGTAATTTGCATCTCGTTTGGACTCTTTCTTAAAATATTTAAAGGATTTGAGGTATTATTAGTAAAATGCCCGAACAAAAGTAGATTTCTGTTAATCTGTCGAATCAATGTCTATGTTGCGGGATTACTGGTATTGTAACCGTAAATCCTCTTGCCGAGCAATGAAGAAAAATCCTTTTAGAAGTAGAATTTTAACGCATTGGACTATATATTTGTATTGACATATAAATTTCAGTTAAATTGGTAACAAACTTGAGCGTACAAAGCATCGAAACCTACAGTACTTTAAGGCTATTTAAATATGCTTGTAACAAAATATAGGTAACTTTCGAATATCTCCCACGGGCTTTGACTACATTATAAGAACATCACAGATAGTTCCGATCTAATTATAATTTATTAATATGGAAATTATTCTTTAAATCGATGAACAGGAACACTTATCATGTAATTATGCAACGTCAAAGCAATTGTAATAACACGATAGTCTTTATGGCATGAGACTCGACAGAAATAGCGATTTGGTAATCGAACATCGTCAAAGTAATAAGTTCTCGTTAAAATATTCAGTGCGAGTTAGTTGAGTATTGAAGACCTGTGTTTGTAGAGACATGGATCTCGATCCATAAATTAAAATAAATTATCATGATACTGTTTTTGATTACGGAACTGTAACGAACGGATAATTTTAAATTTATTTTCATATTTCATATTTATTTTTATATACATAAATTTTATAGAGAAAAAGAAAATGAAAAAATATTTATTTGCAACCACAAAACAACATTATATTAACATGTTACAAGAAGTAAAAGTAATCACTATTATGTGTAATTGAGGAAGATTTACTTGACACGATAGTCTATGGTCTGCACACTAATCACTTATCTTAATTAACATATAAATCTGCATATAATATATAAAATAGATAAAAGAAAATAATAATACTAAATATGCTCACACACCACATTTTCCTTATAGTTATAAAAAGTTATTATACTCGTAGTATTTAAATAAAGAATAACATGGTACAGGTAAATTAAGAATTAAATATCAGGAATCATATTATTTATTAAATGTATATATTCACTCATATATATATATACAAAATCATAGCAGCATAAACATTGCTAAATAAGTGCGATCAATTTGATTTTTTTTATAATTTTTGGTAAGAGGTATTTTATTGGTATTTAATTGGAGTCATTCATTAAAGACAAATTAATTATAAATGAGTAAGGCATTCCTTTGTTTTATTTAACGTAAGGTGACTAAATTACAATTACAACAAGATTTCCATTTAACAATAACATTTCATTTAGCTTTTCTCGTTTTGTAATCGCTGTAAATTAAATTATTTAAAAAATGTTGCCAAAAATATAAACTCCTAAAAATCATTTTTGTTTTAAATTTATCAAGTGTGAAAGAGTGACAATTTACTTTAGATTGAAATAAAATTTAATTTAATTAAATAAAATCATGTTACAATACAGCGGAGAATTGGTTCAAATTTCTCCCATCTTATTTTTTTTATTTTCTCTTTCTCTTTAATAACGAAACTTAGTTTGGCTTAACATTTTTTTTTAAATACCAAGTGCTGAGTTTCGTAACTATATGATTCTTGCAAGTATCTAAACTTAACGTAAAATGTATAGTTTACATTAATTTTCTCGTTGTTTTCTTGCACGTTTCTGTTGCAATTTCAATACAAAATGTAAATTTCCGGTTTAAAACGTTTATGTTATTGAAATGACCGGTATTACATCCCAAAGTCCATTACTTACTGCACAACTTACATACATATTCATATCTCTAAGTTTCAAAACAAAAAGGAGAGATAAAGTAGTTTTACAGCTTCGGAGCAAGAAAGATGGTAGAAACTCGATCAGGCGTGACATTAGTATGAGCGAGTCCGAGAAAGAAAGCCATAATGTGAGTAAGAGGGACGGATGATCAGAAGGCTTTTACGGTAGAGCAGGCAGCGTGTAGTGAAATGTGGGTCCGACGCTCGCCTTCGTTTTCGATCTCGCTTCAATAAATTGATTCTAAGATTAATCTTTTTTATCGTCTAAAGAACTGGTCAGCGTTTTTCGCTACTTTTAAAATAGGCAGTAAAGCAGAGATAGACAGGAATAGTAAAGTATAATGTAAATCACAAATTCTTCACACATGTTTTTTAAATTACTATGTTTTTTAATGTTCATACTATATATAGTATAGAGTGATAGAGAAGATATAGATTTATTATGTTCATGAAATCAAGATGATTTATTTTAATTGGATTTAGTTTTATTGATGGAAAGATTTATTACCTTTATAACGACAAAAAATGTAGTTTTAATTTTTATAGAATGTGTCCACCAACCAACTTTAATATTTAGTTTTGTTACGAGTAATATAACGTGTCTTCTAGTCTACTTCAGGGTTCACAAAATCCTGTTGTTAAGGTAATGTCGTATGGTTTTTTATAGTAGATACGTTTCATTAAAAATAAAAGGAGATATTGATGAAGAAAAATGTCGAAAATCATCAAAAAGCTAAATATTCAAAATACTTAAGAGTCACGATAGCCGAGTGATTGGGTGGTTGGAATTTCGAGTCACGAGACCCGAGTTCCATCCTCAGGTGGCAGGCTTGTGCCAATTGGTTTTTCAAAAACTTATGTTCGAATATCGTTGACTTGGACATAAAGACGGCGACCGGCTCACCACCTGTTACGTTGTCCCGAAAATATCTTCGGTGGAAGGTGGGTCAAAGGGACTCAATTGTCTAGACAAGACCTCTTTCTACCCCTGTATTGTGAATTGCGTGAAGATTTTATTTATTTATTTATTTTATCAAAAACCACAGATCTTAAATTCTACTACACATTTTTTTTTTTTAAAAAGTTTACTTTTGTTTTAAAACGAATTCTCGCTGTATAGTACTACTTAGAAATATTTTCATTTCCCATTTTATTTTCGTGTAACTCATTAAAAGAAAACAGTATTTCTTCCTTCCTTATTATCACTGAAATTAAAATAAATTATATTGATTAAACCCATGTTTATCCTCACATGTTTATATAATCTGTTGTAACTCTTGTCACAGTTATAGCTCTCAAAATATAAAATAATTATGTACGGTAACAGATACCGGAAACCTTATGAAAACATTCTGTCGGTATGCTCGAGGTAGTAAAGTCGTCAGTATGTTTTATTGTCGTCGGCCCTGATACCCTTTCAGATGGGAACAGTCAAACCTATCGTAAACCTCGGAATGGTCTGCAGAGATGTTATTACTGCCAAACAAACGAAATCATAATATTTGTAACTCACCGGTATTGCTGATTATGTAGAGTGAAAAGAAAATAATATTTACGTGACTTTATAATATTTAGTTTAAAAATAACTTTAATTACAGTAATTGAAAATAAAAATTGTATTTCTAATACTCATAATTATTAATCTAGTCAAAGAAATCAGAGTTAAAAAGAACGATATAGGATTCTGAGCGATCGATAGCAACCTATTAAAAATGGACGTTAATGTCGTTTACGAATCCAAATCCGGACGCCATTAACATTTTCTGATATCACCAGAAGCTAAGAACCGGCAATATTGAGAATAAACTGTTGAATGATGCATGAGATAGATATCTTATAATAAATAGCAATGCTGTGCTTTAAATAATTTTTTTACTAAGTCAATTTTTTATTCTAAATTTCAATTTTCAACTACTACCCTTGCTGACAGTTATATTCTAGCAACTTAATATGAATCTGAATGTTAAGGGTGCACGTACACTAGAAAAGGGCTAAATAAAATAATTAAATATTGGACTAAAATCCATACTAATACATATAAAATGTGAATGTAAATCATAGCTTATCCGCAAAACCGCTTCTGATGAAATTGACATACAGGTATCTTGAACCCCGGGGAAGTTCATAGGTTACCTTTTATACCAGAAAAAAATTGAAAATTTTCAATTAAAGCAAAGACCAATATTTGAAATATCGGTCATCGAAATATTGCTCGAACAATGGCAATTAATTAGTTTTAGATTAAAAGTTCGTACAAGTGATACAACGAAAAAGGGATTTTGATGATAAATATTTATAGGTTTCTTGCTGTTTAAATCTTAATTAAGATAATTCAAAACTTCTCTTAAAAAGTTTCTATGGGAACAAATAGATAATTTATGCTAATGAGATAACCTGGTAAAAACAATGTTAAGCTACCTAATTAAGTATGTTTCTCGATCCATAAATCTACATGCGCAACATCTGTCAACATAATATAGAAGTGTAAAAATAAGCAGTTGAATTGTAGACTTTTCTATGTTCATGATATTGTTTAATAATTTGTATTTATTAAAGTTTCAAAAAGTTGGTAAAGTAAAAATTGTTACATTAAAGAATAGTAGTACTGATGCAGTTGTTTATTATCAATTCTTTCCATCAGCTCTACTTCTTTTATGTGGCGTTGGTGTAATGTTTTGGAACTGTATATTTGGGATTTATTATATAATTTACGTTTTATATTCATCTTGTACGCCACGTTTTGATGATATAATTTTAATAACATTAAGACAGACTGTCTTAATGTTATTAAAATTATATCATCAAAACGTGATACGATAGCCGAGTGGTTGGGTGGTCGGAATTTCGAGTCAATAGACCCGGGTTCGATCCCCAGTTGGTAGGCTCGTACCAATGAGTTTTTCAAAAACTTATGTACGAATATCGTTGGCTTGGACATAAAGGCGGCGATGGGCTCACCACCTGTCACGTTGTCCCGAAAATATCTTCGGTGAAAGGTGGGTCGAAGGGACTTAATTGTCTAGACTCGACCTCTGTCTACCCCTGTATTGGGAATTGCGTGAAGATAAAACGTGATACAGTAATTATTTTTGTAAAATAACTCTTTCCAAGTTTGTAGGAATATAATCCAACAGAAATTATTTCTTCTATTAATATTACAAAAGTATTATGTTACCAATTTTTTATTTTATTTTCCAGATGATTTTTCACCCGTTATGTCGGAAAACGGCGGAACGGTTGTATCACGAGCGTCTACACCTCGCCCTGCTGGTGATAGTCCAGTTAGCGCACCACTGCGCTCTAGACATGACCAGTTTCTCGCGAGCTCAGCCGAAAGAACCTCACAACGTCCATCATCAAGTGGCAGAAACTCGACTGGGAATTTTGATACATCACTGCCATACCACCGTCAGATAACGACTGGATCGCTTTTGGCATCTTCACATCGTGAATCCTCAGCTTTTGTCCCTGTGGTGCCCACGAGAGCTATTCACCCAGTCATTTATCCTAACGAAATGCATCCTGCTCTAATACCCTCTGAAATAATTGAACGTGAAAGGATGCTAGATAGAGACCGATCGGAACCGGCAAAAGGATCCCCAGATCGAAATTCTAGTAACTTCACAAAAAGAAACTCATTTGATTTGATGGCTATGATGGTAGAAAAAAGAAAAGAGGTGGCATTACGCGAAGCAGCTGCTGCAATGCTTCTGCCCCATCACAGAACACCATCTATGGATGGAATGATATCGGACAGTTCATCCCAACCTCCTATTTATGGTCCTCCTGGTGCATTTCTTGGAGCACCGGGACCATCTCCGACAACTGCTAACAGTTTCACCTTTCCCGGTGCGGGATTATTCCCACCTGGAGCAGGTCCACATCAAATGCATCCCCACATTGATCGACGGTTGTTGAGAGCGCCAGGCAGAGCATCGCGACCAAAAAAACAGTTTATTTGCAAGTTTTGCAATCGACAATTCACCAAATCATACAACTTGCTTATCCATGAAAGAACCCATACTGACGAGCGGCCATATTCTTGTGACATATGTGGCAAGGCGTTCCGAAGACAGGATCATTTGCGAGATCACAGGTAAGAAATATATTATATTAGTTTTACATGGCACACTTGCTTTACCTACTCAAATGAATCTTTTTTACCTTCGTTTGTATATTGAAATAATAATATGTATGGTATATCGAAATAATATAATGTTGTACATATAAATAAAATATTCAATGTATTGAAAATGAGTTCAAAACGTTCATTATTGCGTACATATTACAAAATAGGTGATCTCATGTAATTGAGGTGATCTCAATATTCTTTTATAGAGATTTCAGAAAAAGAACTCGGGGAACGGAATGGGTAAAAGTGTGGTACTGGCCCAGACACCCAGTACCACACTTTTCTACTGTACACACTTTTCACTGCCCTAGGCAGCGCAGGAGTATACCACCATTTGAACTATTTGAAGACAATCTCACAAAACCTAAAAAACGTCGGATTTCCGCCCACTTCGCCGATCGTAATGTTTTATTTTTAAATCGTTCTCTTTTGTTTAATACATGACACTATAAGGTCATAATTATATATTGATACGGCTTTGTTCCACCCGTGATTTTTTCGATGAATCGTGAAATTGGCGTGCAGGTTGCCTGCTGTCCTTAGCGGGTCAAAGGCGTCGCTATATTTTAGTTGTGGTTATTAATTATGGCAAGGGATATAATAACCTGGCATTGTGCCTTGTGAGCTGTATCTCGATTATAAGAGGCAATAATAACACAATAACTCGCGAAGAATAACATTGTTGTAACTACATATTGTGTTTTGGTTGTAATATCATGCAATATATAAGCGCATACACTTAGGCGACATGAACCAATGGATTTGTATAATTATGAAATCTATTTAAAAAATTCTTTAAAAAGTTCGGTAAGATTTTTAAGGAACCAGAAGTAATTTAATCGGTACGAAACGCCAGATAATAATATGTTGTTACAATTCTATATCGAAATTTACTTTTTACGAATGTTTACAAAATGGGAATATACCTATTCAACAACTAACTATCGAGTTATTTTACTAAAGGACAATGCGACGTTAATATTAAAGAAGGGAATTAGTTATATTATGTTAGCGATCATTTCATAGCCTTTCAAGTTGTTTTTCCATTACTGATTGCACCAGCAATAGAAGAAGATGAGTCATCAGGTTCTAAAGTAATTACGGACAGAATCGAAAGAGAACGCGCGCAACTTAATGCGAGACGAATAACTCTGGCGGGTTTTTGAGTCGGATAAAAAATTACTAAGTCCACATTCTGTAGATAATATAGCTTCATTAAATTATAGTACTTATATATAGTTTCAACATTGTGAAGGAACTATTGTAAAGTTGATAATTTATGTAAATTGACAAACTTTTATATTTTGAAAAATGTGGTCGTTAAAGTTTATTATATTTATTTATTTGCACATTAACACCTTAGCACATAAATACAATTGTAAAACCATTTTAAATATTAAGATATTATGCTCGTCATTTTCTACGAATTACGACGAAAACATTTTTATTTATTTATCTTATTTTTTACGACGAATAAAGATGAGAAGTAATAAATACATATGCTAATATATTCAAAGCCTTAAATATATTTTAATTAACTCCGTAATATATATATATATATATATATATATATATATATATATATATATATATATATATATATATATATATATATATATATATATATATATATATATATATATATATATATATATATATATATATATATATATATATATAATCTATCTAGATTTTTATACGCTTCAACTTTGGACTTTAGCTAGACTTAAAATATATTGAAGATCTTTACTTCACTTGTCAATAATATAATTATTACTTTCTTAATACATAGACTTTAGTGATAGTTGGTATATTATACATTTAAATAATGACAATAAGTACATAGTAACAAAGAGTAACACTTTAAAATTCATAAACCTTATAAAATTCTACTACCACTTTCCTGCCAGCAAATAATGCACTTCTAAATGACATAGTGATTGTTACAAATATAAATTACTGTACCTCATCATTATCTGTCTGTCAGACTCTATCTCAGAAATAAAGCAATATTTTAAGCTAATTACTCAAAAAGATTGCTTTATTTCTCAGAAACTTGTACTACAATCAAGAAACTTTATAAATATTCTATTTCCTAGTAGCGCAGCGGATGCGACCACGCTTGGCTTAACATCTGCAACTTGAGTTACACTGGCTGCCTGTTACATGCATATAAATTAGGAACAACTTGGAGAAAATTGAAAGATAGTCACGCCTTTAGAATATGCATATAAATTATAAGTAAAGTACAGACTCCATTAAACGTTTAAATATTAAATAACTCAACAATGCTTACTAAAGAAAATAAATAAATACAATAAATATCTTCACGCAATTCCCTATACAGGGGTAGACAGAGGACAAGTCTAGACAATTAAGTCCCTTTGACCCACTTTCCACCGAAGATATTTTCGGGACAACGTGACAGGTGGTGAGCCTGTCGCCGCCTTTATGTCCAAGCCAACGATGAAATTCCCACCTGGGGATCGAACTCGG
This sequence comes from Sericinus montela, assembly GCA_029286605.1. Classification (NCBI taxonomy): domain Eukaryota; kingdom Metazoa; phylum Arthropoda; class Insecta; order Lepidoptera; family Papilionidae; genus Sericinus; species Sericinus montela. Next base: position 2,080,495 of record JAGSMR010000020.1, read on the forward strand.
GTCTCTCGACTCGAAACTCCGACCACCCAATATCGTGACTTCTATCGTGGCTATCGTGAGTAATAGTATGAATATATTTATGAATGAATATATATATATATATATATATATATATATATATATATATATATATATATATATATATATATATATATATATATATATATATATATATATATATATATATATATATATATATATATATATATATATATATATATATATATATATATATATATATATATATATATATATATATATGTATATATATATATATATATATATATATATATATATATATATATATATATATATATATATATATATATATATATATATATATATATATATATATATATATATATATGTATATATATATATATATATATATATATACAAATTTTATATATTGAAATTGTGCATAAATTACTTACTTACTTCCCGTTAAAGATGCGATCTTGAAAACGCAAGCATACGGACTGCATTCTCGCTACAAACCTGTAATATAGCAATGTGTTTTATAAAATACATTTCATACGACTTCGAGGCGAAACTTTTAGGCACATATATTTAAAACAGGAAATAAAAACCAGAACTTAAAAATATTTTATTATAAATACATCATACATTAAGATATAAATACTTCACTCATAACTTACCTTGTCTGAGTATAATTTTATTAAGCTTAGGATTTATTTCCGTTTCTAAAAAAAATTAATGCACAGAAATTATTATGCTATCAAAGTTTGCATTATCTCGTGGCTCATGTGCAATTATGATTGGCTTGAGACCACATATAATGGGGATCGAGCAAACCTCCATTCGCCTGTTTTGATCGCTCAAGGGGCTGCAGCAAAAAGGGATATCGAATTAATACTGAATTCATAATAAATCAAGAGGCGCAGGTGGACTTGGTCGCGAGGAACAAAGTTTCGCCTACGGTTATCTGTAGACATAATGTCTTTAGGCCAATCATTGCATGATTCTAACAAATCATTGGAATTTCAAAAAATTTAAATAAATCGTTGGAATTCCAGTTTTGATTCCTTAATTCTAGGTAGTTGATTACGTGTTGATAATTATTAAAAATACTAGCAATGCCTACACTTACTAGTATTCCTGTTAATAATTAATGGGATAATTAAGTAGGGTAATAGAGATACTAAGTTCGTTATGAAATCTTATTTTTTACTTCCTGTACTATTATTGTAAATGTTTTAATTAGTACCTCTGCAGCTGTCCGTTTAACCGAAATATCTATATATGTAATTGTTGAACTGGTTTTTTCCGTAGGTGTGGGCATATATAAATTCCATTTGAAATAATCGTGATCATGGTTATAGAATAATTAGACGGAAAAGCTATGCGCGTTTAGATAGCCGACTACACAGTTACTCAATGAATTTCTTTTTAGTGTACTTTAGTTTAGGCTATCATTGAGTAATTTTTATTGTCTGTGTTTTCCAACATCGTAACTTTTACCGACTACCGACTCTAAAACGTGTCCTGTACACCTGCATATTATCAGCAATGAGGTCCGTTGTTTATTTATTAAGAAATACGTAAGTAAATTGCCTTCGGGCAACTCGATATCGGAACAATAATCTTTGGTGGCGGAATCAGTTTTAACAGAGTAAAATTTGAATGAACCAATTTCGTATAACTTCCATGAATTGCAAAGTTTATCAGCAATGTTCATTTGAGTTCTTAATATGCAATATGTCTCTATAATTACGCTCGAATGTATAATTATGCATATCTTGCATAAAAAGTAATGCCAATCTATATTTGAATTATTCAGATGCCATTATTTGAAAATCGCGGAGGACAGGTAGACGAATTATTTAAATTATACTTCAGATATTTGCGTGTTAGGTTGCAAAACACTTTTTGTCTCTAAATTCCGACCACTTTTATTCGCGTGATAAATCTTTGAATTCTAAACTCCACTTTATAAGATCAAAGAAATAACAACGTAGTAGATTCAGGTTCAATAGTGTACATTTTGATTTATTTATTTATTTGCTTGTATATGTACATACATTGGAAAAGAATATAAAGTTCCCATTTGAAGTTCTTAAAAATATGTACACACCCTGAAAGAGTATGTAGCAATTTGATTTTTGTTGATATATATTTCTATAAAGTATATTATATTATGTTAAGTATATTATAAATTAACTAATGAATTCTTTATTTATTTTATTTTGTATTAAAATAAATATACATTTCAAAATTCGAAATTTTCTGAATTATTCATTTTATTATAGTTAAAAAAATGTTTAACAGTATTTAAAAAGAACAGCTAATGTTCTTTTTAAAAATTATTAATTAAAATCCAATAAAAATATTGGGGATGTTTTCAGTAATATTTCTTTAAATAAATAAATAAGTTTAAAAGAACTGTGTAAGGGTCTTAATTTTCAATTAACATTTTACTGTAATGGCAACACAGAAAAAGGAATACGCTTGTAATCCCAAGACCTGTCTCATATCTTTACTACTTATACCTTCGGCTTCGCGTACTCGATAACGTCACATCAGCTTGAAAGCTTTTATTTTAAAGAGTAGAAGTAGTAAGAATTATAATTATTAAATATAACACTTATATTACGAAAAATTATTATGCTGTATTAACCAGCTTATCGTTATTAGTGTCTTCCTACCTTAGAATCTTGTTTGAAGATAATTGGCCTTGTTTTAAGTTTAGTAGATAATTTTCGTTAGTTAGAATATGTAAAAAGTATGACAACCCGACAGTATATACATAATTGGTAGTTGACGCTGCCTTCGAAGCTGTTCGAATCCTGCTTTTGTGTGAAGAATGTGAATGTATGTGCTTGAGTCATGGTAAGTTTTCTTGGACAGTAAGACATTGAAAAACTTACCGTCACGTATTTGCTGAGATGAAAGGACTAAATTGTAAAAACAGAAAACTATTATTGGGAAATGCGTAAAGATATTTATGTCTAATCTTCAATCCTTAATCTTTTAATAAAATCTTTGCTTAAGCTTTTCCTAAAAATATTACCTGCGCCAATTACTTATTCCACATTTTTACTTAACAAGAATTAATTTTTATGTAAATACTTTTGTATAAAACTGCCATTAATGTAATGTCAACTTTAAGAAAACTTTGTACCATGGAAGTAATGCAACATCAGACAATTGTACTTTCGAGTCTTCAAACAAACCGTAACCCCATATTTAAACATTACTGTAAATTGTACTTTAATTCAAGGTTCTAAAATATAAATTTGAAAATCCTGTATAAATATCTACTTATTCATGCGTGGGTTGACAAGACGTATGCTTATCGTAGCTTTAGTTATTTTCTGCTACTTACACAGTTTTAAAGGCTATTAAGCTTGTAGTAGCAGCAGCAATATTTTGTGAATTAAAACAAAGTTAAGATTACAATTTAGGCTAAAGGTAAATAAGGTTGCAATTTATTTTTGTCTTTTAAACATTAACACTTTATAGGCAAGCCTTTAAATAATAAACACTAGAGAACTTGTTTAAGCAAATGAATTTTTATATGTGAAAAATTCACATGTTTAAATTTATCATGTAATGCATTCAAGCACTAAGAGATCTTCGATCAAACATTTCCGAGTAGTTTTGAGGATTCTCTGAGCAAACAGTGACCGGTCTTATCCAAACAAGCGCGGCTCTGCTTGCTGTACCTACTTGTCGGCCTCTAAAAGCCAGATCCGTCCCATACAACCAAGAATATAAACATTGAATTCTCTATTCGGCTATGTATAAAAATATTCATAGCTGGTATTTTCAAAGGCATATATTATGTTTTTTATTCCGCTAACTCCCTCGATTTAAAAAAAATATATGTGGCTAAAAGAGAAAACAACTTTTTAAAGTATTCGAAACTTTAGATAGCATTGTCATTTCTAAAGTTATGCAGGTAAGGTACTCCAGGCGACTTTCTGTTCATCATTAATCATATGTCGACGTGAATGCTAAGATAAAATCCATGGAACGACGGCACCGTAACATTTGTACGTGGCACGCACACTGTGTCGTTATCAGGTAGAGATCCTGATTCTTATTTACTTGAGAAAATATTTTAGGTACTAATATTATATTTTAAATTTTAGTTACAGCTCACATTTCAATACTATGTAGTGTTAAAACTATTTATATATTATAAAAGCGATGAGCCCTGCTCATTAGTGGAAATTAACTAATTTTATAAATTTAAATCGAAAGATTAACAATATTGGCCATACTTATTAGTCAAATTTTATATCACGCTATCGAAATCATCACTAAAAAATCTGTGGTAACCCTTTATTAAATAAATTATTTGAGATAAATTTTAAGAATAACTGTTTGAGAATTTTCTAGCTTTTCGCTGAAGATTTTTTTTACTACCTGCTATATAATGTGGATGCTCCTATAAAATAGGTGTTGTCCTGTAAAATTTATTAATATTTAGACATTATATTCAATTTAAAAAAATATTAATACAAGCGAGAATTTTGTTGAAGTCTTTTTATAATAATAAAAGAATGACAAGGCTATTAAAATGTGTAAACACAAGCCGAGTACGATATAAGTGATGCCTAAGGTTATCAGTTGGGTGTCTACGGTGTTTTAACCAAGATACTGCTTTTAACCGGTTGTCCTTGGTGGTTTTAACCTTTGCCTTGTAATTTCTTTTCCAAATATCGACAATACTTGCCGGTATCATTATATATAACTTTAAATAATATTTAAAGTTATATATAATCACTTTTAAATAACGAATAATCTCTTTTAAACATAATTTTACGCAAGTTTAAATAATCCTGATTCATTTCTTGTGTTAAAAGAAATTTTGTCACTGTTTTGAAGATGTCCATAGAATCTTGTCTCAAATGAAAGCACATTCTTACCTTAATCCCCTAACGAAACGTTGTTTTTTTTTTAAAATCTCACGAAAATTTATCTTTGTAGACCAGAGCCAGTTTTAAAAGGAATACAATCACGTTATTTATTACTACCGCCACAAAGATGCCATCTTTAATCTCTTCGAAGTGTGTACGGGATTTTATGAGAGATTAAAACATTGATCGACATTTAATATTTTTTCGAATAGCAATAAAATGAGTAAACCAAGATAGATAAAATGTTAGATTTAAAATTAATTAAAGCAATTACTATGCTGACTATGGCTAATACTATGCATAGATTCCAGTAATGAATCTTTTACCTTATCACTTCAAAGGCGCTTATTTTGTCAATATAAGTATTTGTAAAACCTTTATATTTCGAGACCACTCCAAGGATCTGGCCATTTGTATTTAATGTTTTACTAATTCTAATGTTTTTAATGTTTAAAATTCGTTTATTTAGGATATTCGAATATTATTGTAAATGTATTATAGCGACATCAAGCGAATCTTTGTCAACCTAGAACTTATTGTTACTAATACGGTATTCAAATAAATAAAACATAAGTTATGTATAGATTTTTTAAATTTCTATCTTTGAAACATCAATCGTTAAATTCAAATAATAATAATTTCACACATATCTATGATTATTTTTATTAATAATTAGATATCACAGAATGTACAACACAAAATATGTTCATTAACTCATAGTTTGATACATAACATTAATACATTAAATATAGTATATAGTTGTAAAATATACCACTTTACCAGTTCAAAGTATTCTATAAACAGCTGCGTTATAAAATTATCAAAGATTACAGTCAATTACAAGTAATATACAAAATTCGATTTATGACGAAACCAACCTTTATACCCTGTTGGCCTAATTGCAGCTCCAGTACCTCATAAATCATATACTGTGGGATCGAGGCATAACAAAATTGTAGCAAGGATTCCGAGTCTAATTGGATCTATACATAACGTAGATCTATCAATATACATTGATTAATAGTATCTGGGGACCTCAGTATAATTGCCAGCTGGGTATCGTCATGAATCAACTGTCGGAGTTATAAATCTGATAAGTAAAACTTGTTTTAAACAAGTTGAATAACACAACTTCCTATACTACTTCACGTGGTACTTTCTTGGTACTCCTTTATATCTCGATTAGTTTAACGATATTCTTCTGTTTTCTTTTTATGTTTGTTAGCTTCTACAGTTATATTAAATTTTTAATAGTAATCGCGGTAGTCGAGTGGTAGGGAGATTGAAATTCGAGTTTAGAGACACTAGTTTGATCCCCATGTGGTAGGCTCGTACCAATCAGTTTTCTCAAAACTTATGTACGATTTATTTCGATGGCTTGGACATAAAGATGCCAACAGGCTCAACACGTGTCACGATGTCCCGAAAAAGTCTTCGGTGGAAGGTGGGTCAAAGGAGCTTAATTGTCTGGACTAGACCTCTGTCTACCCCTGTATTGGGAATGGCGTGAAAATATTTTTTATAGTAGAAACAGTATATCATTAAATTTGGCGTGTTCTTTGATATTTAATCAAGAAATAACCATCTTAGATATTGAATTACCAAAAATTATGAAGTCTTTCGAAACTAATCAAGAACCGAACTATCAGGTTTCGTTTCAGACTTAAGTTTTTATTTTTACAAATTATTGTGGCGCCACTTATTTTCTTTTTTTTTTTTAATTTTATTTTGCATACTTTAACAAGGACTATGAATGTGAGTTTTATAACTCCTGACATAATTTTGTGACGACATTTAAGCAATGTCAGCGTAACCGGAAGTATACTAACGAGCTACTTTGTGAAATTAACGATAAGTATAATAAAAATAAATAATATTCACAGCTGCTGCGTAATTTATTTTATGCATATAATTAAAATAGTAAATTGTCATATAATTATAAGCAAAGTTTCCGTTTGAGTCCTCGTCTTGCGTTGCTTGGTAAAATTTTATAAAATATATTACGTCAGGTGATTTAGGCACTTGACACACCAACTGCAGTCGAAGCGGTGTACCCAGCGAAGTCAAGTACGCAGCACAATAAATGTTTGCGTCAGTCAGAGGTGAAATTGAGTGTGAAGCGGCAGCGGCCAGCCGTCGCTCCCATTACGTCGCTTGGACTGTGCCAGCGTCTGTAAACCGGCTATGGTCGCACAACAGTATGCTATGGGAAAGGCGTTCCTCGATCCAAAGTTATGATAATTAATTTAGTTCTTTAATAAGCGTTTATGAGATTACTATACGAGACTCTTATTTTTATTAGAAACTAGCTTAGATCGTTTACCATAAAATGTGTAATTTTAATTTTCAACTATTTATTTAAAAAGCCATTTTTTTATTTGATTTAAAAAAATAACGTACATACATAATATACATTACCCCTGTAACAGTCCAATGTGAGACATAGGCGTCTCCCACAAGAGAGGGTTTGCCATAGTCGCTACGCTTGGCAAGCGGATTGGCGATCGAAAAACCTGATGTCTTGCACCTTAAACGCTGTTCATCACAAGCCTATTGAATTTCTATCCGCTATTTTTCAAAATAGCTATCCTGTCGGCAGCATTTTGAAAGCTTTCTCTTAAGCGCCTTTTAAGGTACCCACAAGAAGAAAGAGTGTGATTTTAATATAATATTTAAAAAATCTATACCGTATATTAACAATATTTTCTTATAACCCCAAAAGTAATTTATTTATTTTTAAATATTTTCATACATTGCATATCTCTTATCTCATTTTACGAAGTTGTATAATAAAGAATCTATTTCACTCCACTTTATCTAAATATAAAAATTTACTTTCGAAAACATTTCTGACAATAACATACCACAAAGCGTCTCAAGCCAACCTCCTCGCTCCGCTCCATTAGTATTTTCCATTTATTTTTTGTCCACGTACCTGTCCGAGTTTGGGGATTCGACTTTTTTTTTATAAAGCCGCGCGACGAATACAAAATTTCTTTAGTGTACAAACGAAAAATAAATCAAGCTACGTTGAACTATGCGAGTAAGGAGTGGTGCTTATTATCTTTCGATTAAGTCAATCCTTGATGTCTACGGATATAATTGCTGGTTAACAATGCATTTATATTAAAGCCACCATAGCCGAGTGTGTGATCGGAATTTTGAATCAGGAGACCTAAATTCGATCTCTTGGAGGAAGATTCGAACAAATGTGCTTTTTGAAATTCAAATACGTCTTGTAACGTCAGCTAGGACAGTAAATCGCCGATAAGCACAACCACCTGTTACATTTTCATCTGTAACGTCCGGTGGAATGCGATTTGAATAGAAAATGACTACCACAGTATTAGGATTGCGTGAACATATAAAAAAAAACTAAATACATGAATACAAACTAGTTCACATACCAAAGATGATTAAAATTACTTTCATGCTTATAGTATATTTATACACAACTGATGTTTTACTATACGTTAACCCACGCAACCAGATTGCAGAGCATCTTGAGACTAAACATTAATGAGTCATTGTAATGCAGCTATCAATTCACTAGTTAACGATCTATTAAACTTGTGCACGCGCCATAAATGATAAATTGCATCTCCAAGAGTCAAATTTTAAGTTTTTCTTTCTCGTTAGCTTTCATTAAAAAAGCTTGTAGAAGTTTGTGTTCTGATCGCATCATACCAACTAAGTTATTTACAATTCACTAGACAAGTAGTTAACGTAACATAATAATAATGTATTAAAAGAAAATAATGATTACATCTGCATGATACTTGAAAACGATGAACTTAAAAAAATCTTCTTCAATAAATAGTATTTCACTTGTAAAAACAATTTATTATTATATAATCTGGCATATTTACGCTGACACATTTGTTATAAAACTGTGGTAAAAACATCTAACTCCCCTTCGGCGAGGTGTGCCGCTTTACCATAACTAACACAAAATGTTTGAAAATAAAAAATAAAAACAATTTAAACCTCTCATAATAAAACGCTGCTACCTCATATCATTACAATTCCAGAGATAAAAAAGATCCGTCTACTGACAACTCATTTTGTTAAGAGCCGCAGTGCAAAAAAATAGTGTTATGAGAATGCTAATATTGCTCGAGTCGTTGCGAAAATGTTCATGTGAACAACGCTATGCCTCATTTGCATTATGTCATATACCGCCATTTAACCGTTTAGCTACTACCAGTACTACAAAGTAATTCCTTTCAAAGTTACATTTTATTTCAAAGGATCTTTGTTACATACTTGTTAAACATGCTGGAAGATTGTTCACGGTAGTAGTAATCCTACAGTATAAAGGTGGTAAGAAATGATATCTAATTTTTAATTAATCTAAAATAATTGATGTAAAATAAAAAAAACAATGTTGATTTTTTCGTAACGTAAGTGCTGCTATACAGATCGTCCGATTGCAAGAATCCTATATTTTTATACTTTACTTTTTATGTAGTTTGTATTTTTTTTTACCTATAAGAAAGATACTGTATCACGGTTTTTGTAAATCTGCAGCCTTATTTTTTTACTGTAGACTTGTTCATACTGTACTGTATGTCGATATGGAAAAAACTAATGTGTTACGCTATTTCATTTATAATTCTTGGAACTATTTTCACTACAAGTAATTGAAGCCATAGAGTAAGAAAAAAGTTATTTTCTTTAAAACCTTTATTCAGATGTTAATTAACGTTGTCAGGTGTGTTTTGTTTCGGTTTCTACTGCCTTTAGGTATAGTAAGTAGCACAACAATAAATCGACTTAAAGGTAACCAGCTAAGTTGGTTGTAAAGAGATAAAACATTGCGTGGGTTCACCAGACAAGCCCGGTTCAGTGCAGTTGCTTTAGTACAACTTTTATATACCTTAATGTAGCGTTCGCATCTACTGTAAGCATCGCTCAGTATTATTTAAACATTTACATCAAATCGCAGCGGGATATATGTTTCCATCAAATTAGCAGTTTTACGATCCATTTTTGTTTTTTTTTTTAATGTTTTGCTAAAACATTTTACGATTCGTTATATAAATGGGAGTAATTAAAACATATTTATTGCGTGTTTTCAAAATACATGGTGAATATGTTAAATAATTACTACTTTTGTAAAACATTTACAAGATAAATTTTTAATTTTTAAGGTTTTGTTTGAATCGACTAATTTTGTATCCATAAACGTGGATGAAACAGCCTAACATTGCGATGGTTTTGGAGAATTCGAATTTGAATGAAACGCATTTAATTTATAGAGATCTTAAACACGATGATTCACAAATACATAAAGTATTTGTTCTATCGAGAGACCGGTGCGGAAAATATGTAGGCTTATAACATTCAAGGATCCACGTGAATTTCGAGCCCTATGAAAAACTTCCAATTATGAAAAATTAGCCCCCGAATTTTTTTTCATAATTATAAATTTTTATGACGTCTTTTAATGAAGTAGAAAATGTATGACTAAAAATTACAATAATAAAAAACAGTGGAGCAAATACCGCGATTTGTATCGATAATTCTGTGAACGAAACTAAGCCTTGATTCGTAAATAAAACCAATTTATAAGGTCAGCTTTGAATTTAAGCATCTCAGATCTAAAATACTGCGATATATCACCTTGAAACTAATATGATATAGGAGTAGTGTGGAATATGATATTGCGTTAAATAAATTGCGGGATTATGTTAATAGGAAACTGTTTATAAGCGGATTTGATTTACCACTTTGTTACTTGGCGGCATGTAAACGTTTCAAACAATAAATTTATGTATTATCTTTGGCTACTGTTTTGCATGTGTGTGGGTTTCTAAACTGCTTTAGTTTAATCGAGTTCGAGACTGCAGTGTCAACGTGTGGGCGTTCTATTCGTTTTAGTTATTTATCAATTTTTAATAGCATAATTTAAGCTGAGTCTAATGATTTGTGGCAATCTTTTGAGTAGGATGTTCAATATTAAAATTTTGGTAGGTTGTAAAGTAGAAGAGTTTTATATTAGATAAATGATTAATAACTTTACAGCATTAGAGTTTCTGAACTGCATGTAATATGGAATATGAATAAACCTTTTTTTAACCTTTTAAAAAAGTAAGTTGTGCAAAAACATTTTATAAATTGCATTATTATCAACAACGATAACGAAGAGTTCGGAATCATTAATCTAGGCGATAGGAGGCTTAGATGTAGAGATGAGCTCGGGTAAGGTGGCGCGGCCGGGGAGGGGCCGGGGATCGGGCAGTGACCTACGCTATGGCATTCCGAGGCGCGCTACGTGCAGACCTGCTCTCTTTACTTTTAAATAGAAAAGATATCAAATAATATACCATACAGTTATAAATCTTCAACCTAAATATTAATAAATATTTATTAAATATATACAGACATAAGTATAAGTATAATTGTAATATACAGATTATAATATAATATCGCTAATTGCATACCCGTCTGTTACAAATTGAAAGTGTTTACTGAGCCAATTCGATTATTCTCAGAAACGATTACGTTTTTGCCTTTACCAAATAACATTCGATAGATAACCGCGAGCCCACGAATATAGTAAAATCTGACCTGGATTGATGACGGGCCTTCTAAGACTTTCAAAATGATTTAACTCGTGTATTGTTGAAGAGAAACTTCACACTAACATAAACCTTATATTGTCGTTATATCATTCAAGAATGCCCAAATGTGTGGACTCCATTTTTGCAATACTGTCACAACAGTCATACTGTTTGTTAAACGAAACGAGGACGTTTTAAGAACCTGTTCTTTTAAGAGTCAACTGTTGGAGCGTTTCCTCAATGGATTTTTCTTCTTTTTTTAATACTTACAACGTTGTTAACCGCTTAGTTGATTGACCGACGGTTTTTGTTCAATTACACACATACGTTACATTACATTGGTACATTTTTATACGTATTCGGTCGAGTACAGTAAGTCGCTTCCATATTTCCTTCGTCGGCGCCATGTCAGTTTATTAGTGTTATTTCCTCAAAAATACATTATGCGACCGGTAACCGTAATGGATTTTTTTAATGTAAGTCATTAACGGCAGACCGTAGTCCTCTCGATAATTTCGTGGCTCACTTTTTTTAAATCTCGTTCGTACCGTGATGGGGTTCTAAGCGTCTGTCCATATTGATCCCTATCTCGAAGTATAATATGAAGAGACAGACGTTACTTATATTTTATTTAACGTCAGAATTGATTGAACTGGCGCGATAAGACAGTCGGGAGAGAAAGATTTGTTTATGTCATTAATTACTTGTATACTTCATGATTATCTCGATTTTAAATGAAACATAATTAAAAACTCTTTTGAAATATGTTCTTTTAAATAAATTATTGAATTAATTAGTTCTAATAGACTAAGTATATATGTATGTATATTTAATTTTTAGATAGGTATTATAGTATATATGATTAGATACCTATTTTGATTGTTATTTTAACTTTTATAGTGATTGAAGTTTTTTTTCGAGAGCGCATAATGTTTAGCTAAGTTACTCGTATTGTAATTGTAGATTTTATTGTCCAGCCCAGTTTGACGCGAGAGCTTTCAAAGTAACTTGGTAATTGCCTTGTTAATTTGAATACGTTGCCGGTCTCTTTGATCTCAGTAAAGTCGTCTAACCGGTGCTTTTGAATCCGTCATCCAACTTTAAGCGTTCATAGGTAGACTTCTCAATTCTTTCAAAATTGAGATATCGTCTTCATTAGATATTTTTAATTTATTGGAAGTAATTTGATGTTTGATATTTATGTCAGGGTTTTTATATTTATAATTGAATCGCTCTCTCTGCATTCGATTAAGTGAACATTCGAAACAGGATTCCTATTTTCTGTAACAGGTATTTAGTCATTTCCAACTAACGGTTCATAATAGACAAATTAATCCTAGACTCGTTTACAAAAATAAATATAAAATTACACTAATTGCTCTGTTCTGAATTTAACTACAAAAATTGTATTTATGTTAATAAGCAATATTGTAACAATTAATTAGTTATTGTACAAGTGAACTTTAACATAATATGAAAATAAATTTTGTACCGAGGAATTTTCAAGTATGACTTATGAAAAACTTAACTATGTACATGAAATAACTGGTTTTATTACTTGTTGCTTACACTTGGCGAATCGCAGTTTGCGCCGACTCCTTTTTGAATTCATGGAACATCTGCTTTACTTGGTTCAGTGAAACCTAACATTATCGAAATAACTAGCTTTGCTTGCTCCACGAGCTAACAAGCCTGTGTTGTGTACTTTAGAAGTAACCGGTCTCTCCGACCATTTCAATATTTGCGCGACGCTTACCATGGCAATGTTCATGTCGATGTTGTGAATTCCATTCATGGATCCATCTGAACTTTCCAGTAGTACAGTATGTTCTAAAACAAATCAATATAGTAACAATGACATTACGTTCACCAATAATGGCCTGTAATAGACTAGTGCTGGAAACAGGCATCTCTCATAAGAAGAGTTTTTCATAATAGTCACCTTTATAAAGCGGTATGGCCGACTGCTGTACCAGTTACCCTGAGAAGCTGCTGCACATCTTTATGAAGTAAACTTTGGATCTGGTATTTTTTTAAATGCTTATCCCGCCATAGCCTTACTTTCCTCTTACATAGCTCTACAACAGCCAAGTGAGAAAGTTGGTGGTAAATTCTAAAGCCGACATAACACGAATAATTTAGTTTATTTAAATGCAAGTAAATTATTAATAAAAGTATGATAAAATTTGGCCTTGTTGAGAGGTCGAGCGATCAACTTAAATAGCACACGAGCCTTGCAATCTGTCTTCCATTTCAACACAAATTGTTTAAATCGATTCTTAGCGTCGAATTGACACGTGTTCGACGAAGATAGAGCATTAATATGCATTAAAATCCAATTATAAGATGAGATTATAGGAGAATAATATTCCATAAACTGGTATAAAAGAGCCACTATTGAACTTAGATTACTTCGATCTAAATTCGAATTAATACTACTTGAGTGGCGTTTCTCATGTAAAGGTACCAATGAGTTCTTCGAATCTTTTTTATGATTTATATAATTGGCTTAAACACTGAGACGATGGCAGGCTCGCCACCTGTTGCCTCCGGTAAAATGTCCAACGGAAGGACTATACAGACTTTTAAGTAATCTAGTGTTGGATCGTGAGTAGTTATATACATATAGGTGTGAATATTATTGGTTGAAAGAGGGATAGAAAGGACTTAATTGTCTAAACCCCTGTCTACCCCTGTACTGTGAATGTGCGTGAAAATATTTATTGTTTTCGAATGCAATATATATATATATATATATATATATATATATATATATATATATATATATATATATATATATATATATATATATATATATATATATATATATATATATATATATATATATATATATATATATATATATATATATATATATATATATATATATATATATTGATTATGTTCTTGTCCGTAATCAACCAGATTTCCGTACCCTTTTTTCTCTCTCCAGGAAATAGTTATGGAAATTATGATTAGAAATGGACATTTTATACGTATTTAAAACCCTTTTTGTCGATCACGTTGATAACGTGAGACCGCTATGAAGTACATGTGGCTACAAAGGAATTTTTTGAAAACTTGATATGAGATTACATCAAAATCTTGATGAAACTTAAAACCGACGACAAGTGCGAGCCGGTTAAAATACATTTACACGAGCGAGGTTTAAATACATTACATTTAAATACCTTATAAATGGAATGAACTCTTCCATGTTGAATATTTGAAGTAATAACGGAATGTTTATCTAACTTTTGCTTAAGTTTTTAAGTTGCTGCAATGAATTTAATTTATGTAATATATATCACTCTTTGTTAGTGAAAGCTCTTTGAAATTGGAACGCTTACTTACAGTATAACGATACCCTAATTACAATAGCAAGTATCTTAGACGGCGCTGCTTATCAGACTAATCTGTTTAGAACCATAAAAATCTGAAATGTGGATCCATTTACGGATCCACTACACGGAAAGTTTTAATAGTTTCTCTTTATATATTTTTTTAACACTGAGAGAGTAAGAAATACGTCGCTCGTAATCGTCTCAAGAGCGATACTATAATAATAATAAATATATATACAGGTACAACAGCATACATTGCGCTGATTCCTAAAAAAGCTCTAAAGTGGTTTTCTACAAGTGGTCCGGGAATCGAACCCGAGACCTCAGAGATAGCGACACTTTGAAAACCGGTGCGTACGCTATAAGTCCACGGTCGTCATGAAAATGAAAAACTCATAATACTTTTAGTTTATCTCCCATAGAGTAATGATATATTATTTACGTAGCGCATTCTTTGCATGACAACGAGCCAGTCTGTAGTCATTACCATTAAATATACGTCGACGCCGCCGGTTGGTCAATTTGGTTTTTTTATTCCGTTCTAAGAAGTGTTCGAGTTTAATTTAAAATTTAAAATATTCAAAATATCAGGCTTTAATTCTCAGTTCAATGTTTGTTTAATTGCTTATTATGTGTGCTTAGCAACGCGGAAAATATTGCTGCAATTTAAATGTATTATAATTTCGTCAAAGTTACGAAACTGGGTATCAAACGAAGTGTGGTACACTGCTTTTCATTCTGTATACGTCGTAATTGTAAGGTTCTTACATACTCGTACTTAGCGACCTATATAAATTTATTACAGTATATAGACCTGTCCCGAACGCAAGAGATTTGCTATAATCACCACATTTACCTCGTACCTGATACCTCGCTCAAGACGCTCCTGCTATTCACTGATGTTGTAAAATTTGATCTGTTATTTTTAGATATGATATGTTGTCTCACCGTCCGTCACTACTCCTTACTAACTTCAAAATTTTCCCGTAGTCTTGTATATAAAGTAAGCACATCCTAGATATACTATTTTGTCCCGTAAATAACTTGTCTTCTCTAGATATTTTAATGTTCAAATGTGGTTGAAAATGTGATTACAATTATTACTGATCGTGATTAAGTGGTTACAAAAAACCTTCAGTAGTTCCTTTTTTTTAATTACTTAAGAATAATCGTGAATAACAGAAACCGCAATGCAATTAACAAGTTGTTATCACATTGATTATAATTAAATACTTCCGATATAATTTCGAGGATCTTCACCTTGGCTAGTTTCCTCAAACAAAAAAAAAACAAGTTATAATTATCGGAACAACAAACTTTCCTACTTCGATTGCTTAAACGGGCAAGTGCGAGCGCAGTTCGTTTACCGAGCACTATAATTGTCTTTATAATATATTTATTTTATTGGTAAAATACCTCTAGCTTAAAAAATGTCTTCACCCCATTACCAATAATGTGGTAGACTGAATCCTAGACAATTAAGACTAGACAAGTAAATCCACCCACCTTTCACCGTATACATTTTTGGGACAAAATATATCTTCAATATAAATTTATTACGAATCGGTCCAGCCGTTACATCCAACAGATTTGCTTAATTTTTGTTTTAATCAAAGTTAATTGCACAGATTTGGCATACAACATTGAAAATAACTTTCTCCCGTCACAAATTATACTCAAACGCAAAATTTTCCGATTTATTTTTACTATATAAAAAAATATAAAAAATATCTTCACGCAATTCCCAATACAGGGGTAGACAGAGGTCAAGTCTAGACAATTAAGTCCCTTTGACCCACCTTCCACCGAAGATATTTTCGGGACAACGTGACAGGTGGTGAGCCCGTCGCCGCCTTTATGTCCAAGCCAACGATGAAATTCGTACATAAGTTTTTGAAAAACTCATTGGTACTGCCACCTGGGGATCGAACTCGGGTCTCTCGACTCGAAATTCCGACCACCCAACAACTCGGCTATGGTGACTAATATAGTTTTACTATGCATAGTCACATTGTGTTACCCATGTAACTTCTGGTCTTTAGGTATTATATCCATAAGCAAAGCAAGGCATGAGGCAAGGTGTGAGGCAGTACTATCTCTGCTCTACGGTACATCTTCTCAGCCTTGGAAAAAATCTATTAATAATCGACTGTTTGCAACTGATAGTCACTGACTGACATTATGCTTTCATAATGGTATAATTAATAACTGCTAGTATTTAACAGTTAATTAATAATAAGTTAGGCAGCGTGTGGTTGTAGAACTTAATCTATTATTGTAATAGCATACCTGGTATAACGGAATGAGTATGTCGTATGCTAGCAAATTGATGGATTTCTTATTCATTACTACACTTTATATACAGAAAATGTTTACGTCGTAAAAATATTCCACGCCCTTTCTTCCCAAGGATCCAATAGATTTGGATATTTGAATTGTTTACTGTATGGCCACCTATAGATGTTGGAACAATTATTTTGAGAAATACCACATCGAAAATAAGCAACCCATGAAGAGCAGCCACGTTGACAAAAGTGTAAGTGCAACATGTCTAGTACTGACATTTTTACCGATTTGCCAAGTTTGGCGATTATAGCCAATGTCTATAATAGATCATCTTCCTTACGGGAAGGGCCTATATCCTGCAGTGGAATTTAACATACTATTGTATATGTAAATAAGAAACTAAAATAAAATCGAATACCAAATTATTTAAAGATTATTATTTTAATTTATTCAGGAAAATTTCATATTAGAGACGGTATTAGACACAATATCGTAATAATGATAAAAGTTTATCTTAAAGCTAAAGCAATTTTAATACATCGGCATCGACAGTCGAATACGGCCGCCGTTAATAATATTAATCGAAGCGATTGGCCACAAAATGCTTTTAACGTAATTCGATTCGGCCAGGCTGGATCGCTTGTGGAACATCCAATTTATGTAGACCTCCCCTCCCCCACTCCGCCAATAATTTTCACACTTAACAAAAAGAAGCATAGAATGTTTTTAACGGTCTAAAAGAACTGGTTGCCTGATCGTATACTCGGCGGGTCGTCAATATCGCCTTGAGACTAGAGTCTCGAATTACCCGGATCACGTTCAAGGTACACTTGGGCAAAGTGGTCACTGGTTTTGACTTAGTCTGTTGCATCGTTGTGAAGTATTCTCAATCCCTTTTAATCATTAAAAATTGAAAGGGTACAAGATTATGTTTATATGTACAATACGTATTAACTAAAAACTGCAATAATCATACCTACTTCTCATGGCATGGTACCAAGAACTCTGGTTCTATTTCTTCGTTAGATGGTTAGACTTAACCGTTGAGCGAGAAAAGAACCAGCCCTCTTGGTTCCAGAGGCTACGATTAGTCACGGATACAATTCCTTTAGAAAATACATCGTGCGAGGACCCCAAGGACCGATAGTCTCTATTTCCTTTATCATTTTTATAAAACATAATAAAAATGTAAAAAATATCATTGATAGTCACCATTATTTAACGGTCATTGCGCTTGAAAATAAAGAATCAATAGTCTTAGATTATATATATTAGATTATTATTGTTATTAGAGTCACGAAGGCCGAGTGGTTGGGTCGTCGGAATTTCGAGTCGAGGGACCCGAGTTCGATCCCCAGGTGGCATGCTTATACCAATGGATTTAAAAAAAAACTTATGTCCGAATTATATGTCCTGCCACGATGTCCCGAAAATATCTTCGGTGGAAGGTGGGTCGAAGGGACTTAAATGTCTAGACTAGACCTCTGTCTACCCCTGTATTGAGAATTGCGTGAAGATATTTATTTTATCATTTATATATTTTACACCGAAGACATTTTTTGGGACAACGTGACAGGTGACGAGCCTGCCACCATCTTTATCAATCCAAGCCAACGATATAAATCGTACACAAATTTCGAAAAACCTTGGGGATCGAACTCAGATATCTTAACTCGAATTCCAATCCACATTAACCAAATCGGCTATTGTGGCAATAATATATTAAAATTCAATTTTAACTTTCTATTTCAACAGATAGAACATTCGTACAATGAAAACAGAGAACAACATAACTTACATTGGATTGGACTCCACCCCAGAGACATTTAATTATAACTTATCAGATACCTACATTGTTTTACAGAGCAAACAAAGTTTTACAAAACAAATCTATACCTAACATGTATGTAAGACATAATTTAATGGGAAAAATTAATTAGTATTTATTCTTTTGTTCCAGGTATATCCATTCGAAAGAAAAGCCGTTTAAATGTACAGAATGTGGGAAAGGGTTCTGTCAATCACGTACCTTGGCCGTCCACAAAATACTTCACATGGAAGAATCACCCCACAAATGTCCAGTATGTAGCCGGAGTTTCAATCAGCGCTCAAACCTGAAAACACATTTGCTGACACACACTGATCACAAGCCGTATGAATGTAACTCGTGTGGTAAGGTATTCCGAAGAAATTGTGATTTGCGACGGCATGCATTAACCCATGCCGTTGGGGATGTACCACCCGGTGACGTCGTTGACGTGGGTGAAGAAGATATAGGAAGGCCTGGATCACCGATAGAACCAGGATTTGATGATGAAGATCCTGATCTGTCATCACCAGAACATTCGCCTGTAAGAAGAGCACGGTCATCATCAATCGAAAGTGTTGGAAGAGAGCAAAGTGAAGAGAGACCCAGAAGAACATCGCCGTCACCCGTAGAGCGTACTCATTGCCATCACAATGAACCAAGAGATAGAGCAAGCCCTTACACGATGCGTCCACAGCATATGGAAAAGCATAAAATGAACACATCAGAAATGTTTGAAAAACGAAGATACACTTCTGAAGAAATAATAGAAAAAGAGATGCGTTATACAGAAATACCTGAACAGCCAATGAGACACCCACAGTTACAAATCCGAAGAGATTTGCATCAAATACAACCTCAAGATCAATTGAAAATGGGACACAATATAGCAAGTCCCCCTATAGATCCAGGACCTTCAGGAATGTATCTAAGCCCGTATAGAAAAAGAACTCACCCTCCTGATATCGGGGATAATCTTAGAACATGTGCCGCTGTGTATCGAGCTCGTTCTCCTGAACCTACAAATCTGACAGTGCCCCGAACACCAATTGGAAATACTGACGTTATAGTCGGAATGTCATCAACCGTAATGGGTATACAATCCTATCACAAATTTGGCTTGCCGATGCCTCCACCTCATCCTCAAATTTCTTATGGTTCTGTACCGCATACGGTACTAGGTCCTCAACAGACAGTTGCCCAAGACCTGATTGTAAAACACACTGCACCTAAGGATACGGTGCCGAGTACATCAACAAGCGTCACGAATTGCAAGGACATTTTACCATCATGCATAAAAGATTCGGATGAAACCTGTTCGAGTGTAATTGCTAACGGTATTAAAAACATTGTAGGAATACAACCAAATACGAATCCGAAACCCGGAACAAGTAACTCTAGTGGTCCGAAGAAAGGTTTTAGTATAGAAGATTTATTAAGACGTTGATTTTGTAAACGTATTTTTTAAAGTGATGCGTTTTATTAGAAAAGATTCTGTAAATATATTTTTATTTTTACTATTTTTGAATAATAATTTAAGTTTTGAAAGTATTACTAGATCAAGTTTTGTGGTATGTTATATTCCTAGAGGTACGTTTGTCTATAAGAGCGATAAGGATTTGGTTTTCGTAAAGATCTCATATGGTTTGTTTGTGCAGTGTTTTGTTTACCTCCAAATTTTAAAATTTAGTTATCAAAATATTAGACCATACCTATTTTATTTTGTGTTTGATATGAAATATGTAGAAATAGAGCGAGGCAGTTTTTATCAGAGATAAATTAATTGTTAGATTACTCTGAAAATATTTGTATAACAGATCAAAAGTATAACTATGACTGGTTTAAATGTGTTATTTATTCTTTAGCTACTTGATAAAAATATAGTTATTGTAATACGATAGATATTAAAGTTATGTATTAAGTCGATAATGCACTTTTCATTTCATCACTTAAGTATTTTAGAGATAAGAGAGATATGTGCTGTGGCATTTTGTAAATAATTTAAATCGCGTAATATTACAAAGTATTTTGAAAGAAGGACGTTTAAATTTACTATGTTTATAAGTTTAAAAAAAGTTTTCTTTCTTTAAGCGTAATATGGATTTATGTTTAAATGTAAAAAACATTAACTGAAATTTGATGTCTGTTCACTATTTTGTCAGAGAAAAATATTAGTTTGTATTGTTGCTCAGATATATGTAATTTTATTTAAGATAGCTATAATATGTGTACATTTTTAGTTTTATATTAATAAATTATGAAGCATAATTTGTTTGTTACTAATTTAATACCTATTTCCGATTTGCTTTTTCCTTCCTTTCATACAATAAATATTTCAGTGAAGTGGTTTCCAATATTCATTCGTTTTTAGAATATTCTTGCAAGACCATCGGTTCTGTAAACAAAACGATCAATAAACTAGGAATCGCATATCCTTATAAGAAATAATGTACATGTAAAAAAAATAATATAAAGTGAAATGAATGTTTTCGCATAAACACCCATAACAACAGATAAGTTATAAGTGAGAAGCCGAACTTTAAAGTGTGTAAAAAATTGGAACTTAAAAGGAGTTAGAAAAGTAGTAGTATCTGCTTATCTGTAGATAAAGTAGAAAAAAATGCTAAAATATAAAATAATACTTTGTAAAGTAGAAAAAAATATATATATTCAATGAGGTGATACTTGTAGAAACCTATTAGTGCCACAGGAAAAGCTTCAGCTAAGATTCTTAACAACTGAAATAAAATTATCAATAATTTGAATTCAAAAATTGTTTACCTCATTTATAAAAAAAGTTAAATTCGTTTTACTTTCAGGGGATAGAATATTTCTTCTCTGAGATACATATTTTCTTAATAAGTAACTGACTATGTTTCTTCTGAGCCTAAGGCTACGTCACGATAGCCAAGTAATTCTAGTGTACAAGCTGAAAGGTGGGTTGAAAGGACTTCAATATCTCCACCTCTGTTTATGGAGTTGTGAATGGCGCGAAGAATATAAATAGAATAATATTTTTTACTAAACTATTTAACAGCCTTTAAAAGTCCACTAAAGGAAATAATCCCCTTTTGTAAGTGGAGTTTGCCACAATCGCCTTGCTCAAAAGCAGATTGGCAATTCCAGTTACAGACTCCATCGACAAATTTTGGTCTAATAATATTGTAGATAGTTTACGAAATTACTAACAATAACAGAATAACAGTAAGACAATCAAGTGAACAGAATTCCTAGTAACCTTCTAAATTTATGTCTCAAGTTATAGTTTCATATATATATATATATATATATATATATATATATATATGTATATATATATATATATATATATATATATATATATATATATATATATATATATATATATATATATATATATATATATATATACATATATATATATATATATATATATATATATATATATATATATATATATATATATATATATATATATATATATATATATATATATATATATATATATATATATATATATATATATATATATATATATATGTATATATATATATATATATATATATATATATATATATATATATATATATATAGACCTTTAAACTCATAACTGTTACCGACGATGATAATACAAAATCAATCCTCGCTATTTCTCCCAGTGTAGTTGGAAACAATTACACCTGTTCTAAAATGATCGTACCAATTCTTTCTTACATAACAGCCAATTATCAATCGCTCTCTTTTTTTTAACGAAACATAAAACATTCAAAAGCTAAAAATACTTGCTGTAACGAAGTAAACGAAGTGTAAACGAAGACCTGCCTTTGGAATTAATTAAAACTATTAATAAAATTATCCTACTTAAAGTACGCCGGCAAAACACATTTAAAAAAAGAATGTGAAAATCGGTTAGATAGTTTCGAAGTCCGTTGTGAGCAACAACGTGACACTCAAATTATATATAATAGATATACGTGAATTATAAAAAATAAAATAGACAAAATCTTTGTTAAGACAATACCCGGCGACATTCCGTAATGAACGGCGTGACGCCCCCTCAAGCCTCGCTTTCAATTTGTAAGGTTGGAGAATAGCTTTTACGTTGATTAATTTGATAAATATGCTAGCTTTTATATCTATTATCAGCATATAATTTCTTTTTGAATCCACTTCTCGATACTTTTCCTCAAAAATTAAAATTGTTCAAACGTTGTCCACATAAATTCATCAAATTGTACAAAGTATTTGTTGTTTTTTTTTTGTAGTTACAGATTTTTTTAGTTACAGAAGAGCAAGCTATCTAGCGAGAGTTTCAGCAGTACAAAAAAAACTCTATTTACTACAATGATTGAGTAATAAACAGCTTTCTCGAGTCTATATATTTCGTATTGCGCTAGCATTAATAACTGCTAAAAGTGGTGTATATCTAAAAATCTTACATTCATGGCAGATTTAGTTAGCGATTTCATATAAATACCAATACCCGATAGTAGACTTCTTCCAAAATTGATGTACTAAGTATCTTCAGTGATACTGTATCATCTATGAAACCGCTAACTTTTTTATTTATTTGTTTTTCATTCGGTGGCACCAAAGTTTGGCGACTGGACTATGTTATCTTTTGATTTGTAAGATTCTTATTTTAAAACAAATCATTAACATGTCATAATCAAAAACTAATGCAAGAGGCTTGTGGCTTACAAAGTCTGAAATTTTAAAACAATTCTTATTTTATATTCAAGAAATCACGCATTGATGCAATCCATCCCGATCGTTTGCTTTATTAGGTAGGTAGATTATTAATATTTATATCAGGTGCAATGAAATCTCATACGTAAATTAAGACACATTGAGATATTTATTTAGTCAATTACCTTGAATTGTTGCATAATTAAAAATAGATTTCGACATTGCTTTAAGATGTTTCGCTTTTACACGCGGACTTGCGTGTGATTGTAATTAGAGAGCACCCGAGTAATCGAGTAATCGGATGCTCTATCGATTAATCACACTACGTATAAATCTCGAGCGGTGTAATTGATCGGCATCACTACAATCAGTGCTTTCACCTACAGATTGAATTAAAATATCGAACGAACGACATGCAGTCGTAAAATATTTTTATTATTATTTCTCACTGGGCGGCTTTCGATTTGCATAAACACCCAAGTAGCTGTCGGAATGGCTCAGAGTCTTCATGAGTCCCCTCATAAAATTTCGATCGTTAAAGAAACACTTTTTGTTTATATACACGTCTGCTTTTAGTCGATATGTTTATGTATGACTGGAGACTGATTCGGTTCACATTATTTGATACTGTATACTATGATTGATTTTAATCAAGACTGTAGATGAATAAATATAAACTTGATATAGCGTAACTGGGACTTTGTAACCAATCAAATCCTTATAGTATTTAAAATATAATGAATTGATAACATCCAAATACAACTGAGTTTAGGTTGTCAGAATACATCAAAATTCACGTAAAATCTTAATTGTAAGTAATTCTAAAGACGAAAACGCGTACGTTTTGCAAAGTATTTGAGTTGTAACGAACGCTATGTTGTATGTTGGTCGAGGTCATCCACTAACATATATGCCACCTCCTTTCTTATCGTGGGTGTAGTAAAAGGCGATTAAGAGAAAAGCTTTGATTACCAATGGCTACCGATATGTCTCGGAAAATACCAGAATGAAATAAATCGGTGACGTCGAGAGAGGCCTATGTCCAGCTGTGGACTATCACAGGCCATTATGAAGTGTACGGCCGTTATACGTGTAATTACCGATAATACTCGAGGGCAATGAATGCGGGTCACCTAAAGTAACCTATAAACCTTGAAAACTAAAAATGCTGCTGCTTAATAAAATATACGGTGTTTAATAGACAATATGTCATTGCACCTCCTCCTACTTGTACATCTCTGTTTCGCCAAATGGTTGACTAGGAGAGAATGCCTTCAGGCATTAAGTCCGCTTTCATGTACTTTGTGCATAAAAGTTTAAATAAATAAATAATATCCCATAACTGAAAGTAATAAAATTTCTAAGTCACTACATTTTATTTATAAAAATTATGTAAAGAAAAAAACTGCTCGCTTTAAAACAAACAAAGGAAACATGACATTTTTGCTCAATAATATGCAATATACAATAACAATAATAAAATCTCCATGAATTTTAATACACTGTACTGCCTCCTCGTTACGCGGTTCGGCAAGCTGTACACCTAGTTTCTTATACGATTTTAGTAAGTATTCTCCCATTCCTCTGTAAGAGCAACTTTGAGCTTCCCTTCTTAGTTATCAGACGTAACAATTCACCTGAATGCTACTTCGATTCGATTTAACACACAGTAAGATTTTACATTACAATATTTATGAGCTACCATAACAACTAACTTTCTTGTCACCAAAAGTGAATATGATATTTTTACACCTATCCGATAAAAAGCTCAATTAGAACTAATAGTGACTCTCACGATATTAGGTTTAGACCTTTGACCTGTGTAGGCAAAAACGATCAGGTTCAGTTGCAAATATTAAAAATATAATTGGAAAAATACAAGTGTTTGTTTTATTAAAATAAAAACTAATATTAATAAAAATACCTCCAAAATAAACATCAAGATCTAAAATACTATCAAAAAATCGGCATATTTATGCACTATTAATATTGTGCACATGATTGTATTAATACAATAATATTAATCCATGCAGTCTTATAGTCTATACGGTATCAGAAAAAGGAAAAAGGCGTCGCCGCGCTTCGAGCGCCTCAGGGTTTAGACAAAGGATTAAAACTACAAGAAAGTCATTAAAACAAAACTCTTTAAAATTAATATGCATCTTGTGTAAAATTTACATGTAATTTTATTGATTTTCAAAGCATATTTTTGCTGAACTTTTATGTTATTAAATTAAAGAGAAAAAAGTTAAAATTTAAACTGACACGGGCGGGATTCGAACCCGCGACCTTCGCCGATCCGTGGCGACTCTCTTACCTCCGAGCCACCGTGTCTTACACGCATTAGTTGAAATTTTAACTCTGTATTCTCTTTATATTACTTGTGCCTTGTTTATAGGCATAGGCGCCATCTGTTATCCCTTTTGCAAGTGACAATTTGATAATCCTGACTTTTCAGTTAGGAATTATCAATACGATAAATATTTTTTATTATGCAATTTTATTGATTTTTAAAGCATATTTATGCTGAACTTTTATGTTATTAAATTAAAGAGAAAAAACCACGCATTGGCGAAGGTCGTCGGTTCGAATCCCGCCCGTGTCAGATGAAATTTTAACTTTTTTCTCTTTAATTTTAATAATTTACATGTATCTAATATTGTGCACTAACTTCTCAATATCTTTTAATTACGTTTATACTACAAAGTTCGATACACTTTTAATACTCATTTTCAAATAACCATTAGTTATATCCAGCCTTGTGAAAACCAATATATAGTTAAGACAATATTGTGTTATATTGTTTTAACTATACTGACATAATTACTTGTTCTAACTGACTGACTGATTCATCAACGCAGAGTTTAAACAGCCGGGGATAAAAACCTTAAATTTTTGGCAATTGTTGACATATATGTATTTCCTATTGAAGAATTTTTTAAAATTTCAATCTAATAATTTAACGGCGTTCTGAGCCACTTTCTTTCGTCTTCCCGCAACATTGGAACTCTTTGAATCTCGAAACTCGAAAACCTTTTTTCCTCACGTTCATGAATTCTTCGAGCTATGTGACCGGCCCATTTCTACTACCACGCAACGATCTGTTCGGCAACGTCGACCTAAGTTCTACTGCGGATATCTTCGTTGTCGATTCTACAGCGCAGAGAAATAGCGAACATTCCGTTTTCCATAGCAATTTTTTTTTAAACTTTGAGCTTTCTCATTTCTCCAGCACTGTGACATAACGAGACTAGAAAAGAAACTAATTTTTTGTGCATAACAAACAAACCACTACAGGACATAGATGTTTCCCATAGGGCATTAAAATTTTAACATATAAGTAATTCAAATATTAATAGTATTTTCCATTAGGCATGTCCTAGGACACACACTGGAAGAAAAAAAGAAAGGAGGTGGCGTATATTCTTGCGCCAATATTGCCGTGTAGGGTAATCGTCTCTTCCCAATTGAGATTTCCATCGACGATCCACTTATTATAGTAGATAATACGGTAGCATTTTCTTACGTTTTATGACGTCACGTTTGTCTATACTCTTAGTTTGTTGTCACATTAAAATCTATCATAATCAGATTTATGTATATTCGTAACCACAACTGTTGCTTTTACAAAAAAAGTGGTTGCAGGACCGTTAATTGAGTAAGTGACGTGTCATTTGAGCTTTACCGTATACACCCGGATCCATGCAGTTCCAAATAATCGTCAATCTACCACGCGCGTTGAATCTAAAACGTAACGAGCACTCGTAGCTGACATGAAGAAATCCGCTGAGTGGGAAACCCGTATGGGAAACCTAACCCGCTGCAAGATACGTGACAAGAAAACCTAATTATATCGTAACTTACTTCGTTTTACATATGACTAGTGTTTCGTAAAATTTTAATTTTAGTTAAAATTATAGTAAGCATTCACATTTGGATAAAAGCTCAGGTTATTAGGTCGGTCTGGGGTTCGATTCATCACCAAAGAGTAAGTATGTGAAAAATAATTTGTGTTTGAAAGTAAAAAATGAGTTATTTTCTCTTTATCAACGCAGTATATAAGGCGTTAAATTAGCAGGCTGTAAATACCGTTTGCCGAGACAAAAACTGCCCCGCAACAATTTATTGAGAATTTAAGTTACCTGTCACAACTTTTACTTAATTACTTCACACCCTGAACTCTACTTAACAGTCTTCTGCAGAACTTTTTACAGTTTTCACAGATACACTTTGCACCTAGCCTTTTAAATGCACGTCACCGGCCTCAATACTTTTTTTTAGATCCTTGCGCGATTTCCCCTCCTGGAGGTTTTGACAAAGAAGTTCTTTCGACCCACTTTTCACCAAAACCTATTTAGTCGTGAACGATGATGAGCCTATCGCCGTCTCAATTTCCAAGCCAAGGGAGCAATACATTTTTACATGCAAATAACTTTACGTAGATAAATATTCATAATGTTGTCAAGGCTCAGAAAAATCAGAATCAAATGTAGACTTCAAGAAATCTTTATTGATCCACACCAACAATATTAAATAAAACATGAAAACAAATGTTGTTTTTTAATTGTATATTGCGTCTAACACAAATAATGGTTGCAGGATCGAATGCACCCTGGCTAGTTAGTCTAAAATACTATTGTAATGTAGGAAATAGGAATAAGAAAGGAATATTAAAAGTTGGTACTCATTGTTATACAAATAAAATAAAATAAATAAATAATATCTTCACGCAATTCCCAATACAGGGTTAGACAGAGGTATAGTCTAGGCAATTAAATCCCTTCGATTCACCTTCCACCGAATATATTTTCGGGACAACGTGACAGGTGGTGAGCCCGTCGCCGTCTCTATGTCCAAGCCAACGATATAATTCGTACGTAAGTTTTTTGAAAAACCCATTGGTACGAGCCTGCCTCCTGGGGATCGAACTCGGGTCTCTTGACTCGAAATTCCGACCACCCAACCACTCGGCTATCGTTACTTCACCATTGTTATAAATAACCCTAATATTAATTTAATTTAAATGTTTAACTATTGATTTATGTAATTATATATTAACATTTTGTAAACTTTAATTAACTGATTAACTGAACACTGAACATTTATCAAAACAACGTCCCTTTTAAAACCAATGTTACGCTAAGACGTTTTATTATAAAAGAAATCGTAATACAAATACTGTTATTATAAATAACCTCAGTATATTTAATTCCCTTACAACTTTGTAAATATTAATTAAAGCAATAGCTATGGACACTGAAAAATTTGTCAAAAAAATATCTCTTTTTGAGCTTATGTTAAAATACACTTTACCATTGGACCATTACCATAAATGGTCTTGGTTTCATTTGGATTGAATAAACTATGAATTTGTAATTGCATCTTAAGTCTAAAGTTTTTTTTTTTGTAATTATATATTAAACATCCATGTCTCGATTACAAACATTCATACTCAGCACAAAATATTTGCCCCGCAACCATTAGCTTCGAAAGCAGTGTCACTACCAACTCGCTATCACGTTTCTTCCTTATTATGGACTGCTATGTTATAGAAATACGAGAGTCATTATAAAAGACGCGAACTTCAGAACTACCTACCAATGTTTAAAATTAAAACAATAAACAGAGTCCGATTTTAGCAATGCGAACTCTACTGAAGAAAACACTCAATCAATCTTGTTTTATAATTTCACGATTGCAAGTGATACAAAGCAATTATTTATGTCAAATTGTTATAATTAACATATTTCATTAGTCTTCGTATAATGTGTCCTAAAACTACATTTTTGTAATTATTACTTTTTTTTTCCATTACATGTTACTATTTTGTCACATCAGCCAGTGACACATTGCTATTTTGATATAAGTATGTACGCAAAAAAAGGCTGTTGAAATTTATTGCGAATTGTGAACTCACCTTCTGTTGTATTTGAAAGTATGTGGTTGTCATGAGTGTATGATTTCCTTAAACATTTTCCTGCATATATTTTAACCTACTATATAACGAATCATTCGAAGAAATCTATTTACCTAGTTGAAACAAAGCATTTCATCAGAATTAGGTTTATGTCTAGTTGAATTTTCAAATCGTTTAGTGAATAAATAAATAAATATCTTCACGCCATTCCCAGTACAGGGCTAGACAGAGATCTAATATAGATTAAAAAGAAAAAATTAACTAAGTCCCTTCTACCCACCTTCCACCGAAGATATTTTTGAGACAACGTGACAGATGGTTAGCCCGACGCCGTCTTTTATGCAAGCCAAAAATATGAATCGTACATAGTTTTTAAAAAACCCAGTAGTACGAGCCTGCCACCTGGGGATCGAACTCGGGTCTCTCGACTCGATTTCCGATCACCAAACCACTCCGCTATCGTGACTTCTCACACACTTCGCGCCTCCTTTAACATTGTAAATTACATAATATTATACATAATTTTATTATACAAATTGTGTGTATGAAAATTTAGAAACATTTGCATTACCAGAGAGTTCAAGAAAGGGACCGAAATATGGAAAATTTTCTAAGGATCTTTGTTTATTTAGAACATATTTATAACATTTTTTTTCTTTTCAACATATAGATTATTTATTCTGCTTTTTTACTTTAGTAGGCTCTAGTCTACTTCAGAAAATTAGCTCCAGTCATGATGGAAACAACTGTGAAAGACACGCTTGACACGAGCTGTCGGATGCTATTACGGCACCCCAAACTTATGTCTTAGTTACTATGCCATACCCATAATATTTTCGTCCAACCACGTAAGTCATCCAGCCATAATGTAGAATTCCCTGTGTCTTTTTTACTGACCGGCAAAAAGATAGAATGAAGCTAAATGATTTAAATGGGTAAATTCATGCCCGTGACCCATCTAGATGCGAGACGAACCTCGAACTCATCTCACTCACCCTGATGAGAAACCTCCAAGAAATTCGAAACTAATCGGTACTAAAATCAATAAGACATGGGTATAAAAAAAAATTTCTCGCTAAAAAAACTTATTATAATATAAGATAACTTATTATAATATAATTGTTCGGACGGTAGGCTTTTTAAAGGTAAAAGAGGCTTAAATATACATATTAGACGTTGTCATCCACAGTCAATTTCGGTTTCACAGCCTCCCGTCCCTCTCATGGCACAATCAGAGATATTAATCAAACCAATTTTCAAAATTTTTCGGACCAAATTCATTATTACCACCGTAATGTACCAATACTTAGGAGGATTCCTAGAGGTGCGAGGATGCAGCTAGGTAAAGCTTTATCAAATACCATTCAAAATTGTTTTACTTTTAACACTGTAACTAGTTGGCAAAATTATTTTACTTTGCATATTTTCATTTTCATGTTGACAAAACGGGACGTAAGTCAATTACGTCCCAGCTTAAAACAAATCTTTTCAAAATTTTGATTCACTGATTGATACATCCATAGCTCCAAGACCACACAATTTTGATTTAAAGAAAGTTGTCGAGTCTAAAGTTATGGATGGTGATTTAAAAACGCATCGCGTATTTTATTTTCAGACGATATCCTGGCGCCTCACAATGCGGACACCCTTGAAAGCTTACATCAGAAGCATCCTAAGGCCAATTCCTCCTTGCTTCTACCGTCGCCTCCTGATCCTTCTTATCAGCCATTACAAGTTTCAGAAAAGATACTTTAGAGGCAATTATGTCTTTCTCAAATGGCTCTGCCGGCGGCATTGACGGAATTACGCCTCAACATCTGAAAGATCTTGTAAGCGCGTCCGCCGGTGACGCCGGCCGAATTCTTTGGGCGACATAACAAAATTAAGTAATTTTATGCTTTCTGGCAATGTAAATCCAAATTTTGTTAAAATCATATATGGAGCAAGGTTATGTGCCTTTAAAAAAAAAGATAATGGTATCCGCCCTATAGCTGTGGGTTCCACTTTTAGACGTTTAACTTCTAAATTAGCATGTAGGAACATAACCTCCGATCTAAAGTCAAAATTTCAGCCTATTCAGTTAGGCTTCGGTAGCAGAGGAGGTTGTGAGGCAGCTGTACATTCAGTGCGTACTTTTTAACGAATTGTCAAACAGATGTTCTCTTGAAAGTTGACCTTAGGAATGCCTTTAACTCCTCGACAGATCAACCCTGCTGAAGGAGGTTGCGAAACATACCCCGGAAATTTACCATTACGTTTGGCAATGTTACAGTCAAAACTCTAATTTATTTTACGAAAATCATTTAATTGACTCAGCCGTCGGAGTTCAGCAGGGTGATCCACTGGGCCCAGCATTGTTTAGTTTGGGAATTCAACCGATTATTTCAAAGTTGAAATCCAAACTCAATGTTTGGTACCTAGATGACGGAACCCTAGGAGGAAAGCTAGATGACGTGCAAAATGACCTTCAAAAATTATTCAAAATTTTAAAAACATTGGCCTTGAATTAAATAATACTAAATGTGAACTTTTCATTCCTGACCGTTTGTCTTCTCATAGACACAGTTTGTTTGTTTCAAAATTTGTTTCAAAATTTTAACAATATATCTCCTGGCATTAAAGTAACTGAGGCGGATTCTCTTTACCTCCTTGGAGCGGCGTTATTTATAGAGAGTATGAAACCTCTTTTGAAAGTAAAATTTGATCAATTTTAGAACATGTTAATAAACTGTATATTCTAAATTCTCATATAGCGCTTACTATTTTAAAATATTGCGTTCTTGTTCCTAAATTTACTTATTTACTCCGCTCGAGTCCAGCATGGAAATGTTCTGATTTTTAAAACAAATTGACCTTAATCTCAAAATAGCTTTGGAAAAATTCTAAATTTATCTTTAGTCTCATCTAGCTGGACTCAAGCTACTTTACCTGTTAGATTTGGAGGTATCGGTATAAGAGAGGTTTCAAATATTGCGCTGCCGGCTTTCCTTGCCTCCGTACATAGTGTTCATGATTTGTCACGTAAAATTCTTAAGAATGACTTGGACTTGGCCTTTGCTAACGAGGCAAGAGAAGCATGGTTACGTCTCTGTCCCGGCGAGGATATTCCACTGGAATCTAACTCACAAAAACGGTGGGATATCCCGTTGGTTCAGAATGTGCAGAAATGCTTACTGAACAATTTTCACTGTGACAGAGACCGCGCCCGCTTTCTAGGTGTTTCGACAAAGGAATCAAGTTACTGGCTACATGCTTTACCATCAAGTAACCTTGGTACATTACTAGATAACGAAAGTTTACGTATAGCTGTAGGAATACGATTGGGAGCATCGATTTGTCAACCACATCGATGTCCTTGTGGCAGCGACGTCGACGAGCCACGGACGGACTTTCATGCCAAAAAGTGCCGGCAGACTGTCTCGTCACGGTTCCTTGAATGAGGTCATCCAAAGGGCTCTTGTTTCCATAAATATTCCATCGGTTTTAGAGCCTTGTGGAATATTTAGGGGATGGTACGAGACCCGACGGCTTGACTTTAGTCCCTTGGGAGAGAGGCAAAGCTCTTGTGTGGGACGCAACTTGCGTCGATACATTAGCGGCCTCTCATATCAAGGTACTTCGATAAAGGCCGGGGCGGCATCAGAGGCAGCTATATAAAAATAAAATATCTTCACGCAATTCCCAATACAGGGGTAGACAGAGGTCGAGTCTAGACAATTAAGTCCCTTCGACCCACCTTTCACCGAAGATATTTTCGGGACAACGTGACAGGTGGTGAGCCCGTCGCCGCCTTTATGTCCAAGCCAACGATATTCGTACATAAGTTTTTGAAAACCCATTGGTACGAGCCTACCAACTGGGGATCGAACTCGGGTCTCTCGACTCGAAATTCCGACCACCCAACAACTCGGCTATCGTGACTTGAATCGGGTAAATGGCGTAAATATGAGTCTTTGAAAGGAGACTATATATTTGTTCCATTTGCCGTAGAGACAATCGGTCCGTGGGGTCCCCGCGCGATGCTGTTTCTAAAGGAATTGTATCTGGTGTTGTATCGTTGCCGCTGGTGACAAGAGGGCTGGTTCTTTTCTCGCTCAACGGTTAAGTCTAGCCATTCAACGTGGAAATGCAGCCAGCGTTCTTGGTACCATGCCACGAGGAGTTGGGCTCTACGATTATAATAGTTTTTAGTTAATAAGTATTGTAAATATTAACATAATTTTTCTGTAAATAAATATTTATATAAAAGATAGCAGCAACTTACAAAAATTACCATATCAAATCAAATAATGTATTCATTGAAATAAGAACATAAATTTCATCTATCGATTGTTATTTTTATAATTTACCACCGTTTCTCAACGAGGTTCCTCTAACGAAGAAGAAACAAGCAAATATATACCCATCAACATAAATAAATAAATAAATATATATATATATATATATATATATATATATATATATATATATATATATATATATATATATATATATATATATATATATATATATATATATATATATATATATATATATATATATATATATATATATATATATATATATATATATATATATATATATATATATAAACATAAGAACATAAACGTCCATGACTCAGGTACGAATGTTAAATAATCTCCCGAGTTTAATTAAGCTGGTACAAGTATGTAGCCTACTTTATTGCTCCTTTGTTTTTCGAACACGTATTGTCTTCCGCAAAATAAAACCTTTTTTACGTCAAACTTGAGAAGTGAGCAGTGTAGACATTAATCAAGCGGTCCGATGCCACTGGATCATCTGCAATTTGAATCTTTTTTCGACAAGTTTTTGCGTGGTGACTGGTTTATGTCAATTAAAAATAATGTGAACGTTAGTATTCAAAACTAAGAAATTTAGTTTTTTTTTTATTTAAAAATGAGACTGCTGCATAGAAATATTCTTATTAATTATAAGAAGTTTATATGATGTTTCATTGGTAAACTGTACATATCTAAAGTATGACATTTTTAACACACTACAAGTTTTATTATAAAATTATTATGTTTTCGGTTAAATTTATATTTTTTATACCATTGCATAATTAATTAATTCTCTCTAATTACCCCGTCAGGGATTGTGCGTGAAGGTAAGGAATTCAATTGCGTAATTATAAATTTTATAAAAAAACATTTCACGTGGAAGTACCACGTTAATACAAATAATTATTGTAATGGGAAAAGTAACAACATAAGTCACGATAGCCGAGTGGTTGGGTGTTCGGAATTTCGAGTCGAGAGACCCGAGTTCGATCCCCAGGTGGCAGGCAGGCAAATTCTGATTTTGATAAAATGGATGCCATTTTTGAAAAAGTGGAACAAGATCGGCATATCAGTAGGTAGTTACGACGTAGCTCATGAACTGGGAATAGACCACAAAACATTTTTGGAGCATTTGAAAAAAACTGGGTGAAAGAAACCTAATGAACCGTGTATTCTCTGTATCCTATTTGTGATTCTTTATTACGACGTAAAGAAACCGAATAATTTTTGAAGAAGCTGATAACTAGTGATGAAAAGGTCATGGTCATAGGCCAGTCAGGCTTCACAGACTGTGGCGAAAACTTGGTTAACTCGCAACAAGGTGATACTGTGTGTGTGGGATTGGAAGGGCATTATTCATTATGAGCTGTTACCACCAGCCAGGGCCACCGATTCCGAACCCCACTGCGGACAACTGATAAGATTAAAGCAAAAATTTGAGAGAAAGCAGCCGGAATTAATCAACAGAAGGGGTGTGGTTTTTCATCATGCTAACGCTAAACCACACACATCTTTAGCCATTCAGAAAAAATTAAGAGAGCTTGGCTGGGAGGTGTTAATGCATCCACTGTATATTCCTGACCTTGCACCTTCAGATTTCCGCGTGTTTCGGTCTCTTCAGAATTCTTTAGACAGTGTCGGTTTAACATCACGAAAGGACTGCCAAAACCAATTGTCGCGGTATTTTGATCAGAAGCCCCAAAATTTTTATAGCAATGGAATCAGGTCCTTCCTACAAGATAGCAAAAATTTATCGAACACAATGGTGCTACATACTTTAGTTAAATGTTAATAAACGATCTAAAAAAATTCGAAGAAACTTTTTCCCCGACGTATTATAACACTTATGACAAAATAAGCGATTAAAATCTTCTATTATACTTTCTATATAAAACTTCATTACTAAACGTTTGTACACTAACAAAATCACTATAGATGGAGTCATCATAATCAAAATAACGACTTATAAAAGTCCACTGCAGGACTCTCCCGCGGGAGAGGCCTATGTCCTGCAGTGGACTTTGCAGTGGCCCTGACGGTCGCAGTGCCTAAAAGCTGCTGTCCGTTACCAAACTGCCGAGTTTTGATCTGGTATTTTTTGAGATTGTTGTCCTGTTAACTGTCGGTAGCATTTCCAAGACCTACCAGATATGCAAACAAAATATAATGAAAATCGATCAAGCAATTTCGGAGGAGTTTGGCTACAAACACCACGTCACGAGAATTTTATATTTTAAAAGATATCATTATAGCCAAGGAGTCTACCTCTACTGCATCAATGCGCCACACTCCTACTCATTTCTGTTTGCTTCATTACACTGTAACAACTATTGTGTTCCGGTTTGAAAGGTATAGAGTGTCATTGTAATTACGGGAGACATTCGATCTTAATCCTCGGAAGTGACAAGGGTCATGCATTTACTATTTCTGGGGACACTTTCGTTTTATTTATAATATTCTTTTTAAAAATAGACACACCAATCATTTATTCGCTCCCAAATAAAGATAGTAAATCATTCTGAAAATTTGTACCTTCAATTACTTAGCAATTTATTAGGTGGATTTTAGCTCGTTTATTTCACGTTTTAGCGAGCTATATAAAAAAATAATATCTTCATGCAATTCCCAATACAGGGGTAGACAGAGATCAAGTCTAGACAATTAAGTCCCTTTGACCCACCTTCCACCGAAGATATTTTCGGGACAACGTGACAGGTGGTGAGCCCGTCGCCGCCTTTATGTCCAAGCCAACGATGAAATTCGTACATAAGTTTTTGAAAAACTCATTGGTACTGCCACCTGGGGATCGAACTCGGGTCTCTTGACTCGAAATTCCGACCACCCAACAACTCGGCTATCGTGGCTTATAGCTAGCTATATGTATTGTTAATTAGTAGCACTGCAGTCCACAGACCTGCAAACGACTTCCAATGTAGAAGAGGACATATTTTATTCATACGCTTCCATTATATTTTTTATGGGATTAGCGTAAAAAATAAGCCATCTGATAAACCTAGCAATTGATTAGATGGATTCTTAGCACGTTTTACGTGCTAGATGGATGGTTAGTTAGTAACACTGCAGTCCAAAGACCTGCAAACAACTTCCCATGAAGAATACCCCACAGAAAATAACATATATTCTATACTGAAATACATAATTATACCTACCACGTCCTCATACTCTTAAAACCCGAACACAATTAAAAAATAAAAATCAAACTATGCTTTAGTGACAGAGTAAGTCTCTTCTTCAAGCAAGCGTGTAAAGTAAGCTTGCTTCTCAAAATAAGCACCGAAGGCTTTGAAGTGACACACACAGTCAAAGCACTCGGTAATGGAATCAGAAACAACAAAGGTACCGCAAACATCCTGACCCGAGATAATGTACAAAGAGTCATTTTCTATATTGACCCGTTTGAAATCAAACCCACTTGCCCAAAACTTCATTAAATGAGATCACCACTTGTCAAATTATCCTACATAAGCTTCGGTGAAAAGTAGGTCGAAAATAGACTTGTCCCGATCTCCATCTACCCCGGTACTGGGAAACGCGTGAAGATTTAAAAAAAAACTGGATACGGCATCCAAAAGTAACTTTGGCAGACATTGTGATGGAACGAAAACAAACCGCAAACAATATTAAAAATTTTAGTTTTAGTCACGAAAGCGGAAAAAGAATATCTTATTATAGTTTAATACAGTATTTATAATTCTAAAACTAGGGTAGCAGTAAAAGCAATGAAGTCCCAACACTGTGTTATATAAAGCTTATTACTTTAATATTTTCAAATAGAAATAGTAGTAAGTTGTGGACGTAGAACAGACCAATAGTTATAGCTACTTGTATAATGTTATAGAAGCGATGTTAACCACCATTGTAACTACGCGAAATTCTATCGGTGTTCAGTTTCCTATCAGACAATCTTAAACTGGTCGCTTGGTCCGGGGCGGCTGTTTCGAACTGAACTAGTTTGCATTCTAGTGTATAAAGTTACTCATTGAAATAACTTTAAACTAGGACCTACCACGATACACCACCCACCATTATACTTGTATATTTGAATTCTACCTATTCAGTTTGATGTTTAACTATTATAATTTTGGATTTAAGGCATTTAATATTAGCAAATTTAGGTAAAGATAGAAAGAAAGTAACATGTATATAAATATATTTTATCATAATATATATTATATACTAAATATAACTTGACTGGCACACAAACATTGTTAATAAAATTTATTTTCGAAATCTATACAGTGAGTATAGATTTCGAAAACAAATACATCCTAAAAATGTCGTTGGTGCAAGATGGGTAGAAAGGACTTAATTATCTGAAACTATGTCTACCCCAGTATTGGGAATGACGTGAAGATATTTAAAATAATTTAGTTAAACAGTTGTGCTGTAAATATCATTATTTTTAAAATAATTATTAAATGATTTCATAAGTCTAGGTAGATAACTATTACTTTATTAGTACAAATAAAAAGAATGAGGAATAATACTTTTATCCGCAGTTTTCTTGCATGAACATTAAGGGATATTTTTTCAATAACCCCGAAGAATCAATTTTGATTTGAACAATTTTCACCAATAGACATAGATCGGCTTTGTTTCTGCGTACACGTAGAGGTTGTCCCTATGTATGGGTGTATTTTTCTAAACGAATCTCAATCAAATTGCTTAAATCACAAAGCAAAATTAGGTAGTAAAATTATCTGTGTCCTTAGCATATAGGATGTAGGTCTGCTGTAAGTAGGATTAGCCGTATTCCTCTCGCTTATATATTATTATATTATTATTATATAGTTACGAAATGTACGATATATTATTATATATTTAAGCGTCATCAATGTAATCAGCTAACTTCGTAGTTAACGTGGCCATACTTTACTGTACGCATTACAAGAACGGCACTGGTCACTGGATCGCGAGCTGTTACATGTTTTGTGTATTGCATGTATCAGGGTTGCCGTTTGAAAATAATATACAATTCCCGTATTCCAAAGATTTTCTTTTATTATATCTCTTTTTATTAACCATTGATTTATAACACTCAATTAAAATTTCATACATATTACTTTAATACAGCAAAACTTTTAATTTCATAATTTAATTAAATTAATGACAAATTTTAAAAAATCAACTCATACGGGCGGGGCATGAACCCGTGACCTCTGCCATGATAATGCTCAGTCGAACTTTTTTTAAATTTTAAAGTTATAAATTTTTATTTTAAATTTAATAAAAAAAAAGTCTTTGATGACAAAATTGCTTCAAAATAAAAATAAATGCTTTATAATTCCATTCAAAGTATTCATCAAAATGATTTATCGCATATCGTAACATATTACTATAATTACCAAACATACATTCTCTATGTATAGAATTTCGATATAAAATCGCCTTACATGTAAGAATGATTTGCCACAATCGTCACGTTTGGCAAATGGTTCCGCGATCACAGTACCTGGCACAGACACCAAGCACCTTAAACAGGTACTCAGCTCAGACGAGTAGGAGAGCCATTTAAGTCTGATCAGATAATTTTCGAGATAGGTGTGTTATGATTATCATATTTAATATTTATTTGTTGTTTACCTGTCACACGCACAATCCCTGACAGGGTAGCCAGAGAACAGATCGCCAAATGTCACGATCCCTACAGCACTTCTTTCGCTTCTTTCAGATTCATCATCTTCTTCATACATGCACGTCTAGGTATCCGAGTACTCTTGACCCTCTTCTCTTCGAGCAATTTGCTCACATGGTCTTCGAAAGTTAATCTCGGTCTACCCTCGACACCTTTTAATATTAACTTTCGCGCTATATATTTTCTTCACCATTCGGTCTTCACTCATTCACTCAACGTGCCCAAACCATCGAAGCACGCCCTTATCCATTTTTGAGACAAGGTCATCTTTCAAACCCATATTGCAGAATCTCTTCGTTTCGCTTTCGGTCAGCCATGGTAATGCCGCACATTTTACGAAGAATCATCTCCACTGCATTCAACCTGCTTTTATGCTTCTTCTGGCATACCAGGTTTCGCTGCCATATAACAAAGTCGGTACCAACACTGCGTTATGTATTGCAAGGCGTGCACTTTTCACAACGCCTTGCCTTTTGATTAACGCAGTCAGGGCACCATTGACTTTGTTCCCGGCAACTGTTTCACGCCCTCTCCATCTAAATCACATCTTCCATCGGCTAAACTTGCTCCCCCAAGTATACCTTTCATTCACCTGTTCTAGACATTCCTGATTTATACATATATAATACATCACATTTAATACATATTCAATTTCAAAAAATCAACAATTTGATAGCTATGATATTTAAAAAAGGCACTTAGATACCAGAATTTTAAACAAGTGTTGTGTTGAGGAAAAATTTAAGAATACAATTTAATTATTTACAACATGTACTAATTATAAATGTAAATTTTATGTTGCTAATAATACATATTTTAATATTTATGGTAATTTTTTGCTTAATTTTATTTTTGTTATAAATATTTAATCTTATAATATTTTGCAAGCTAGAGTAGGTGGCGATATATATACCTTTATTTACAAGAAACAAGTAAAAAGTTTTTGCAATAATTACAATCAAATAGTCCATATTAAAAATTCCTAAATAAATACAATACTGATTTGCTCTATTTTGTATTTAACATTAATGAAACATATAACAAGCCCATTACATCCAAAGAAATCAATTTAAACGTCACTACTACCATATCTACGTTTATGTAATCACTCTTCGAAACACGAAGAAAAAACAGGCAACGAGTTGTAAGCAACATTATCACTGGAAATTCTTTCGTTATATCTTTAACCTCATTAACTCAAACATAGTTTTTAAACAACATAATGGAAACTTCAGAGTTTCCCAACCGTCTGCATTAATTTCACATTTCTCAAACTCTGCTTCATCTTGGATTTGATTAATATCGTCTAAAGATTAAGTGGATGTGTCATTAACTTACGAAGTGTCAAGTTTTGAACCTTAAGGCCCGGCGCATTAATCAATGGCACTTTGCAAATTAGGGTTAAGCGTTTGAAAACACATATATAATTCCCGTATTCCAAAGATTTTCTTTATTATAACCATTGATTTATAACACTCAATTAAAATTTCATACATATTACTTTAATATTTTCAAATAGAAATAGTAGTAAGTTGTGGACGTAGAACAGACCAATAGTTATAGCTACTTGTATAATGTTATAGAAGCGATGTTAACCACCATTGTAACTACGCGAAATTCTATCGGTGTTCAGTTTCCTATCAGACAATCTTAAACTGGTCGCTTGGTCCGGGGCGGCTGTTTCGAACTGAACTAGTTTGCATTCTAGTGTATAAAGTTACTCATTGAAATAACTTTAAACTAGGACCTACCACGATACACCACCCACCATTATACTTGTATATTTGAATTCTACCTATTCAGTTTGATGTTTAACTATTATAATTTTGGATTTAAGGCATTTAATATTAGCAAATTTAGGTAAAGATAGAAAGAAAGTAACATGTATATAAATATATTTTATCATAATATATATTATATACTAAATATAATCTCTGACTGGCACACAAACACAGTTATTGTGGGGTTTATTTTCGAAATCTATACAGTGAGTATAGATTTTGAAACAAACATCCTAAAATGTCGTTGGTGCAAGATGGGTAGAAAGGACTTAATTATCTGAAACTATGTCTACCCCAGTATTGGGAATGACGTGAAGATATTTAAAATAATTTAGTTAAACAGTTGTGCTGTAAATATCATTATTTTTAAAATAATTATTAAATGATTTCATAAGTCTAGGTAGATAACTATTACTTTATTAGTACAAATAAAAAGAATGAGGAATAATACTTTTATCCGCAGTTTTCTTGCATGAACATTAAGGGATATTTTTTCAATAACTCCGAAGAATCAATTTTGATTTGAACAATTTTCACCAATAGACATAGATCGGCTTTGTTTCTGCGTACACGTAGAGGTTGTCCCTATGTATGGGTGTATTTTTTTAAACGAATCTCAATCAAATTGCTTAAATCACAAAGCAAAATTAGGTAGTAAAATTATCTGTGTCCTTAGCATATAGGATGTAGGTCTGCTGTAAGTAGGATTAGCCGTATTCCTCTCGCTTATATATTATTATATTATTATTATATAGTTACGAAATGTACGATATATTATTATTATATATTTAAGCGTCATCAATGTAATCAGCTAACTTCGTAGTTAACGTGGCCATACTTTATTGTACGCATTACAAGAACGGCACTGGTCACTGGATCGCGAGCTGTTACATGTTTTGTGTATTGCATGTACTAGGGTTGCCGTTTGAAAATAATATACAATTCCCGTATTCCAAAGATTTTCTTTTATTATAACCATTGATTTATAACACTCAATTAAAATTTCATACATATTACTTTAATACAGCAAAACTTTTAATTTCATAATTTAATTAAATTAATGACAAATTTTAAAAAATCAACTCATACGGGCGGGGCATGAACCCGTGACCTCTGCCATGATAATGCTCAGTCGAACTTTTTTAAATTTTAAAGTTATAAATTTTTATTTTAAATTTAATAAAAAAAGTCTTTGATGACAAAATTGCTTCAAAATAAAAATAAATGCTTTATAATTCCATTCAAAGTATTCATCAAAATGATTTATCGCATATCGTAACATATTACTATAATTACCAAACATACATTCTCTATGTATAGAATTTCGATATAAAATCGCCTTACATGTAAGAATGATTTGCCACAATCGTCACGTTTGGCAAATGGTTCCGCGATCACAGTACCTGGCACAGACACCAAGCACCTTAAACAGGTACTCAGCTCAGACGAGTAGGAGAGCCATTTAAGTCTGATCAGATAATTTTCGAGATAGGTGTGTTATGATTATCATATTTAATATTTATTTATTTATTTATTTATCTTCACGCACAATCCCTGACGGGGTAGCCAGAGAGAACAGATCGCCAAATGTCACGATCCCTACATACTTCTTTCGCTTCTTTCAGATTCATCATCTTCTTCATACATGCACGTCTAGGTATCCGAGTACTCTTGACCCTCCTCTCTTCGAGCAATTTGCTCACATGGTCTTCGAAAGTTAATCTCGGTCTACCTCGACACCTTTTAATATTAACTTTCGCGCTATATATTTTCTTCACCATTCGGTCTTCACTCACGTGCCCAAACCATCGAAGCACGCCCTTATCCATTTTTGAGACAAGGTCATCTTTCAAACCTGCCATATTGCGAATCTCTTCGTTTCGCTTTCGGTCGGCCATGGTAATGCCGCACATTTTACGAAGAGATCGCATCTCCACTGCATTCAACCTGCTTTTATGCTTCTTCTGGCATACCCAGGTTTCGCTGCCATATAACAAAGTCGGTACCAACACTGCGTTATGTATTGCAAGGCGTGCACTTTTCACAACGCCTTGCCTTTTGATTAACGCAGTCAGGGCACCATTGACTTTGTTCCCGGCAGCGACACGCCTGTCCACATCTAAATCACATCTTCCATCCCGGCTAAACGCACTCCCCAAGTATACAATTTCATTCACCTGTTCTAGACATTCCTGATTTATACATATATAATACATCATATTTAATACATATTCAATTTCAAAAAATCAACAATTTGATAGCTATGATGATTAAAAAAGGCACTTAGATACCAGAATTTTAAACAAGTGTTGTGTTGAGGAAAAATTTAAGAATACAATTTAATTATTTACAACATGTACTAATTATAAATGTAAATTTTATGTTGCTAATAATACATATTTTAATATTTATGGTAATTTTTTGCTTAATTTTATTTTTGTTATAAATATTTAATCTTATAATATTTTGCAAGCTAGAGTAGGTGGCGATATATATACCTTTTATTTACAAGAAACAAGTAAAAAAGTTTTTTGCAATAATTACAATCAAATAGTCCATATTAAAAATTCCCTAAATAAATACAATACTGATTTGCTCTATTTTGTATTTAACATTAATGAAACATATAACAAGCCCATTACATCCAAAGAAATCAATTTAAACGTCACTACTACCATATCTACGTTTATGTAATCACTCTTCGAAACACGAAGAAAAAACAGGCAACGAGTTGTAAGCAACATTATCACTGGAAATTCTTTCGTTATATCTTTAACCTCATTAACTCAAACATAGTTTTTTAAACAACATAATGGAAACTTCAGAGTTTCCCAACCGTCTGCATTAATTTCACATTTCTCAAACTCTGCTTCATCTTGGATTTGATTAATATCGTCTAAAGATTAAGTGGATGTGTCATTAACTTACGAAGTGTCAAGTTTTGAACCTTAAGGCCCGGCGCATTAATCAATGGCACTTTGCAAATTAGGGATTTAAATACGTGGTCATAGTTAAGATATGAGAGCCATAAAAACGTAAATTATTTTTTATAAATATTTTGAACGATGTCAAATGTTAGAAATTACACCCTTTTCACTGCAAATGTTTT
Organism: Sericinus montela; assembly: GCA_029286605.1. NCBI lineage: Eukaryota > Metazoa > Arthropoda > Insecta > Lepidoptera > Papilionidae > Sericinus > Sericinus montela. The sequence continues at coordinate 2,124,816 of JAGSMR010000020.1, forward strand.
TTGCATGTGAAAGGGCAAAAGCAACTAATTACCTAAGGGTAAGGTAATTATTTTTTTGGTGTTCATGTAAATCTTCAACACTAGAGCAGCAGACGTATTGCGGACCTTTTTTGAACAGGTTAACGGGGACGATGGGACCTTTTTTGAAAGGGGAAAAGGGACGTTGAATCTGGAGGCCCGATTCCGTTACTGGGCGATACGTAGAATTACAAAATCTACTTGAGGCTGTCTATAATGACCGAACCAGCCCATTTGAACATCAAGAGGAGAGCGGCCTCTTGGTTCTTCTTGATATTTCCTGGGCCATGTCATTATGATCACCTGAATCATGTCATCAATAATTAGTGATAACTAATCATTGATGACGATGATGATGTAATGAATCACTACTAATTGTTGGCTAGAGATAAAGATAACTTACATCTCATTAGTGTAAGCTACGCACATTCATACGTATTACATGTTACATTATAACAATTTTGTCTATAAAACAGGAAATTTGCTTTTAAGATACTTCTTGACATAAAGATTCTTCTTTTTTTGAATAAGTTAACATTTCGGTAACAAAATCTAGTCATAAACATCACGCGAATGTACCTGCGTGTAACAATTAGTACAGAATTAAATGAACATTTCCATGAAGACTACATTATAGAAAAGTATATAATAAATTGTTTTTAACAGAGAACAACTAACAAATGTTTATTATATTTGTAATCATGTTTTTAATTTGTGATTAATGTATAATGATTGGAAATAAGATAATATCATAAAATTAATTATAATGTGGACATTAATAAAAGTCTATTGTTTAAGTTCCCAAATTTTATTTTAAATATAATATTATAAAGATTATTAACTAAAAAATAATTTCATAGTAAGCAAAGAATCTCCGGTTACCATTCCAGTACATAGGATTTAGGAAAGATTTTCTTAAATCACACATTTTATTTTATCATAAATGTCTTGTTCACTCAAGTAGTCCCAAAAATTTCTTCGATGGAAGGTGGGTTGAAAAGACGTAATTGTCTATACTCTCTGTTTACTCCTGTATTGAGAATCGCGTGAAAATATGAATATCTTAAAATTTATCGTAAGTAAGTGTCGCAAGAAGCTAACAAAGTTAATATAACTACTATGTTTTAGATGCGACTAAGAGGAAATGCCATTGGCTACCTACAGACGGAAATAACTATCACAAAAAATAACAGACCAAAACTCGGTGACGGGCAGCAGCTCCTATGGGTAGTGTCTGGTACTGCAATTGCCAAGCCGCTAGCCCTTGGGAGAAGCCTATGCCCTGCAATGAACTTTTATAGACCGTTATGTATGTACGTATGTATCGAAAATTCACAATAACATCAGATTGATACCAAAAAAAAAAAATCACGATTGCCGAAAGTTTGGGTGATCGGAATTGTGCGTAGTGTGTCCTATGCTCGTACCAATCAGCTTTTCGCAAAACTTATGTAAGGCATACTCCGTTGGCTTGAACGTAAAGACTAAGACAGGCTCACCACCTGTCAGGCTGTGCCAAAAGAAAAATTCTTTCAGCGAAAGGACTCAAATTCCTCTCTGTATCTAGGTATATCTATGTCTATATCGGATTAGCGTAAATATGTTATTTAATTTTTTTTTGAGGCCATCGGAAAATGAATTTAAAAAAATATTAAACATACGATACCAAAGAAGATAATCATTTAAATGCAAAATTTTAAATTGTAACAACGTGTGCAAAATAAAAAGTTGACCATTTGTTTGGCAACCCTATCGGCACCATCAACCATCCGATACATTCTACTGCCTAATTAAAACGGTGCAGGGGACCCTTTTATCGGTTCCGAAGATACGGTTACTGCTCTGCGACACGCGAATTCTCGGCTGTCTCGGCTGTTTTCGCCTTCACTCGGCTGTAGCCATCCGATTCCATTCGATGAAACGTGAAAGGCCGGCTGTTGCAATTTTTAAATTTGGAATTGGATTTTATCTAGAGCTTTTACAAGCCATCGCTTCAGTTTGAGCGATAGCCCACTATTAAGTGAAAATACCGATAATTTCCGCAAGTTTAACATAGTAGATCTCAAGATAAATCTCTTTTTGTTTGTGGATACCTTTGGAGAAATTTAAATTAGGATCTCTAAACAATTGAAATCATATTTTTTAATGAATTCAAACGTTGAAACATTGAATTTCTGTTCTGTTCTATTTCATTACAATTTTGTATTGTAATTACAAATTTGTATTTTTATTACAATTTTATGTGCGAATTATTAATTATATTAATTATATTAATTTTCGTAAATTATGTATTTTCAAATACGGATAAATTACAAAGTCAATACTCTTATCACAACTCTTAATATTATATGTTATATAAGTAATAAATGTATGTGATATTGGCATAAATGCGCACAGTAATAGTAGTAAAGTAAATGGTAGAGCCACGTATCAGCTTTTGTTGTTGCATGAATGGGCCGGCTCGACCGGGGAAGTACCACGACCTCACAGAATACCGGCGTGAAGTAGAAGTCCAACAAACTTCTGCGTTTCGTCTGGTGAGTGCAGGTAACCGGACGCCCACACACCCCCTCCCCCAATTCAGGGGGACTCCAAAGGCAGCAACGCATCTGCAATGCCTCTGGTATTGCGGGTGTTCATGGGCGGCGGTAATCACTTTCCATCACGTGAGCCACCAGCTTGTTTGCTTCCCTTTTCTATATAAAATAAATTATTAATAAAGTAAGTGTTGAGGGCTATTAACAGAAGAGCAACACAGATCGGTACGGCCGTAACTACACTATATAGATGCTCTAATGCTAAGTTGCACAGAACAGGATTGTCATTTTATTTTGTTATTTTTTCTATATAAAAATAAATAAGTAGTCACAAAGATGACAGTAAGCCCAAAAGAAATTCGACGCCTAGACTATTAGCGCTTATACAACTAATGTTAAGCTAAGAAAAGCTTATTATTAAAGACAAGTAGTTGTACATTATTTTTAGAAAATATAAATAAGAAAAATTAAATTATTAATGAGTAAAAATTATTAATAAATAAATAAGAAAAAATTATTAAATATTTTCCCTGTATCAAGATTATAATTCGTTTTATATTCCTCATGTTTAACAGGAAGGATGTCTTACACAATGCAGCACGTGGCAAATACGCCAATTAAAGTTTCTCCCAACACCTGAATAGATCTTAAGTCACATGCCTATAACTCAAAGTAAGCAAACCTCTGAAAATTTATACCTCTCTACATTAAAACTTAACTACAAATTTTAATAACAGTTCAATACTTAATCGCAACGACAGATATCATCATCACAGAACCGAAACTAGTAATTATCTTACGAGCACGAACGTCTGTTTTAGATGTTATGAACGTATAGCTATAAAAAGTTGCAATAAATCATGGCAACACTAGTTATTTTCTTAAGAAAAACTCGCTCCATAAAGAGTTTAATTTTACAAAATAATACTAACCTGTTATTACGTGTTCTTCGCAACTAGTAAATGACATTTGAAAATTACACTGCGAAATTATTATTGTACATTTCCTTTTGTGTATATTATACAAATATTGAGCGTGATCACTAGTTTTAAGTACAGCGGATTTCGATTTGCATTAAAAAGATTCCGAAAAATTATACCGATAAATGGTGAGATAACTACATCCCTAATTATATCAGACCAATGTTAAGTTGATCGTTGATGGACAGCAGTGTCTAAGATAGTGGAGTGTTTGGTACGGCGATCGTCAATCCGCTTGCCAAACGTGGCGATTATGGTCTCGCTTTCGATGATTGCCAATATTCTGAGTTGGGGTTTATCAGGCCATTAAATAAGTAAGAAAAAGATTTAAATCAGTTGCTGATATTAACTGGATACTACATCTAAACCTACTACTTCAATCGGAGGAGTTAAGAATGCGTTATGTAATTTATTTGTTAATTTGTAAACATAGAGTAAAATCGATAGGTTTTAAGGTCAAGTGTGTTAAGGTGTTAAGGTATTTTAGATTCGGTCAATCACTCGAACCGGTAAATCACCTTGAAGATAATGAAATATATTTATTGCGGAATTCTCTAACACCAGTACGTGTCATTACGAACAATAAAAGATTAAAATGCATTTACAGCCTGAAATTTTAATAAAGTTTTATGATTTCTACAGAATGCACCAGTAATCCGTATACTACAGACGCACAGTATTGGCTCAAAAGAAGAATAACATATTTTTCCTTTAATATCATATTTTTATTTACTATTTTATACCTAGGAGATGCCTTTACTTAATTAAGGAAGCTAATGAATTACAGAATTGATTAATTTCTATTAGTAGTTTTTTTTTTTTGTAATTTTTAATAAATATGGCTAGTAATCGGTTCGACTGACGCCCATGTACACTGACAGAAGCCTGCAGTTGCTTTGCCTTCATTTAATAAAATTAATGATAGGGATAAAAGAGGGATAGGCGTGTAGTAACCGGAGCCTCAGACGCCTAAATCATACACTGGATAAAAGAAAGAAGCTTACGAAGTCTCTTTTTCACACTGGCATTATGAAGGCACATCAGCCTACTCAAGTCAGCCTATTTATGTAGCAGCAGGTATTGCTCCTAGGCTTTACTACGTTTATAATTACGAGAAAGAATTTATATATCTTTTAAATTAAATTAAACTTATTATCACGATGTATATATACTGATCTATTAAAATGTCTTTATGAAATCTGTTACAAGTCCGCCAGGCGGTATACATATATACAGACGTAATTTTTTTTTATTTACATGAAAATTAAACGGTACAAAAATTAATCAAAAGTTCACTCTGTTCAAGTCTCTAACATGACTTCTTTTTTTTACAAATATAATACGAGTCCGTCCGAAAATTTTTTATCCAAGCAATATGCTAATATTTCATTTTAAATTACCATTGAAAATAAAATTTTAATAGTAGTAAATAAGTTTAGATTTTAATAAATTTTTGACAACATTTTTGACAAGTGTACAGTCACAAGTAATGTAAGTTTAACTGCTCTATACATCTCTCTATGCTTAGAACATTAGCATGTCACAGCGTTGATGAATCTGCCTTTCAGTCTGCACAAGTAGTTACATATATCATATATAGTTATATTTGATACATATACAGTTATGTATATCTTAACACCAACTAGTTACCTAGTGGAACCCAGTTTGGTTGATGTCGACTGCTATTACTTAAAATATTCAGAAAAAACGCTGTGTAGTGCTTAATCACTTTAATCATTTCATGACACAAACGGAACATTGATTAATTCAGAAAAAAATCAAATGGCCATGCCTTTTTCGCCTTTATCAATAAAATTAATGAATGATCGCTAAATATAGTTTCAACATGCACGATTCTGATGGAACTAGTTGGTTACTAATAATTGATCGGAATATCACTGTGTTGGTGGGTAGAGTAGGTTATAAGATAAAGTATTAGAATCATGTTGACAGATACGGATATTATTAGCCGACATTTATCTTTTGTCTATAAACAGATTTTTATTTTTTTGAGAAATAAATATCACTGAAGAATTTCACTACTGTGACGATTAAAATAATTTTTATTTTATTGGAATATTTAGGCCATTATTAAACAACCCGACTATTCAGACTGCAGCCTAAGTCGCGATGGTCTGTACTCCGGTTGAAAACCAGTTTCGTTCCCTTTATAGTGCGGACCGCCTTCGCTGCAGCTTGAGTACGAAGACCACACGTCTAGATTATCAAAACCAACATGATTTTTTTTGAATTTGCCATAAGCAGAAATATTTTAAGGTGTCTTTAAAACCCACCGTCCAAAACTAGTCTTCAGACTACACGGTCATAGTAAAATAAGAAGTACACATGTAACACATATTATGAAAGAAGACTATTAGTTCCTTTAATTTTGTTTTTCACATAAGTGTCAATATAAACCAAGATAGACGAGTGGCCGAGTTTAACCAATGGGTTTTTTCAATAACTTATGTACAATATATAGCGTTGGCTTGGTCATAAAGACGTCGACGGGCTCACCACCTGTCACGTTGTCCCAAAGAATGTCTTCGGTGGAAGGTGGGTCGAAAGGATTTAATTGTCTAGACCTCTGTCTACCTTTGTATTGGGAATTACATAAACACACTGCCACTCATCGTGATCATACGCGTCAACATATCGTAGCTGGTAAAGCGTCCCAGCGAAACATATCTGTGTGTATCAAAAGTGTCACCGTAAGTAAATTGTATATTACAGCTTTCGGTAGGCAATTCATCCCAATTATAAGTTACCTGTTAGTTAGTTACAAGGTACATGGGATCGCGATGGGAAACAAACATTTACTGTTCTATTGATTTAACCATTATTCTTTTATATTGCGCGTTTCCTTAAACACAGCGGTGGTAAAAGGAGATACCCGTAGCCAAGACGAAAGGTAGTTAGAATTTTACAAGGATTTTGTTTTGTTGCTTAGGTGTGTTATTAGTCAACAAATGCTGACGGTGTAAAAATATTCGAGTGTTAATTTCGAGTTGCTTTTTTACAAATAGACCGCTTCGAATAACGGTCACCCTAGCTTCATCATATACACGTACAGTCTGGTGTAATGAAACGAGCCGGGCTATTTTCTTGGGCTAGGCTTAATAGCGTATCTTGGAGGCCTTTAATTATTATAAGAAATAGAAATAAACACAAATTTGTTTCAAAACTGGCAAAAATTTAAAAAGCTCTCAGGTTCTAATACATATATCAAATACTATGTCTAGCGGACGATGTGCTGCAAGAAAAGGGTAGCTACCAGCTAGATCCTGGGGAGGACGTCTCCTCCACAACTGTGCGCTATCGGTAATCGTATATCCCGCACGATTACACACAGTGTTTGTGTAATAGTGCGGGACTTCGATAGCGCGATGTAGGATGTCGATGCGTTTCCTGAATCCGCCACTAGCGAGTTTCTTATTTATGTAGCGAGTTTCTATATATGGTATCGGCGACAGAAATAGCTACCTCTTTTCTAATTAAGACAAACTAATATAAAAGTCACGATAGCCAAGTGGTTGGGTGATAGGCATTTGACGTAGGCTCGTACCAATGAGTTTTTCCAAAACCTATGTTCGACTTTTATCATTGGCTTGGACATAAAAAGGCTACAGGGTCATCTAAAGTAAGCCTACCCCTGCGTTGGAAAATTAGTGAAGATGAAATAAGATTACAACCTTGTGTGGTGATTATAACAAAATCAGTCAATGGGATTACTTTCTACAATTGATTGATTGATTGATTTTACAATTTTAAGGTTAAGAGGAAACATAAAAAATTCCTACAATTATGCTTACTTAAAAAATTGCAATTTAACCACTCCAATCCCTTTATTTTACAGACGAAAGAGGCAAAAGAGAATTCAGTTCGCTGTTGAGTGATCACTGACTCCCATGAACATCTGCAAGTCTCCTGCAGTTAATCTGTAACTGTAGGAGATTTGCCGGCATTTATATGATGCCAAGATGCCAATTTCGTTAGTGTCTACCGCGACAAGGAGAATATTCCTAAAATACTTTCACATACATACATACATAATGGCCTGTTATAGTCGATTGAATTGACGATCGCAGTAGCAGACTACCGCTGCTGCCCATCGTGGATTTGATTATTTGGGTCTGATATTTTTAGAGATTATCGATATCGGTTATCCCGCCATCTATTGGTTGCCAGAAGATTATTCAAGGCTGTTTCCCTTTGTCGCCTCTTACAACACCCACGGGAAGAAAGGGAGTGGCAATATTCTTACACCGTTAACACACGTTCAATAAAATACTTACACTCAGCCGTCCACCCCCATCCCTCCATTGGAGAATTTTCTAAAAAAAACTATTTGTAAATCATTCTGCGCATTTCCGTGCTCTATTTCATCCTCTTAGGTCAAGTAATTTTAGAGATTTCATGAGTAATCAGAAGTAACCGTTCGCGTACATATATAGGACACCATATCACTTTATATAACACTTTTCCAATCATATATCAAGGTCTATAATCTTTTTTTCCTACTATACTAAGTATAGAGCAGTTGACATTATAATATTATAAACCTTAAACTTAGAGTTATTTTGATAATAATATTTCCATCTCAATTTTAGAATAATTAGAAAATTAAATGCTACTTGAGCTTGATTTGCAATCCGCTATGCAACCCATCTTCTCACATACCACCTTGATATTCACTTGGCTTAAGCTGGTGCTTATTACAAAATCGATCAAAACCAAGAGAATAATAAAGATAAAATAATAAGAATCATGAATACTTACATAGGTATAACATCACATACATTGCCCCCAAAGTAAGTACCTAAGCACTTGTGTTATGGAATCAGAAACAACAAACAAAAACCCACCCCGAGAAAATTAAGAGAAAATGTTTTCTACATTGACCCGACCGTGAATTGAACCTTAAAGCTGGCTGACCACGAAAACCGGATTAAATGTGCAATATTTTAAAAAGCAATAGAAAATAAAAAACACCTTGCAGTAAAATAAGGTGTGTTTTTACGTTAATTTAAAGATATGCAAATCTATAACCTGACAGCTGATGCTCGTCTATAATGTTAACTTCCTCAAATTATTTTCATAATAGATATAATCAAATAGTAACGTTTTGATTAAAGTTATTTTTATTGCAGCATCTATAGCAGAATTATCACAGCTTCATTAAATTAGGCCAGTTTTTTATCATGACGCCTATCTACGGATTCTTAGGTTCTAAAGTATTTGTATAAGTATAGTATAATAATAAAGTATTATTTATTCACTTTATTTTAGACGTAAGTGTATAATCCATACGTTGTTATAAATTTAGACTTGTAGTATATTCATACACTACATCCAGCCCTTGAAGCAAGATTTTCAACCATAATAATATACTCATAATATAAATAGTCACGATAGTCGAGTGGTTGGGTGGTCGGAATTTCGAGTTAAGAGATCCCGAGTTCTATCCCCAAGTGGCAGGCTCGTACCAATGGGTTTTTCAAAAACTTATGTTCGAATTATATCGTTGGCTTCGACACAAAGACGGCGACGGGCTCACCACCTGTCACGTTGTCCCAAAATAATGAATTTAAACATAAACATAAACCAATAAGTAAACCTTTAAAATATTTCATGAAAGGAGATCCTAACAATTTAAGAGTCTGCACGTCCAAGCATTGCTTGGTGAGAAACAGATAGCGATTATATTTCTTTAATAGAGTTTTCTGTGAGATAACGACCTCCGTGGATGAGTGGCGTAAACACTGAATTTCACAGTATCGCCAGCTCTGAGGTTTCGGATTCGATTTCCGGTCGGTTCAATGTAGAAAAACACCCAAACCCTAGAAAATTTAGGAAAAGTCCTACCTACATTTTCTGGAGTTTAGGTGTTAGTGGTATCTTCATTTTTTCTGATTCCATAGTACAAGTGCTTCAGGTACTTACTTTGGGATCAGAGCAATGTATATTATGATCTATGTAGGTATTTATTATTTATTTATGTAAGTAAGTTTGGAATTTAAAACATTATTTAAATACCAGGTACGGGCTTAATTTTTCGGATTGTTCCAATCACGCAATGGGCAAACATTTGTGTGATGAATATGAATGTTTATGCTCAAGTCATGGATTTTTAAATGTATAAATGAATATTTTTCATTAAAATTCATTGTTCAACACTTGTACACAATTCACTTTATTTAATTATTTATTAATTAACCGACCAGTTTCGCCTTACGGCATCATCAGGGTATTGCAATATTTTTCACAAATAGTCTTCGCTTAAAGGTGGACCAAAACACTTAATTGTTCACACCTGTGTCTACCCCAGTATTAGGAAAATGCGTGAAGGTATTTCTTTGTTTACATATATTCAGACATACAACTTGTTATTGTGTTAAGGTCAGTTTACACACTAGTTTTGTATAGAGCTTTGGCAAAGGAAACATAAATAACGTATTAGACATAAAAACAATGAGAAGAATTAACAACCAACTATAACAGTCATTAGTTAATTCCATTTTTATATTATTACCACCAATAAAATTACGCAAGTCACGATAGCCGAGTGGTTGGGTGGTCGGAATTTCGAGTTAAGAGATCCCGAGTTCTATCCCCAAGTGGCAGGCTCGTACCAATGGGTTTTTCAAAAACTTATGTTCGAATTATATCGTTGGCTTCGACATAAAGACGGCGACGGGCTCACCACCTGTCACGTTGTCCCAAAATAATGAATTTAAACATAAACATAAACCAATAAGTAAACCTTTAAAATATTTCATGAAAGGAGATCCTAACAATTTAAGAGTCTGCACGTCCAAGCATTGCTTGGTGAGAAACAGATAGCGATTATATTTCTTTAATAGAGTTTTCTGTGAGATAACGACCTCCGTGGATGAGTGGCGTAAACACTGAATTTCACAGTATCGCCAGCTCTGAGGTTTCGGATTCGATTTCCGGTCGGTTCAATGTAGAAAAACACCCAAACCCTAGAAAATTTAGGAAAAGTCCTACCTACATTTTCTGGAGTTTAGGTGTTAGTGGTATCTTCATTTTTTCTGATTCCATAGTACAAGTGCTTCAGGTACTTACTTTGGGATCAGAGCAATGTATATTATGATCTATGTAGGTATTTATTATTTATTTATGTAAGTAAGTTTGGAATTTAAAACATTATTTAAATACCAGGTACGGGCTTAATTTTTCGGATTGTTCCAATCACGCAATGGGCAAACATTTGTGTGATGAATATGAATGTTTATGCTCAAGTCATGGATTTTTAAATGTATAAATGAATATTTTTCATTAAAATTCATTGTTCAACACTTGTACACAATTCACTTTATTTAATTATTTATTAATTAACCGACCAGTTTCGCCTTACGGCATCATCAGGGTAATGCAATATTTTTCACAAATAGTCTTCGCTTAAAGGTGGGCCAAAACACTTAATTGTTCACACCTGTGTCTACCCCAGTATTAGGAAAATGCGTGAAGGTATTTCTTTGTTTACATATATTCAGACATACAACTTGTTGTTGTGTTAAGGTCAGTTTACACACTAGTTTTGTATAGAGCTTTGGCAAAGGAAACATAAATAACGTATTAGACATAAAAACAATGAGAAGAATTAACAACCAACTATAACAGTCATTAGTTAATTCCATTTTTATATTATTACCACCAATAAATTTACGCAAGTCACGATAGCCGAGTGGTTGGGTGGTCGGAATTTCGAGTCGAGAGACCCGAGTTCGATCCCCAGGTGGCAAGCTCGTAGCAATGGGTTTTTCAAAAACTTATGTACAAATTATATCGTTGGCTTGGACATAAAGACGGCGACGGGCTCACCACCTGTCACGTTGTCCCGAAAAATATCTTCGGTGGAAGGTGGGTCGAAGGGACTTAATTGTCTAGACTAGACCACTGATTACCCCTGTATTGGGAATTGCATGAAGATATTTTAATTTTTTTTTAAATAAATTTACGGACATATACAACATATACAGGTACCGTTAACATAAAGAACCAAGAACATTCTTAAAATAATAAGTACAACAAGCAATATTATTAATATTTACTAAAATATTTAATAATAGGATTAAATATATTCAATATTTATTTTTACCTTTGCTATCTTCAAGTATTTTTTTTATAATACCAAGAATTTTGTCACACTATTGAATAAATTAAAAAATTACAACTACAGTAAGTTAACGTTTAAAAATCTGATCATAATTCTTAGGATTTGTATGTCTAAATAGCCTTAACATCGAAGACCTCCCTTGAATCTATCTCTGTCACGCTTCTGTATCGAACCATACAGCCGTCTCTATCCACAAACAATGCCGTATCGCCTACCACAAAAAGAAAAAGATATTATAGTGCGTCGACAACATTATTTTGAAAAAATTATCGATAAGATTACTTTTAATACTACGTTACTGCATTCAAAGTTTTATGAACACAACACTCAAACCCTTGCAATTCTTCATAGTACTTCAAATCGAAGACCACGCAAGATTTATTCATGAATGTTATGCATATAAATAAATTGTCCTCATGACGCTGAGTACTAAAAATTCAAGCTGCTAAGCCGCTAGAAATGAGTCTATGTGTAAAATTAGTAATCTAAAATTTAGTTTTACCATATTAATTACTGAACCTAGTTCTATTACTAAATTATAAGCTTGTGTGATATCTAGTCAGTAAATACAATTTTGGCTCCTCTGACTTCTTTCTTGATGCAGAGTTACTGTTCTTAAATGTGGTGGTATTTTGCTAATATTTAGATAGGAAAAATAAAAATTTGTTTTCATAGGTAATTTGATAACGAAGTCTTATTTTTAAAACCTAAACAACTATTCCAGAAAATGAAGGACATCCTACAAAAGAAATTTAATAAAAATATGCTATAATATAATAATATTATAGCATATTTTAAATAAAATATGCTAGCCTCGTATTGCAATCGATACACTACCCCATTAAAAGTTGTGAAATGTCACGTCGAACCAATCCTGTGGTTTTCCTCATATTAAATCGCAATCTGAAATCGTATACCGTTACTTCGTATTTTATCAAGAATAGGTAATATTATTACTTTTTTGCTATTAGCTATTAGTTTTTTGTTACAACTTCGTTAAAAAGTTTAGCTCTGATTTTATTACAGTTTAACATTGCAGGATTAGGATATAGAATTTGCAAATCGATTGATTTAAGCAGTCTTGCCTAAGTTAATATCTTTATTAATATATTAAACATTACGAAGAAATAAAAGTAATAACCCTTAAATTAGTGGTAAAATACGAGGGGTTATCCAAAAGTAATGGTAATGAAAATAAAACACGACAGTTAAAGTTAAAATCATAATTTATTTTTCTACATAGTTTCCTAACAAATCAATACATTTAGTCCATCATTGTCTAGACCCTCCCAAAACGCTTCTACAGCGGCCATTACTTCGCTATAGTCTTCGAATTTCTTGCCTCGGAGGCGTTCCTTGAGCCGAGGAAAGAGGTAGAAATCACTAGGAGCTAGATCTTCTTTAATGGACGTTTCTTGAAAGGCAGTCATCGCAACTGTGGCTTTGTGAGCCGGTGCGTTGTCTTGGTGAAACAGCACTCCAGCTCGCAGTTTGCCGCGTCTTTTTTCCTTAATGGCCTCCCGTAACCTTCTTATTTGGTCAGCGTAGTAAGAGCCCGTAATAGTGGCTCCCTTTTCCAAATATTCCACCATAATTATGCCTTAAGCGTCCCAAAAAACAGATGCCATAACCTTTCCCGCCAAACTTGAAACTTTAAGTTTCTTTGGCGTCGGTGAGGAGGCACGCTCCCAAATCATCGATAATTGTTTCGTTTCAGGATCAAAATAGTGGATCCAGGTCTCGTCCATAGTCACAAAACGGAACAAAAAATTTTCTTAATCTGCTTGGAACTTTTCGAGAATGACCCTCGAAATATCAACTCGATTTTTCTTTTGATCGTCGGTTAACATTCTGGATACCGTTGGCAATGATTCTTTGAACGCTGCCATGCCTGATGGTCACTCTTCGATCTGCCAACACAACATTTTCAACTTTTTTCACGTTGTTTTCAGTCAGGGACGTGGATGGGCGTCCTACGCGATGTTTATCTTCAGTGGATGTTCTGCCCAGTTTAAACTCCTTGGCCCAGCGTGCAACTGTAGAATATGGAGGAGCAGAGTCTCCCAATGTTTCCACTAAGTCACTGTGTATGTCTTTTGAAGACCTTTTTTTCAAACAGAGGTATTTGATGACAACTCTAATTTGCTTTTTCTTCATGTTGATGTTATCTCTTTGACAGTTCTTATTCAAATGAATGTATCTACCGGAAATCGTGATCTATTTATATGATTTTTTAGGCTGACGTAGTGATATATAAGCAAGCAAAAAATATTTTTTTTTTTTGGATTTTTATGCGGATCTGAAGTAACCGATTATCATTACTTTTGGCCCCTCGTGTATCGTCTTCCTCGTATATCACCCCGCGTATATCTTCTCCAAAGGCCTAACTTACTCCGCAGTTATAGTATCCTGCTAGCCCAGAAAAGACTCCACAGCTAAATGGTAAAACAGATATAAAAACAAAATAATCATTTTTGATTTCTTGTATTTACGCGAATACTACACATTTAAAATAAAACGATTTTTTAATAGTTTGTAAAAACTAATTAAAAACGCGATAAAATCCGAAAATCGTTTTACTTTAAATAATCATTTTTGTACATAAATTAATTATATACAAATAACTTAATTGTTATTTGTCTACAATTAATAGTAATAACTTAATTATATTACATAATAAATGGGGCCATTCAAAATTATCATTAAATTAATCCCGGCATAATTTTAAGTTAGCAGTTTTAAATATAAAAGATTAAAAATACATCGATAATATAAAACATCGACAAACACACAGCGCAGTCCCGCTACCGCCACAAAAAATATTTTATCGTGCACGGGGCAGCCTAAAAAAACAAACGCCCGGTAAGTCACTCGCGTCGCGTGACGGCAAGAAAGAGAAAAGTTATTATTTTTTTGTCACAGCCAACGGGCTGGGAGGTGGACGGTCAACTCATTGTACTGGTGATGGCTCCTAAACTTATTGATCATACCAGTAAGACAAGCACATACATTATTTCATATTTAGTAACTATTTATATCAATGTATTGTTATGGTATTTTGCTCCTTCAAGGACCAATTTTTTTATAAACAAATATCCTCACGCAATTCCTAATATAGGGGTAGACAGAGGTCTAGTCAAGACTATTAAGTCCCTTTGACCCACCTTCCACCGAAGATTTTTTCGGGACAACGTGACAGATGGTGATGCCGTCGCCGTCTTTATGCCCAAGTCAACGATATAATTCGTAAATACGTTTTTTGAAAAACCCATTGGTACGTGCCTGCCACCTGGGGATCGAACTCGGGTCTCTTGACTCGAAATTCCGACCACCTAACCACTCAGCTATTGTGAGTTTTTTTTTAATTGTACATAATGACATTAGTCACTTATTTTCCCCTAGTTTTATCATTATGACTATGATGCATGAAATTTCCGATATGTGTATATCAACATTTTTAAAGCGAGGCGCATTCTTTTAAATTTTTTTTTAAGATTGCAGAATTATGCTACATTGTCTGTAAGTCGACAAAACTAATAGAAAAATACTTGAGCACATGGAATTAAAGACAAGGTTTGATTAAGTTCGATCAATTACAACTTGAATTGACTTTGGCATAGTTCTATCCCTTTCGATATTTTGGCATAGTTCTATCCCTTACCATACATTAGAATAAGAAGTAATGAATAGAAACATCCTCGACTTTGTCCATCGCTTCTTTCTACATTCGAATATTTCTAAGAATTTATCTGCAAAAATCTGTATTAAAAGTTATCATCTTAGTAGGAACAAGTATCACAAATATTAGAAGTCAATAGTTTATTTTCCTTTAAATTTATTACAATATGATAAAGTTTTGTCTAAAACATTTGGGAAACACTGGAAACATTAGAGGGCGCATTACTCAAATTTTTGAAACTTTAGACATACATTAGTTATTCAATAAATGTTGCATTATGATGGACGTTAGTAAAAACAAAATATTACTTCTAAAACATTAATGTTTAAAGCTGATTTAATATGTTATCAAATTCTCACGATTCTCTGATTCTTTAAATTTTTTGTCCATAATATTTACTCGAGTATAAGACAATATAGTACTAATTTTTTTTATCCTTTTTTATAACTGTACGTCACGTATTTCTCAGTACGAGGGTAGTCAGAAGTCTCAACAATTTAGACCTTTCAACCCATATTTCAATTAAAATAAAAATATCTTCACGTAATTCCCAATACAGGGGTAGACAGAGGTCTAGTCTAGACAATTAAGTCCCTTCAACCCAAATTCTACCGAAGATATTTTCGGGACAACGTAACAGGTGGTGAGCCCGTCGCCGTCTTTATGTCCAAGCCAACGATTCGTACATAAGTTTTTGAAAACCCATTGGTACGAGCCTGCCACCTGGGGATCGAACTCGGGTCTCTCGACTCGAAATTTCGACCACCCAACCACTCGGCTATCGTCCTTTTTTATTAAGTATAATATATAAAAAAGATATAATATATAATAGCAAAGTTCTTGACCTTGTAAAAATATTGTATCTGTTTGTTGCAGTGTAATGCGAAACATATCATTAAAAAATATTAAATAGTTTTATATATTCTTAATTTAGAAACCTCTAGCCTAACGCACAATGCGTTCTACACTCGACGATTTATTGTTCAAAGTATTTAAAATCTGTACTTATATTTTCGAAAATAACGACGAAAGTGTCCGGATATTAATATCTTTGAAAAAAAATCGTGAAGTGAGTCGCGAGGTTCCAAGTTACATATATCCCAAATCGCTTGCTTTTACAAAATAAATATTGCTTTTAATCCAGCTACAGATATTCAGATTAAAACACCTTACGACATAATAATGTGAAAGAAAGAAATTTGGCTTTTTCGATCGAAATATACTAATTTGTGGACAGTTTGATCTTACTAATTGGAAAAACTGCAGACATTTTGATTTGATTTCACAAGAATGTTTCTGCTTTTATTAACGTAACATGTTTTAAATTAACAAAGTATAAGGTACTAATTTTAAACTAATCATGCATAAAAAGAAGTACTTGTGCAAAATTAGTACAAAGCTGTCGTTATTGCAAATGCATATATATGTTATAAATAAAAAATATAGGCAAAATCACCCATATATCTGTTTCTTTAACTATAATTCTATAAAATAAAATGAATAAATATCTTCACGCAATTCCCAATACAGGGGTAGACAGAGGTCTAGTCTAGACGATTAAGTCTCTTCGACCCACCTTCCACCGAAGATATTTTCGGGACAACGTGACAGGTGGTGAGCCCGTCGCCGTCTTTATGTCCAAGCCAACGATATTCGTACACAAGTTTTTGAAAAACCCATTGGTACGTGCCTGCCACCTGGGGATCGAACTCGGGTCTCTCGACTCGAAATTTCGACCACCCAACCACTCGGCTATCGTCCTTTTTTATTAAGTATAATATATAAAAAAGGATAAGGATAATAGCAAAGTCCTTAACCTTGTAAAAATATTGTATCTGTTTGTTGCAGTGTAATGCGAAACATATCATTAAAAAATATTAAATAGTTTTATATATTCTTAATTTAGAAACCTCTAGCCTAACGCACAATGCGTTCTACACTCGACGATTTATTGTTCAAAGTATTTAAAATCTGTACCTATATTTTCGAAAATAACGACGAAAGTGTCCGGATATTAATATCTTTGAAAAAATCGTGAAGTGAGTCGCGAGGTTCCAAGTTACATATATCCCAAATCGCTTGCTTTTACAAAATAAATATTGCTTTTAATCCAGCTACAGATATTCAGATTAAAACACCTTACGACATAATAATGTGAAAGAAAGAAATTTGGCTTTTTTCGATCGAAATATACTAATTTGTGGACAGTTTGATCTTACTAATTGGAAAAACTGCAGACATTTTGATTTGATTTCACAAGAATGTTTCTGCTTTTATTAACGTAACATGTTTTAAATTAACAAAGTATAAGGTACTAATTTTAAACTAATCATGCATAAAAAGAAGTACTTGTGCAAAATTAGTACAAAGCTATCGTTATTGCAAATGCATATATATGTTATAAATAAAAAATATAGGCAAAATCACCCATATATCTGTTTCTTTAACTATAATTCTATAAAATAAAATGAATAAATATCTTCACGCAATTCCCAATACAGGGGTAGACAGAGGTCTAGTCTAGACGATTAAGTCTCTTCGACCCACCTTCCACCGAAGATATTTTCGGGACAACGTGACAGGTGGTGAGCCCGTCGCCGTCTTTATGTCCAAGCCAACGATATTCGTACATAAGGTTTTGAAAAACCCATTGGTACGTGCCTGCCACCTGGGGATCGAACTCGGGTCTCTCGGGAATTCCGACCACCCAACCACTCGGCTATCCTGACTTCCTACCTAACCTAACTATAATTCTAACATTATAAATGTGAATGGAAATCTGTCTATCTGACTTTCCGTTTGTTTCCATTATTTCCTCCACAGCTTAACTGATAAATCGATTTTGATGAAATTTGTTATAAAGAGAAAATAGAATACATGATAATTTTACTACGGAAAAAAAATATCGATATTGGGTTTCCACGCAAAATAACCTTCGGGAATAGGCTTATTTATTTATATACAAGATTACTTCGTTTAAAGTAATAAAACAATAACTTAAAATTATTTTACTAATGAACCGAGTTTAAATATGGAAGTATAATGAGATACAATATTTTTTTCGATATAACATATTTAAAGGTAATAAATTTCAATTATAAAGAAGCAAACTATGTCACGACTTTATTGCAAAATTAATTTAATAAACTCGTTAAGCTTTTAGGAGAAACCTTGATTATTTAAATATTATGCACGATTTGGAATATTAAATAAAAAACCAGATAGCATACAAACAAAAAATTTGGTTCTTTGTTCGAATTATTTAAAATTTTATATGTAATTTAATAAGATATTTAAAAATTACATTTTGAAGTTGTATAGTGTGACAGAAGGGCATAATTGGTCGCATAAGTGCAAAGGAGCACAAGAAAATGTAGAGATAGAAGCTAAATGTTAGAGAACAACTTCTTTTGCTCAGCATGAATGGGCCTTTGAACTTGAAATTTTCCATAAAGTGAGGTCATTATTGGCAAAGGAATTTCTATCGAAACTTCATTAAATTTCATTCAATTTTCTTCTCAAATTTCATAATTCAGATAAAAAAAAATAACATTGGTTCGAGCCTGCCACCTGGTGATCGGACTCGGCTATCGTGGCTTCAAAATTTTAATAATTCGCTTTAATAGATTAATTTTAATAATTCATTATTAGGAGTATATTGATGATAGGAATTTCAAGGGACAAAGCACGGATTGCTATGTTTCGAAAAGTCGAAAAATCGATTCGTAGTGGCTTAGCTCTCAAACTTGATAGACATCCCTGTTTTCGAAACTAAGACGACTTCAACTTCATCAGAAGTCAAGTGGTCCCAAATAAACCCCAGTGAAATGTGGATTATAGCGACCAACGATGTAAAATATAATAAAATAATAATAATACAATTTATCTGACTTTTTTATCTTTCCATAACATTAGAATCATTGATAATCAAATCATTTTTACATCACATCATATCTTCTGCCATCTTGTACAGGTCAAAGATTAAAGAGCATGCGCGTTCCGCCCCCCGTAGGGTGCCACGCCCTATCCTCTCGCCAGGGGGTGAAAATCAGAGGGGTAAAATGAAGAATAAAAGGGTATATTATTTTGGGGAGAACAGGAGCGTACAAGAACGAGGAAAGACATCTTTGGTAAAATAGCATATGTACCATTAAAGTAAACTAATTTTTAACTCATTTAACTTACTCATATCCAATCACTATATTAACGTTCACGACCTTTACACTTTACTTTCACGAGTTTACCTTTATTTTATGAAAATCATTAAATGTCAATATAAGATAAAATGAAACGTACTTAGTTTTATCCTTTTAAATAAGTGCTATATTTTTACCCGCGACTTCGTCAACGTGAACTTTACATGGAATTTACGACAACCGATAAAGGTCGAAAAAACCATACAATTATTATATAATTCATTCGACTCGTATATTAGTATATTATTTCATTTAGTAAAATATTTTCTGGTTTATCTCATCAGAAAATTAAGAAATTAACAACTTCACCTTCTACAAATAATTTATCGATATTGTTGCGTTTCATTTCCGTTTATTTTATTTTACTTCTGGATGTTTCGGAGGCTTTTAAAGCACCCGTGGTGTCAATATATTGAAGTCGAGAAGAATATATATATTCATTGTTATTACTTGCTCTATATATAATAATTAGTATCTTCAGGACTGGTGGACCTAATTTTATTTATTACTGCATCCCTTAGTAATCCTTGTGCTTTTCAGAGTCAAGCACTCTGGGAAGTCTCCAGCCTGTGAGCATATTATAGATCGCTCTTATATAAGATAATTGACGTCATTTAGAATAATTTTAAGTGGGTTATGTTCAATATAAGAGACGATATTCAGAATCAAGCTTGCATACTCACGCTAATTATAGAAATATTGTTCTTGATAGGCTGTAAAATTTACTAATATTTCTCGAGGAGTAATTTTTATAGAAGTTTTGCTGTACACAAGATTTGCTGTATCTTGAACATATAGTAAAATAGCAGTCACCTCACGTCAGTGACCAGCTTCATAGAATGTGCTGTCGTGAAGACATAGCAGCATGCTGAAACTAAGTGGTCAAGTGTTTACAGTCACAGATCCTTGTTCTCCTTGATTTAAAGATTTACTGTAAATGCTAACTGTGAAGGATAGTAAAACGATTATCCATTTAAATGCCTATGAGTATGGTTTGGTCTTAATATTTTCATGGTATATTTCTTAAAAACATAATGTTGCGGATAGTCTTTGGATGCAGATGGCACAGGACCACTCGATGTGACAATCTTTGGAAGAGAGACATTTGTTCAGCAAAGGACTTCTAATAGGCTGTTATGATGATGATCATGAAACACACCACACAGTCTTTAATTTGTTTATTTGAATAAAATTTGACAAGGACTGAGTTGACTGCATTAAAATTAAAATCAAATTGTACTACGAACAAATGATGCCTGTATTTATTGTTGCATTTGCATTTTCAGATTAAAAAGTTCAAAACTTGTATCGGACCGGCGCTCTCAAAAGCGTCAACACAAAATAATTAAAGGCTAGTTCCATTATTTATTTTATCTACAAGTTTTGTTCAACTTGTTTTGCTCTTTGTGACAATTACTTTGTCACGAAACCAACAAGATAATTACTAATTCGACACCTCGCACCACCTAAAATTTGTAACAGACCTAATAATTTTCGTTTATCTTTAAAGTTAATGCCCAATGTTGAGTAAAAGCCTTAATCTCATCAAGCTTTGATATCTTTCAAATACTATTTGAGAAATCAAAGATGACATTAGACAAAAATCGGAGAAATTATTATTTGTATCATTGTAGTAATAAATAATAATAAGTAAATAAATATCTTCACGCAATTCCCAATACAAGGGTAGACAGAGGGTCTAGTCTAGACACTTAAGTCCTTCGACCCACTTACCACCAAAAGATCTTTCGGGACAACGTGACGGGTGGTATGCCGTCGCCGTCTTTATGTTCAAGCCAACGATATAATTAATTGCATAAGTTTTTAAAAAACTCATTGGTACGAGCTTGCCACCTGGGGATCGAACTCGTGTATCTCGTCTCGAAATTCTGACTATCCAACCACTCGGCTATCGTGGCTTCAAAATTTTAATAATTCGCTTTAATAGATTAATTTTAATAATTCGCTTTAATAGATTAATTTTAATAATTCGCTTTAATAGATTAATTTTAATAATTCGCTTTAATAGATTAATTTTAATAATTCGCTTTAATAGATTAATTTTAATAATTCGCTTTAATAGATTAATTTTAATAATTCGCTTTAATAGATTAATTTTAATAATTCGCTTTAATAGATTAATTTTAATAATTCGCTTTAATAGATTAATTTTAATAATTCGCTTTAATAGATTAATTTTAATAATTCGCTTTAATAGATTAATTTTAATAATTCGCTTTAATAGATTAATTTTAATAATTCGCTTTAATAGATTAATTTTAATAATTCGCTTTAATAGATTAATTTTAATAATTCGCTTTAATAGATTAATTTTAATAATTCGCTTTAATAGATTAATTTTAATAATTCGCTTTAATAGATTAATTTTAATAATTCGCTTTAATAGATTAATTTTAATAATTCGCTTTAATAGATTAATTTTAATAATTCGCTTTAATAGATTAATTTTAATAATTCGCTTTAATAGATTAATTTTAATAATTCGCTTTAATAGATTAATTTTAATAATTCGCTTTAATAGATTAATTTTAATAATTCGCTTTAATAGATTAATTTTAATAATTCGCTTTAATAGATTAATTTTAATAATTCGCTTTAATAGATTAATTTTAATAATTCGCTTTAATAGATTAATTTTAATAATTCGCTTTAATAGATTAATTTTAATAATTCGCTTTAATAGATTAATTTTAATAATTCGCTTTAATAGATTAATTTTAATAATTCGCTTTAATAGATTAATTTTAATAATTCGCTTTAATAGATTAATTTTAATAATTCGCTTTAATAGATTAATTTTAATAATTCGCTTTAATAGATTAATTTTAATAATTCGCTTTAATAGATTAATTTTAATAATTCGCTTTAATAGATTAATTTTAATAATTCATTATTAGGAGTATATTGATGATAGGAATTTCAAGACACAAAGCACGGATTGCTATGTTTCGAAAAGTCGAAAAAATCGATTCGTAGTGGCTTAGCTCTCAAACTTGATAGACATCCCTGTTTTCGAAACTAAGACGACTTCAACTTCATCAGAAGTCAAGTGGTACCAAATAAACCCCAGTGAAATGTGGATTATAGCGACCAACGATGTAAAATATAATAAAATAACATTTTATATATTATAACAAATACAATTTATCTGACTTTTTATCTTTCCATAACATTAGAATCATTGATAATCAAATCATTTTACATCACATCATATCTTCTGCCATCTTGTACAGGTCAAAGATTAAAGAGCATGCGCGTTCCGCCCCCGTAGGGTGCCACGCCCTATCCTCTCGCCAGGGGTGAAAATCAGAGGGTATAATGAAGAATAAAAGGGTATATTATTTTGGGGAGAACAGGGCGTACAAGAACGAGGAAAGACATCTTTGGTAAAATAGCATATGTACCATTAAAGTAAACTAATTTTAACTCATTTAACTTACTCATATCCAATCACTATATTAACGTTCACGACCTTTACACTTTACTTTCACGAGTTTTACCTTTATTTTTATGAAAATCATTAAATGTCAATATAAGATAAAATGAAACGTACTTAGTTTTATCCTTTTTATAACTGTACGTCACGTATTTCTCAGTACGAGGGTAGTCAGAAGTCTCAACAATTTAGACCTTTCAACCCATATTTCAATTAAAATAAAAATATCTTCACGTAATTCCCAATACAGGGGTAGACAGAGGTCTAGTCTAGACGATTAAGTCTCTTCGATCCACCTTCCACCGAAGATATTTTCAGGACAACGTGACAGGTGGTGAGCCGTCGCCGTCTTTATGTCAAGCCAACGATATTCATACATAAGGTTTTGAAAACCCATTGGTACGAGCCTGCCACCTGGGGATCGAACTCCAGGTCTCTCGACTCGAAATTTCGACCACCCAACCACTCGGCTATCGTGGCTTCAAAATTTTAATAATTCGCTTTAATAGATTAATTTTAATAATTCGCTTTAATAGATTAATTTTAATAATTCGCTTTAATAGATTAATTTTAATAATTCGCTTTAATAGATTAATTTTAATAATTCGCTTTAATAGATTAATTTTAATAATTCGCTTTAATAGATTAATTTTAATAATTCGCTTTAATAGATTAATTTTAATAATTCGCTTTAATAGATTAATTTTAATAATTCGCTTTAATAGATTAATTTTAATAATTCGCTTTAATAGATTAATTTTAATAATTCGCTTTAATAGATTAATTTTAATAATTCGCTTTAATAGATTAATTTTAATAATTCGCTTTAATAGATTAATTTTAATAATTCGCTTTAATAGATTAATTTTAATAATTCGCTTTAATAGATTAATTTTAATAATTCGCTTTAATAGATTAATTTTAATAATTCGCTTTAATAGATTAATTTTAATAATTCGCTTTAATAGATTAATTTTAATAATTCGCTTTAATAGATTAATTTTAATAATTCGCTTTAATAGATTAATTTTAATAATTCGCTTTAATAGATTAATTTTAATAATTCGCTTTAATAGATTAATTTTAATAATTCGCTTTAATAGATTAATTTTAATAATTCGCTTTAATAGATTAATTTTAATAATTCGCTTTAATAGATTAATTTTAATAATTACTGCATCCCTTAGTAATCCTTGTGCTTTTCAGAGTCAAGCACTCTGGGAAGTCTCCAGCCTGTGAGCATATTATAGATCGCTCTTATATAAGATAATTGACGTCATTTTAGAATAATTTTAAGTGGGTTATGTTCAATATAAGAGACGATATTCAGAATCAAGCTTGCATACTCACGCTAATTATAGAAATATTGTTCTTGATAGGCTGTAAAATTTACTAATATTTCTCGAGGAGTAATTTTTATAGAAGTTTGCTGTACACAAGATTTGCTGTATCTTGAACATATAGTAAAATAGCAGTCACCTCACGTCAGTGACCAGCTTCACTTAGAATGTGCTGTCGTGAGGAACTTGTAACATGCTGAAACTAAGTGGTCAAGTGTTTACAGTCACAGATCCTTGTTCTCCTTGATTTAAAATTTTATATGTAATTTAATAAGATATTTAAAATTACATTTTGAAGTTGTATAGTGTGACAGAAGGGCATAATTGGTCGCATAAGTGCAAAGGAGCACAAGAAAATGTAGAGATAGAAGCTAAATGTTAGAGAACAACTTCTTTTGCTCAGCATGAATGGGCCTTTGAACTTGAAATTTTCCATAAAGTGAGGTCATTATTGGCAAAGGAATTTCTATCGAAACTTCATTAAATTTCATTCAATTTTCTTCTCAAATTTCATAATTCAGATAAAAAAAAAATAACATTGGTTCGAGCCTGCCACCTGGTGATCGGACTCGGCTATCGTGGCTTCAAAATTTTAATAATTCGCTTTAATAGATTAATTTTAATAATTCATTATTAGGAGTATATTGATGATAGGAATTTCAAGACACAAAGCACGGATTGCTATGTTTCGAAAAGTCGAAAAAATCGATTCGTAGTGGCTTAGCTCTCAAACTTGATAGACATCCCTGTTTTCGAAACTAAGACGACTTCAACTTCATCAGAAGTCAAGTGGTACCAAATAAACCCCAGTGAAATGTGGATTATAGCGACCAACGATGTAAAATATAATAAAATAACATTTTATATATTATAACAAATACAATTTATCTGACTTTTTATCTTTCCATAACATTAGAATCATTGATAATCAAATCATTTTACATCACATCATATCTTCTGCCATCTTGTACAGGTCAAAGATTAAAGAGCATGCGCGTTCCGCCCCCCGTAGGGTGCCACGCCCTATCCTCTCGCCAGGGGGTGAAAATCAGAGGGGTATAATGAAGAATAAAAGGGTATATTATTTTGGGGAGAACAGGAGCGTACAAGAACGAGGAAAGACATCTTTGGTAAAATAGCATATGTACCATTAAAGTAAACTAATTTTTAACTCATTTAACTTACTCATATCCAATCACTATATTAACGTTCACGACCTTTACACTTTACTTTCACGAGTTTTACCTTTATTTTTATGAAAATCATTAAATGTCAATATAAGATAAAATGAAACGTACTTAGTTTTATCCTTTTAAATAAGTGCTATATTTTTACCCGCGACTTCGTCAACGTGAACTTTACATGGAATTTACGACAACCGATAAAGGTCGAAAAAACCATACAATTATTATATAATTCATTCGACTCGTATATTAGTATATTATTTCTTTTAGTAAAATATTTTTCTGGTTTATCTCATCAGAAAATTAAGAAATTAACAACTTCACCTTCTACAAATAATTTATCGATATTGTTGCGTTTCATTTCCGTTTATTTTATTTTACTTCTGGATGTTTCGGAGGCTTTTAAAGCACCCGTGGTGTCAATATATTGAAGTCAAGAAGAATATATATATTCATTGTTATTACTTGCTCTATATATAATAATTAGTATCTTCAGGACTGGTGGACCTAATTTTATTTATTACTGCATCCCTTAGTAATCCTTGTGCTTTTCAGAGTCAAGCACTCTGGGAAGTCTCCAGCCTGTGAGCATATTATAGATCGCTCTTATATAAGATAATTGACGTCATTTTAGAATAATTTTAAGTGGGTTATGTTCAATATAAGAGAGACGATATTCAGAATCAAGCTTGCATACTCACGCTAATTATAGAGAAATATTGTTCTTGATAGGCTGTAAAAATTTACTAATATTTCTCGAGGAGTAATTTTTATAGAAGTTTTGCTGTACACAAGATTTGCTGTATCTTGAACATATAGTAAAATAGCAGTCACCTCACGTCAGTGACCAGCTTCACTTAGAATGTGCTGTCGTGAGGAACTTGCTTGGCATGCTGAAACTAAGTGGTCAAGTGTTTACAGTCACAGATCCCTTGTTCTCCTTGATTTAAAGATTTACTGTAAATGCTAACTGTGAAGGATAGTAAAACGATTATCCATTTAAATGCCTATGAGTATGGTTTGGTCTTAATATTTTCGTAGACACATATTTCTTAAAAACATAATGTTGCGGATAGTCTTTGGATGCAGATGGCACAGGACCACTCGATGTGACAATCTTTGGAAGAGACATTTGTTCAGCAAAGGACTTCTAATAGGCTGTTATGATGATGATCATGAAACACACCACACAGTCTTTAATTTGTTTATTTGAATAAAATTTGACAAGGACTGAGTTGACTGCATTAAAATTAAAATCAAATTGTACTACGAACAAATGATGCCTGTATTTATTGTTGCATTTGCATTTTCAGATTAAAAAAGTTCAAAACTTGTATCGGACCGGCGCTCTCAAAAAGCGTCAACACAAAATAATTAAAAAGGCTAGTTCCATTATTTGTTTATCACAAAGTTTTTGTTCAACTTGTTTGCTCTTTGTGACAATTACTTTGTCACAAAGAGCAAACAAGTTGAACACCGCAGAGTTCGACACCTCGCACCACCTAAAATTTGTAACAGACCTAATAATTTTCGTTTATCTTTAAAGTTAATGCCCAATGTTGAGTAAAAGCCTTAATCTCATCAAGCTTTGATATCTTTCAAATACTATTTGAGAAATCAAAAGATGACATTAGACAAAAATCGGAGAAATTATTATTTGTATCATTGTAGTAATAAATAATAATAAGTAAATAAATATCTTCACGCAATTCCCAATACAAGGGTAGACAGAGGTCTAGTCTAGACACTTAAGTCCCTTCGACCCACTTACCACCAAAGATCTTTTCGGGACAACGTGACAGGTGGTATGCCCGTCGCCGTCTTTATGTTCAAGCCAACGATATAATTAGTACATAAGTTTTTAAAAAAACTCATTGGTACGAGCTTGCCACCTGGGGATCGAACTCGTGTATCTCGTCTCGAAATTCTGACTATCCAACCACTCGGCTATCGTGACATTGAAGTGTTTATTTTATTTACCACTTCATTTCTATTATTTATTTCTATTGTTTTTCATTTTCATCAGTTCATTTTTATATTGTTTATTTTTTATTAATTAAAATTCGCATAAGCCGAAGAAATAATTATATTATTTTTCTGCCATTTAGAAAAATTTAAAACTTGGAGGTTTTTTGAAAATAATATTTAGTGTATTCGTGAAGGGATTTGCATGTGATGTAGTGCTGTCAAGCATGTTCAAAAAAGATAGTGAATCTCATACATAATTCTTCGCGAAAGAAACGCTACAATTAATTCTACCACCACATATATCTGACCGACTAAACATCACGTCTGTATCGAATAGGCAAGGGCGAATTGTTTGCTTTGACAGTGATTTGCGAGGCAAAGCTACTTAATCAGATTCATTAGCGACTGAGCCCATTCCGCAAACACCAATATATATTTGTTGACACAATCACTCTGACGG
Organism: Sericinus montela; assembly: GCA_029286605.1. Classification (NCBI taxonomy): domain Eukaryota; kingdom Metazoa; phylum Arthropoda; class Insecta; order Lepidoptera; family Papilionidae; genus Sericinus; species Sericinus montela. The sequence continues at coordinate 2,152,778 of JAGSMR010000020.1, forward strand.
CTTTGGATATATTGCCAGTGAAATCGATAACCTGTTAATTATCGCACTGACATAACAACAGCGAGGGGATTACGGGAGTGATTTTGTATTAGATAAAAGTAACGGGCATTAATATAAATATTCGAATTATAAGTCTAGAAGCGGGAGAATCATACGAACATAATATATGACGAGTATATTTAATCCATACAATTTTTTTTGTAAAAGCATTATAATTTTCAATATCATTTAGATTAGCATTATTGCAGTGATGTATCAGTTACAGATTCTTAGATTTCATTATACCTAATTTAGTTTATACTTACGTTCGATTCCGCTGCCATATTACACCTAAATAGGTACTTTTACGTAGAATTTGAGGTACGTTTGTTATTTGTTGTATAACAGATATTAAATTAGAACAAAGGACAGCCACCATTACATAGGTTCACTTGCTTATCACCATTACTTCCATATATTCCAGATATTTTAGTTATCCTTAACTGTCTATGACTAATCCATTTTTGAAAAAGGCGTCTTCGTAGGATTTACCATAAAACCCTCTCTTTGCAAGCGGATTTGCATACTCAATACCAGAAACCTTGCATACAGATGCTGTAACTCTTTACCAATTAAGCGGACTGGTAATCTTAGTGTAGTGTTGTTGAGATAAATATTCCGCCATCTGTCGGTACCAATTACCATTTTCGTGACTGAATTCTTGCGCCGATACCATACGACAGGAATATTTCATAGACAATTTAATAAAGAAGCTAAACCACAGACAAAGTCAAACTACACCAGACACTAGTCTCATAAAAAAGAAAAGCAGATATCGCGTTTTTGTTGTTTGATTTCCATTTTAATTCAATCAGACGAAAAAATACATAATTATTGCAAAAGGTGAACACTCTCGTCAATGACATTTTAAAAGCAACGTGGAGTTGATTGTACTACAAGATTCGATCAAGAAATGACGAGAAAAAGTTCATCTAAGATGCGACGTTTCTGCTCCTGCTATAGCGAATCCGATGTTCAAGGTTGTCTATTATGGCAGATCTTTGGTAGGAAGAGGCCGGAGTCCTACAGTGAACTTTTACAGGCCCAGGCAAGTAAAAAATATGATATTTCAACGTCTACTTTAATTTTACTTAGAATATTTTACGGCAAAACTGAATACCTACGAGGAATCTATTATAGTCAAATAATCTGTTCGTTTATCGCCAGAGAATCACAAGAATTAAAAAAATTAAATAGTTTCCTCTTTATTGGTGTAACATTGAAACAGTGCGTCATTTATCAATGTAATTTACGTCCTGCAAAAATGAAATGCAAGACATACTCGTAATTCCGTTCCGTTTGCGTTCCACTAAGGCAAGTTAATATTTTGAAATACGATTTTTATTATTTAAAACAGCTGGCGATACCAGCAATAATATACCAATAACATACAATAGCTTAATATCACAGGATTGTAAGTTATCGGTTTTTATAATGTGTACACTGGCAACACCAGAGGTGGTGCGTTATTTATCTATAAATAAATAAATAAATATCTTCACGCAATTCCCAATACAGGGGTAGACAGAGGTCTAGTCTAGACAATTAAGTCCCTTTGACCCACCTTCCACCGAAGATATTTTCGGGACAACGTGACAGGTGGTGAGCCCGTCGCCGCCTTTTATGCCCAAGCCAACGATATTAATTCGTACATAATTTTTTAGAAAAACCCATTGGTACGGCCACTTGAGGATCGAACTAGGGTTTCTTGACTCGAAATTCCAACCACCCAACCACTCGGCTATCGTGACTTTTTTTTATTATCTAAATTATTGTTATCTATCTAAATTACGAATAGAGTATTACACACCTGCAGTAGTGCTATCTACTTTTAAAACTCATTTGGGACAGGGAAAAGGATAAGGAAATGGAGTACCAGTTACCTCACTCACTATACAAAACGTGTAAAGAAATGATCCATTGATACAGCAAGATAACATTTTATCACTTTTTTTTCTCATGTATTTACCTAATACAATTTTAAAAATACCCAAAAAGTAAGCATTAAACATCCATTAGCACTATTTCTGATTTGCTTTAGTTTATGAAGATAATGAAACATAATTTATTATTGGTCAGAAGGCTCGACAGTACCAATGAGTTTGTTCGAAGTTATCTACGTTGTCTTGAAAAGTAAGACAACGAAAGTATCATCACTATCACGTTTATCCAAATAAGTTCCGGCGCGGAAGGACTAAAGTAATCTTTGACCACCAATTTATTAGGAATACGGCCGTAAACTTGCTTTGTAAAAGAATTGGGCTTCACATCGTTCTCCACAGTGCCCTCTCTCTTCTCCAAAATTCATATCCATACGAAATATATATTATGACAAAAAAACTGATGAAAATAAAACATTAACGAAAAAATACCCACCATACAATATACTATATAAACTTATTTACCTAACCGTAAATGGCAGCCCTACCCTTATCGAAATGTGTTCGCAATTTACGGCATTCGGTTAATAAAAGCCAGTCGCCGCCGGGGCGCGCAAACACATAAACCCCGCCGTCAAATTAGAACGATAATTCGTCGGACACTGACGATCTATTGGCAACTAACGATTCGTTTCACGCGTGCCTAATAAAGCCGCTATTATGATTAACATGTTATAGTACTGTCGACGTTTCGTTTGTTTAATATATTTGATATATTTTCAAACTAGCGAGCTCGTAAATATTAAACGGCAAGTATTAAATAACAAGATACAATCACGATTGCCGAGTGGTAGGGCGTTCGAAATTCTAGTCAAGAGACCCGAGTTCGATCGCCAACGCTCGTACCAATGGGTTTATAAAAAAAATAAGAAAAGCCAACGATATAAATCGTTCGATTTATATCGTTGGCTTGGACATAAAGATGGCGACGGGCTCGCTACCAGACACGTTGTCATTCAAAAATTCTTGGGCGGAAGGTGAGTCGAAAGGATTTAATTGTCTAGACCTCTGTCTACCACTGTATCGGGAATGGCGTGAAGATATTTATTTTGTGTTATTAAGAAAAAGCTCCTACAATCTACTTACAACAGAAATAATCTGATAAAAAATATGAAACATCAAGTTATAAAACCAAAATTAGAGCATAAATTTCTGTGTCATAGCAGTCTTCATCATAACAACCTACAAAAGTCCAATGCAGGATAGAGGCCTCTCCCGTATGGGAGATTTTTTTAAACCGCAGTGCTTGGCAAGCGGATATGTGATCCAGTAGCAGACACGTTACTCTTTAGACGCCACCCATTTTAGAGATGGTTATCCCGCCATCTGCCGGTTACTAATGGTATTTATAAGCACGGATTTTTGTTAGCTTCTCACGACATCCACGGGAATAAAGGGAGTTTTACATTCTTACGTCAATACCACACAAATAATCAGTGTTAGTAATACTTTGAAACCTTTTTTTTATGTATTCATAATTCATAACGTCGTGTAATTTTATTGATTTTTAAAGCATATTTTTGCTGTACTTTTATGTGATTAAAGTAAAGAGAATTTAATCATCATAACGCCGTGTCTCACTTATAGAAAATTTATTTTATGCATACAAGATTATTTTATATTTGATAAGGGTACTATGTATTTTTTTACAGACAAAAAAATACATACTGTATTAAGTAGTACATTGACGTATACAACAAAAATGAGTGTAAAATGGAATTACTCTGTTTACTTCAGTCCGACATTTTTTAAGATGGAAATTCCGCCATCTTTTGGTAACTATTGCCATTTGAAAATTTCAACCATTAAAATTTTAATAGCCATCTCCTACTGCTTTATATTGGCATTCTTCGACCGTTACGAAATACCTATCATACCGTAAAAATAAAGAAATCTTTATTTTGAGACAAATTTGAGACTTCATAATATTGTTTATTATAATCATAATCATAACCATAATTATGTTTTTGCTTCTAAGCGACATCTAGGAAAGACAGCATAATTTTAAAAGAAACATTTTTCATTATCGATTATTGGTCGTATTCTGAGAAGTAGTCCCTAGATGGCGCTTTACGTAAAATTTAACGTCACAAAATTTACTTTAAAAATTTGTGCTATGGGATGTAGTAATAAAAAAATACTATAATTTTGTACAAAAATAAATAAAAGTGACATAAGAAGAACTTGGTAAGCGAGAAATATAGTAACCAAGAACTTATCTGTGTTTGTACTAGCGACATCTTTTGGAGTAAACTTGCAACACTTGTAAGAATCGATACGTGATAAACATATAGTTTGTTTTTATTTCTCCAGATGGCACTCTCTTAAAATTTTTAAATGTGAATATCGTTATTCGTAAGTACCACCACCGTTTCAGCCTGATAATTGTTCATTACTCAACATACATCAAGTGTTAGCTTCCCCTAAATGTTACTACTGAGAACTTTCCAGTCATGATTATGAAAAAATGAAAAAAAAAATAATTTATTTTGTCATTGCTCACGTGAAGATTAATCTATTACATTGGCATTTAGATTCAAATGAAATCAAATCATTTATTTATCGATATAAGTAACATACATTACATCCATCGATCGTCATTTTTGAAACTACCACCGTTTCGTATTGAGGTTCCTCTGACGGAGAAGAAACGACGAAAGAAACTCCAAAAAAAAGCTAAAAAAGAGTATATATATATATACCTACTCTTTTTTAGCTTTTTTTATAAAAGATATACAAAATAATTTAATTCAAAGCAGTTAACAATAATTTAATTAGAAATAGCATGGGAGCGATCAACTCATTCCCAGGGGTTACTGTCATTTATATTGTAATAAACCTTTTTGTACAGTTTTTCTTTGATATCTTCACGCAATTCCCAATACAGGGGTAGACAGAGGTCTTGTCTAGACATTTAAGTCCCTTCGACCCGCCTTCCACCGAAGATATTTTCGGGACAACGTGACAGGTCGTGAGCCCGTCGCCGTCTTTATGTCCAAGCCAACGATATAATTTGTACATAAGTTTTTGAAAAACCCATTGCTACGAGCTTGCCACCTGGGGATCGAACTCGGGTCTCTCGACTCGAAATTCCGACCACCCAACCACTCGGCTATCGTGACTTGCGTAAATTTATTGGTGGTAATAATATAAAAATGGAATTAACTAATGACTGTTATAGTTGGTATATATATATATATATATATATATATATATATATATATATATATATATATATATATATATATATATATATATATATATATATGTTGTGTAGCAAAATACCATATGACATTACGCTATGGAAATAACTAAAATAAACAATTCTAGCTGGGCTTACATCAGTAAGGGATCTTATTTTCCTTACTCCAAATGCTGCAGAGCTAAGTCTGTTTGCAAGTTTAGATTTTGATAATGAACACTGGGCATCATTTTAAGGGGTAGAAAGGGTGAAGATTTCTAAGCGAGCGAAAGATATTATCAACATGTGTAATCATCGGCCATCTTAGAAAAGGAACCTCTGCTACCTATCAGCACAATCAAGTCACGTCATATTAATAAAATTAAAATAGTGGACTTTCTGGTAGATATTATTTGTCATAGATCACATTTTATCCGTTCTTTTTATCCAACTCTGCTAGTCGGCATTAAAATTTTTATCTTCTCTTGGCATGCCTTGTAAATTTGCATGCAGAAGCGCCACTTCAAAGGTAACAAATTGTTGATAAATTATTTTCAGGGTAAAATTTTGAATACAATATCCCATTTAATTTTCGACCTAGTGACTTAGGATGTAAAGCATATAATTGCAAAAATCCATCTAGATTTTAAACAGAGTGCTTTGGAAATTCAAAAGTGATCTAACGTCTCTTGGAATTAAGGCGCTTTTTGTATAGTATACAAAGCAGTTACGACTTTTTGGACCTGTAGCATCCGCGATCAGTTTATTTCGAAAAGCGGAGTTGCTGAAGGGTGGTTTAACTCGATTTGGTACCGGTGAATGAGTTTTTGGTAGCCGCCAGCTATATTCTGACTTTATATGCAAAACCGTCTATTTCTATTTACTACATGTGTTGTATTCGCATCGTTTTATATACGAATTAAGTACAAGGGCCATTTCCTTTTTTTACTTAATAATTATCCATCTTGTTTTGTTACTAAATCTAGAGGTAGAGAACAATTTATTTCCTGATCGTCATCAGTATTATGTTTTCTAACTATTCAGCCTTGAGTAAAAAAAATTTAAAACAGTTCTTAACATACATATTCTACATACAAGTTTTAACAATAAAAGCATTTTAATAATCTATAAACACGTCACAGCTGAACTTTTGGCTTGCAGATTATTAAGGTTATGTTAATTGAACACTCATGTAATGAACCTTCTTACATCATACATACACAACATACCTGTATACGCCTACTGCGGGAATTAGGCCTCTCCCTTAAGTGAGAGTTTGCCACAATCGTCACGGTTCACAAGCGGATTGGCGATTGCAGTATCAGACACCTCGCATCTAAATAGCTGCTGCTGGTCACCAGTCTGCTGAATTTTGGTCTGGTGTTTTTCTAAATGGTGCGATGCGAACTTGTGTTTGCGACGCAACCGCTCGGCTATCATTCTTCCTTTCTCCAAACAGCAACTATCGACTTACCTACATTGTAATAAATCATTTTGTAGTAAATCGTGATTGTCTTCTTCAACTCCGCCTCGAATATAAGCTGGGCGGGAGGCGATAGTTGTCGCGATAAAATGGCGATAACTTTTGTCGGCGTGCCGCGCATCTGTTAAGCTGCAACGTCATGTGACGGCGCGTGGCCCGATTGTTATCTCACGCCAGTCGATCTGAATTTTTACTAGCTTTCAAAATTCTGCAATTCTATCAAAACTTCAAATCAGAAAGAAAATATGTTGAGAGCCTGACCTGGTCTTTAAGTCCAAGCCAAGAACATACATAGTATATAAGTTTTGAAAAACCCATTGCTACGAGCTTGCCACCTGGGGATCGAACTCGTGTCTCTTGACTCGAAATTCCGACCACCCAACCACTCGGCTATCGTGACTTGCGTAAATTTATTGGTGGTAATAATATAAAAATGGAATTAACTAATGACTGTTATAGTTGGTATATATATATATATATATATATATATATATATATATATATATATATATATATATATATATATATATATATATATATATATATGTTGTGTAGCAAAATACCATATGACATTACGCTATGGAAATAACTCAAATAAACAATTCTAGCTGGGCTTACATCAGTAAGGGATCTTATTTTCCTTACTCCAAATGCTGCAGAGCTAAGTCTGTTTGCAAGTTTAGATTTTGATAATGAACACTGGGCATCATTTTAAGGGGTAGAAAGGGTGAAAGATATTATCAACATGTGTAATCATCGGCCATCTTAGAAAAGGCTACCTATCAGCACAATCAAGTCACGTCATATTAATAAAATTAAAATAGTGGACTTTCTGGTAGATATTATTTGTCATAGATCACATTTTATCCGTTCTTTTTATCCAACTCTGCTAGTCGGCATTAAAATTTTTATCTTCTCTTGGCATGCCTTGTAAATTTGCATGCAGAAGCGCCACTTCAAAGGTAACAAATTGTTGATAAATTATTTTCAGGGTAAAATTTTGAATACAATATCCCATTTAATTTTCGACCTAGTGACTTAGGATATAAAGCATATAATTGCAAAAATCCATCTAGATTTTAAACAGAGTGCTTTGGAAATTCAAAAGTGATCTAACGTCTCTTGGAATTAAGGCGCTTTTTGTATAGTATACAAAGCAGTTACGACTTTTTGGACCTGTAGCATCCGCGATCAGTTTATTTCGAAAAGCGGAGTTGCTGAAGGGTGGTTTAACTCGATTTGGTACCGGTGAATGAGTTTTGGTAGCCGCCAGCTATATTCTGACTTTATATGCAAAACCGTCTATTTCTATTTACTACATGTGTTGTATTCGCATCGTTTTATATACGAATTAAGTACAAGGGCCATTTCCTTTTTTTACTTAATAATTATCCATCTTGTTTTGTTACTAAATCTAGAGGTAGAGAACAATTTATTTCCTGATCGTCATCAGTATTATGTTTTCTAACTATTCAGCCTTGAGTAAAAAAAATTTAAAACAGTTCTTAACATACATATTCTACATACAAGTTTTAACAATAAAAGCTTTTTAATAATCTATAAACACGTCACAGCTGAACATTTGGCTTGCAGATTATTAAGGTTATGTTAATTGAACACTCATGTAATGAACCTTCTTACATCATACATACACAACATACCTGTATACGTCTTCTGCGGGAATTAGGCCTCTCCCTTAAGTGAGAGTTTGCCACAATCGTCACGGTTGACAAGCGGATTGGCGATTGCAGTATCAGACACCTCGCATCTAAATAGCTGCTGCTGGTCACCAGTCTGCTGAATTTTGGTCTGGTGTTTTTCTAAATGGTGCGATGCGAACTTGTGTTTGCGACGCAACCGCTCGGCTATCATTCTTCCTTTCTCCAAACAGCAACTATCGACTTACCTACATTGTAATAAATCATTTTGTAGTAAATCGTGATTGTCTTCTTCAACTCCGCCTCGAATATAAGCTGGGCGGGAGGCGATAGTTGTCGCGATAAAATGGCGATAACTTTTGTCGGCGTGCCGCGCATCTGTTAAGCTGCAACGTCATGGGACGGCGCGTGGCGCGATTGTTATCTCACGCCAGTCGATCTGAATTTTTACTAGCTTTCAAAATTCTGCAATTCTATCAAAACTTCAAATCAGAAAGAAAATATGTTGAGAGCCTGACCTGGTCTTTAAGTCCAAGCCAAGAACATAAATAGTATATAAGTTTTGAAAAAAACTTATTATCACGAGTCTACCTCCTGAAGATCGAACCCAGGATCTCTAGACTCGAATTGCGATCACGGAACCACTCAGCTATCGTGACTTTTACAAATATTGTTGATACTTACCCAATCTATACATATATTTGTCTAACTGTATATCTATGTATGTAACTATGTAAGCATATTGTTCGATGTCATGTCTATGTTTATGTCTACGTCTAAAAAGACTTACTGGTCTCGACCCCTGTTTATCCCAGGATGGGTTTTCAATAACAGGAGCATTTTCGTTTTTTTTTATAGAAAAGGGAGGCAAACGAGCAGGCGGCTCAAAATAAGCTAAATAGCTAAAATTGTTAATAATAAAAAATAATTAATAAAAATAAATAAAATAACTTTTGTCCTAAAATAAGCGTTTCTCGTCTTAAAAAAACGAAATACGTTCTTAGCGGCTTGTATAACACAGTCGTACGCCTCATGTATTTATGATTTGCCATAATCACCACGCCTGACAACCTAATTTGCGATTCAATTCCACTTCAAAAAGCTTCAACTCTGCTCCCCTTACCGTCTTTCCTAATGTTGTTGAAGTTGCTATGTGGTATTAATGCAGGAATATACCGCCGCATTTCTTCCCGTGGGCCTCGTAAGGGCGACGCAGAAAAAAAAAGCATTGGAAATGTCAATGGCAACCGATAAATGGTGGGATAAAAATCTCGAAAAATACCAGAACAAAATTTAAGGTACTAGGATATTAACATTTTACACAAAAAAAAATAAACGCCTAAGAATTCAAATAACATATTATTAATAAACTTTATAAGTCTCTGCATAATGGGAATTTGTTGATAACGTTGTACAAAATATCCATTGGCAAACGGATAGACAGTTCAGTCAACCCGCAGATAGCTTCAAGTGTCTTGTCGTCACCGGGAATTAGAAGTTGACTGATATTTCGATGTTAACCGTTCAAGTAGCCGCTGTCAAAGTTGTCATAGAGCCAAAATGTAAATATAGATAGCGATTTAATTCTCACGCATTTATTTTAACTGGTATGGACCGTGGCCGTAAGCCGATCATTTATATAATTATGTAATTAAATTAAACCTTTATTATTAGATTATCAGATTTGTTAATGATGTCATTACATAGCCAGGGTTTTTTTTAATGATTGGATGTAATTTGCACAAATGATAATAATATGATTAAATAACACTTTTATTTCACATTTTTAATGTCATAATTCTTTTTGAAACAATAAGTTATGAATAAATAATAATAAATATAGGGGTAGACAGAAGTCTGGGGTGGTGTGACAGAGTGGGTGGGTGGTCGGAATTTCGAGTCCAGAGTTCCGAGTTCGATCCCCAAGTGGCAGGCTCGTACCAATGGGTTTTTCCAAAACCTATGTACGAATATCGTTGGCTTGGGCATAAAGACGGCGACGGGCTCACCACCTGTCACGTTGTCCCGAAAATATCTTCGGTTGAAGTTGGGTCGAAGGGACTTAATTGTCTAGACTCGACCTCTGTCTACCCCTGTATTGGGAATTGCGTGAAGATATTTATATTTATTTATTTATAATATTTCAGAGTATCGATATTCACATACGAGTACATGTTGACATTAGTTATAGCAACGACCGGAATGATCAAGTTTCACCTTCACCTTTCGAGTGCCAATCACGAAGTAGAAGAGTCACTTAAGTAAATAAAACTGACATGGCCGAATAACTATGTAACTAACGAAATGCCAAAATCTGATTATAAATTGCATACAGGTAATTTATTATTGTAAGATGACGTTTATCAGTTGTATCATAACAATACTTATTGCGTGAAAACATATTTAGTCAGAGGTTTTTACATATCTAGAATTTAGATATACATATTCATCATATGTATATACATCATGTATACTTCAGCAATGCTTTTAGTCGGGATGTAAAATGTGATATAGATGTGGACTAGCGTGTCGCTGCCGGAAACAAGGTCAACGGTGCCCTGACTGCGTTAGTCCAAAGGCAAGGCGTAGTGAAAAATGCACGCCTTGCGATACATAACGCAGTGCTGGTACCGACTTTGTTATATGGCAGTGACACCTGGGTATGCCAGAAAAAGCATAAAAGCAGGTTGAATGCAGTGGAGATGCGATCTCGTCGTAAAATTGCGGCGTTACCTTGGCCAACCGAAAGCGAAACGAAAAGATTCGCAACATGATAGGTTTGAAAGATGACCTTATCACTAAAATTTATAAAGGTTTGCTTCGATAGTTTGGGCACGTTGCGCGAAGACCAAATCGTGAAGAAAATATATAGCGCGAAAGTTAATATTAAAAGGGGTCGAGGAAGGCCTAGACTAACTTTCGAAGACCAAGTATGTATGAAGAAAATTATGAATCTGAATGAAGCGAAAGAGGTATGTTAGGATCGTGACACTTAGTGATCTGTTCTCTTTGGCTACCCCATCAGGGAATGTGCGTGAAGATAAATAAATAAGTTAATAGTCATCATCATCACGACCCTTAAGAGCCCACTGCAATAGATAAATCTCTCCCTATCTATTATAGATAGTATGTTTTGCCATAATCGCCATGGTTGGCAAACGGATTGGCGATCGCAATATCAGAAACTTCTGACCGTAGGCGTTGCTGCCCGTCACCTACGAGAAGAAAATGTGAGGTGTATTCTTACGCCCTAAAAAGACCGTCCGGCCGTACTACGTATTGTATGTATAAGTAAGTTAATAATATAAACTTATTATATAAAAAAATATATTTCTTGCACCATTTTTCTCAGTAAACTTTAACTTTGCAAAATGTAATACTCCTCGATACCTAGAATGCCTAAAAATCAAAAATGAATTCAGCAATATTTCAGATTACAACCAATAAATTTATTGATTACACTTCTAATTACTTTTTAATTGAACAACGTGGGTATTAAATAAATCTTAGAAACTGCTAATCCTGTAACGATAAAATAGCCCTACTTAAAATAATAATTAAATTATGACGAATAAAAATGAAGTTTCCATAAACAATAATAAGGAAAAGAGGAATTCCGATAAATTAAATCGACATCAGACTGTCGGTAGTAGTCAGCGAGTCTGCGATAAATGCACTTTAATATCTCGATATGAATCAAACACGAACGATAAAGAAATGATTCACGCGACTGGAAAACTAACACGCTTTGTACATTACAGTTATCATTATAAAATGGGCCAATGCGCCTTTTATGACAATTTTTATGCACCAGAGTGATATAAAATCCGAAGCGACTAAAGATGTACCTTAAACTTGACATTCATGTCATCCGAAATAATTGTTGATCCGTATCCTATTAAGTATGAGTAATAATCACAATATAATACGAGTTTTTTTTGGAAACATGCGAACGATTATTTTCTTTGAATTGTACATTAAAATGGCGATATTCTTACTACCTATCACATAAGATGAAAGTTCCAAATATGGCGACTATTGGAACTATCTTGTCCTCCACCACCCAGTATCTGCTAAGATATTTAATGAAATAACTGATATAATATTTTGAAATAACTGTTATTATATAAAAGTTATTATTTTTAAGACTGTAATAAGTTCAAAAGCGCTGCAAGTATTTTAATAGTGCAGAGGGCAGGACGTAATACGTGACGCTGACACCATATAAACTACTGCGAATCATTGGTCTTCTTAATTTTGTAGTGGTATTTGTAAGACGCCTATCAAATCTTCTATGAAGTGGTAATATGATTTTCATGGCTAATTTGATTTTCCTGACGAAAGAGCTTGTATGTTTTAGAGTCACTAGATATTTCAGTTGATTATCAAACGATAAGGAATTTCGAAGACCCAAAGAAGGTATCCAGCACCAAGTAACCTTAATGTGTTTCTCTATCTAATATAACTTTATGTATGTTCAATGTTCAATCTAATCTAAAATTGACATTGAACTGTTTTAAGGATTACTAGTTCTGTTTTAGGATATCAGTGTTTAAAATGAATAACACTTTTCTGAAAATTTGCACGATGATGTAATATCTCCAAAAACAGGTGTAGTGAAGCGACGTTATCTTTTAGGTTAGATTACATTGTTTGGATATTACTCAGCAGTAGTTCGAATTCAATTATTGTCAATTAAAACTAATTCTCATTTCCTTGTAGTTATGAATTCACTTTATTTATTTATTTAAGCTTATATGCACATAGTAGTTCATATGACGGTCTTAATTCCAAACTGCCGTCTCTACAAGTCGACTGTAAACATATTTAGCTGCTGGTAAACTTTTGTTGCCTCTGTCGAAGAAAAATAATAACAACTAAGAAGAACCATTACAGAACTTGGTAGAAAATTTGGTCCGATCGAAGTGTAAAATAATCTAAACCTTACTGCTTTTGACCATAGGGATATTAAACAAAAACTGATATCAGTATCGGTCAGTAGTTTTTTTAATTTCTTTTTTTTATTAATCCGATATTTATTCCAAGCTACCAGAACCTAATACGGCTTAGCTAACGTCAGGTCATGCTGAAGCATTGTGGTGAAGCATCAAATATATTCACAATTCCACACCGGGTCAGAATGTTTTACGCGAGTCTTTGTTCTTATCATGTACTACTTCTACTAATACACTATGATTAATTATTTTTTTTTATTTTAATGTGTAAACATAATAGTAGCAAAGAATATCTCCTATACGTCACATTCAATTCGATTTGCTCCATCCAATCCGCGCTGCATTCAGCGATAAATCTGAGGACGCTTGAACTAAAGTTTTCATCATAACACTAATACATACAGTCGCCATACCACATCTTTACAAGTCGCCGGCTGCCACTTGACTGATAGCGATAAAATGATTCGGTTCCCAGGATGTTTAAAAGAATCCACGGTAGCCTATTGATATGCACGACTGCTAAGTGATAGTAACATGTTATATAAAATCATACAAAACTATAGATTTCGGATTATTCAACAACAGGCCATTAATATTTCTAAAAGAACTCCAGTCAAACGCATCGTAAGCTACTCCTACTAAAATATAGGTAAGTATGGAGTACTTTTGTTTGAATGTTCGTCATAGGGACATCTAAAAACGTATGAGTTTATACTGAGGAAATTTGGCAGGCAGCACAGTGCGGGCGTAGTTGGGTAATTTTTACATCACCGATCACAGCTCGTCTGGTAACTATACATCAACAATCAATTGTGAAAAATTGCAATACATATTTGAACCTTCCAACATAGTTTATACAGTCTGGCCTTACTAATTCACTTCATTAATTCAATATAAGAACAAGACGAGGAAATTTAAATCTACCAGAAAAGCATCAATCTGCGTATCATCTTTATGTTGTGTCAGCGTAACTCAGGCAAATTGATTTTTAAACATAAATACAAATATAACTGTACCGTGAGAAATAATCAAACTGCGACATTTTAGCGCTGATAAGAGGTTATTTAACTTAGGAAATGTATCTGCAATATTTATCTACTCGAGTAATTCCATGAGAAAATTCTAGTGGCTTATTCATTGAAGATTACGATATAAGATTGTTGTTATATGGAGTTTTTTGTTTTCTATACTCACAGTATAAATCACTAACATTTAAAATTAAAAAAACAAAATTTAAATTAATTACATATCTAATTAACATAAAAACAACAGGAAAAGAGCTATATATATTGTTATTCAATTTTATACAAGAGTATTTAAAAAAAAAAACTTCCTTTATTTGCAGACGCTACATTTGAATAATAATATCCTTGTGACTCTTACAACAGAGGTGTATCTAATGATATCACGTTGAAATTGTACTTATCAAGCTTGTTCGGTTAGAGTTCACAAAGAAATTTCATAAAAAAATATTAAATATCTTCTTGCATATTCCCGATACTGGGGAAAACGAGACGAGAGAGGTCGAGACAATTAAGTCCCTTTAAACCTCCTTTCACCGAATCCTATTTTGGAACAACGTGACAAATGGTGAGCCTGATGTAGTCTTAATGTCCAAGCTAACAGTATAATATAATTGCATAGACAAATAAACATCCATGTCATGAGTACAAACATTCATATTCATCACTCAATTGTTTGCCTCTAGCTGGATTCGTACCAGTAACCCTTACATTCGAAGGCAAAGGCTCTTCTAACTCGTCTGCCGGTTCGTCTATAAATAGAAAAATAATTATTAATTATTAATGACTTACTTTGAAAAAGGACGGAACATGGGATGTATGTTAATTTTTTTTACAGTAAATAAAAAAACAATTTTCCAGTGAAACTTAATTAAAACTAACAATACAGAATTTTGATAAACATGTACATACATAACAGATATAATATATGTATATGATAGATATAGTATATAGTATAAGTATATAGCCCGAAATGAGCCAACCTCTTTAATAAATATCCCAACCATACGTTTCCACAGACTCTGGTCAGAAACGTTTGACAATGGTATGATCATGATTGTGATCATAACCATTGCAGCGGCTATGTAAATCAACCAGTCTCTATTTTCTTTTAAAAGAAAACCTTACCACTTCCTTTCAAAACTGATCGAAATTCTTTATGTGGAAGAATTGCATGACCATTTGATTACATACATGTATATTTACCAAGTTTAAGTCACGCCTACACAGAGTACTTAGATATACTTATTTTAATCTCCACAGTCTTCCTGATACCAGGGTAGCCATCCGTCTAGACAATTTTAGTTCCACCGGTCAACATTTGACCGCAGCTTATTTGGAACACACCTTCTCCGTGTGGTAACGGTGTAAGAATATGTTGCCACTCCCACTCTTACCGTGGGTGTCGTAAGAAGCGACTAAGGTAAACATCCTTGAATAGCGTTGTGGCAAACAATAGATGGTGGGATAACCATCTCTAGAAATATCAGACCAAAATAATCAGACCGTAGATGGGCCGCAGCGCTTGAGGTGCGAGTGGTCTGCTATTGCGATCTCCAATCCGCTTTCCAAACGTGGCGATTATGGCAAATCCTCTCTATGGGAGAGGCCCATGTCCTGCAGTGGACTTTAATTGGCCCTCATGTATGTATGTACTTGATACAACGTTACTAGTAGCGAGCCATAATAGATTGATATGATATGATCATAATGATTGTTTCATATTATGTCATTTTTTATTTTGGCACCTGTACAAATAAATACGCCATCTTTAACGGTGTAACCAAAAGAAAATTGTACACCAATGGTATGTACGAGGAGACAATAGTTTTAGGATACAATTTTTTCTCGTTAAGAATATCGTGGCATGCTCCATCCACGCGCCAGTGTCATAAAACCATTTAACGTAAACAATAAGTAATAAATAATACAAAATATAGTGAATTCTTTACGGATCATAACAGAGCGACGATATTTTCGGAAGGTCTTAGAATTCTTATGTTTCAACTTTAAGTATGAAACATTTAAGCATGTATAGCTTTTAGAATAACTTGGTTTTTATTGCGACCCTTTTGAGCTTTTTGTCGCATTACGTAATAAATTCTACGGAAGGTTCTGCTTGCTGCCAAGTTATAAAAATATAAAGACAACTTAACGTAAAAATTATTTTCCGATACAATCAAAAATATTAGCACAATATATGTACCTAATATATATACACACTTATTTTTTTAATAGCACAATTCAACAAGTATCAGACATATTGTTCGCGTAATAAGTGTTATTTTTGTTAACAATGAAAGAGTTACTTAAATCCTAAGGTCATACGAGAACTAAAAATTAATTTGAATGTCGTGTGGTGTTGACATTGGTATTTACACCTTTCTTCCCATGGGTGTAGGAAGAGAAGGAGAATAAGGGAAAAGATTTTGTAATGGTTACCGATAGATAGATAACTACCTCCAAAAACATTATACCATTTTATTACATTACATGTACTCGGATATTACATATAAAACTTATACAATGTAAATTTAAACATAATTTAAATAATAATAAGTTAATGTATTATACATATTATGTCATTCGAAATTGCTATACACCGTTTCGAGTTTTGTACACACTCATATTTCATTCTTCTATTTATATTATTGCATTTATTCATACAAATAAAAGTTCTCAAAGTAAATGTCGTTACTGTACCTACTTAATACTATGGGCTAGACATTGGTTCTAAACAGGCAGTGCAGTAGGTAAGTTATTATTATCAGTTTAAAATCATTTTATTGTTGCCTACGATTGTTTTTATTTTTTTTTATTGAAGTCTGAAGAAAAAATAAAATTTCACTTTTTACGTAACAAGGTTTTTTTATTTTGGAGACAATAACATAGCGTACAATTTAAGTAAGAAACAGAATTCGCAAAATGACCACAATAGAAACTGCTATTGTTATGGAATAAAAATGTATTCAACTTACAAGTTTGCAATTAATGATTCTCGGTAGATGTGAAAAAATTATTTCTTATCGGGCACGTGGATGGGATGCCCCTCAGTTTACATTGGATTGTAGGTAGAGGTACACAAACCAATCTATAAGACATGAAGCTATAAAATTGATATAAAATATTTACACATATTCCATATACATATTACATAATAAACAAATCTAACGACAACTTATACTCGTAGGTTGAAGTATTTCAGACGTTCGGATAGAACAGCATAACGTCAAGAATATTATAACATACTTGTCTGTAAATGCAGGGCATAGGCCTCTCCCTCAAAGTGGCTATGGTAAAACCGCTCCGTTTGGCAAGTGGATAGGCCATCGCACTAACAGACGCCTCGTATTGAAGATGTTCCTGTCACCGTTTTGTGTTATTTTGTGTGTGTATATCCAGCCAAGACTCAGCCAGATTTCTTCAGATTCTATACTATACACGTCATCTTGTCACAAATTGAAAAACAAGATAACTTTAACAGATAAGTAATTATAAGTAATTACCTAGAAAACTTTTATCAGAGAGGGTATTTTATGCCCCGTATTAGTGAATGTAGACTTTCTTTTAGAGAATATATTAGAACATATAAAAAATCTATTAATTATCATTCTTGTTCTGTTAAACCACAATATGGCGTGGCAGTTTCTTGAAGAATTCTCATTTCTTTATGCTCATAAATAAGAACAAGCGCATTAAATCATGATTAACTTTAAAGACCTCTGTGAAACAGTGGTGGACATACCGATTTTCAAAGTGTCCCGATTGTCTCTGAGGTCCCAGGTAAAGTTCTCGGACGGGTCAATGTAGAAAAGCACTTTTTACGTTTTCTCGAGTCAGGGTGTATGTTGTACCTTCGTCGTTTCTGATTCCATAACAAAAGCTCTTTAGCTACTTACTTTGGAATCAGAGCAAATTATGTGATGTTGTAACTAACTATGTATTTATTTATTTATTACATACCTATTTAATATTATTTCGTGGCGTTTATGAGTGGAAGTCGATACTAAGAAGGAAGATTAGCCTCATAAAAATTACTGGAGAAAGGGCGATAGTGAACTATATTCAAATATTTTATTTTATTTCACATGAAATACAACTATGCAACGGTACTGGAATGAACTAAATAAAATCAAAAGAACCTCTAACTCTAGGAAATACTTCGACGACAACCGAACACCAGCGGGGAGTATAGGAACAACAAAAATACCTTATAAACAAAGTTAACACGCGTTAAATGCACGAAATCAGTATTTGTGTAATTCATGTACACAGACAGACGGTGCAACCATTAACGCGGACACATTAAGTTGAACAATGTCAACAATGGTAAACAAAGAGTCGCTCATGTTCATCCCATTGTTTACAAAGGAAAACCATTAAATATTATTGGCCAGTCAAAGAGCAATGTACATTTTTTGATGTCGTTTACACGGAATTTGTGTAAGGTTTTTTTTTTGCAAAGGTGCCGTAATTAAACATATTTTGTACTGTTATAACTTAAAAGTTGGCATAGAGTAAATAATAAAAAATTTGATGTAAATTACGTTTTATTTTCTCAAATTGATTTGAACCACACATGAACAAATGTACACCGTCCAAAAGTAAACGCGACTATAGACTCGTAATTCTGGTTTTTGTTCCATATTGTATAGTCATATGTGTAGTCTCACCTATACATTTCGTCATACAGTTTTAACGAGAATTCGTCAACCATAAATTAAGCACCTAAACTTAAGATCTACTGTTTTTATTACAGTACCACCCCTTCTGTATTCATCGTTGCTTAAATCGATTCCACATCACCTCGGTTTTACAACAGACTCTGCCTAACAAATAGTCATTAAATTTTTTGCTTAAGAAATCCAAAAAATTTACAGCACGATTTACTTAAACACGTTTTGTCACAACCCTACCCTTTAGTTTTTTCAGCAACAGTTACAAATTGTATTATACCATTCCTTTTATTAGTTTTAAACTCTATTACATGTACATAGAACTGAAAATATTTATCATGGTAGCGTCGTTTACTTGGTAAACTTTGTAGAGTGTTCACGTGATTGACATTTTACGACTAGTACTAAAATCTAAATTTATAGAGCGGACAATTCGCGGAACGGTTGTTTCCTTCGTTAACCCTTTTTCGTACATTTATTCACGGGACACTTTTTTAATTTGAAATCAGATGAGAAATGATCCTGTCATCAAGAATCATTAAATCTCATGATATAGTTACATAGGAATACTAAACCACATATCTTAACTTAGGAAATTCTAAGGTTCCAGAGAACTGTAAAGAAAAAAATTTAACACAATTTCGTCAATGTTTGATCTACCTACCTAGTTAAAAAGTTTTTTTTATTAGATAAGCCTGTTTTTTTAATTAAGCACTTTGTGTTAGTAAGTACCTTATCTATCAAGCAAGCTACCGCATTGGATCTTTCACGATATTTTTAATCATGTTATCATGCATAGAATCTACAGTCAACATTGACATTTCTGAAAGGAAATTTGTCATTATTTGGGGGTCATCAGCAAAAGAGCTGAATGTTTATTTGCTTCCTTCTGCCATAATAAAATATTTAGAAAACAAATGTACAAGCGATTTTACCAGCCATGTTCATCCACTTGTAAACTACTCAATCAAATTAGCAGTCTATCGAGCTGACATAAAGACTTTTATTCAGACACTTCAGTGTACAAGTGTAGGACAGTTTAATCAAGGTTTTTTGCAAAACTTGCCAAAAGTTAAGCATCGAAAACCTAAGCTAGTAACAACTATAAATATGACCCAAGTATAGAACCCTAAAAATGTGAACAAAAAATTCTTTTCAAAGTAGCGCAACAGCCTAATCATGACGTCGTAAGAACTACTTAAAATTCTTCCAAAAACGCGTACCACATGTCAAGAGGCATCTTAGAGTGTCTGCGTTATCACACACAACTCATTTACAACATTAGATAATATCGCATACACTTACGTGTTACAAGAGGCGAACCCCTATTTATTTAAAAGACGATGATCCCTCAGCGTTTACAGCGCACGAGTTCACAGATTTTCGATGATGTCGTGTCACGCGTGACGTGGTTTAATTCTATAATTTTTTGATATCATATTTATACATGTTAACACACGTCAACACTAAAATTTTAAATAAATTTTCATCAAAAAATCTGTTAATGCTTTGAATAAACATATTTTTAAATTTTTGCTGCAACATGGGCTGTAAGAAAGCGCTAGTTGCTTGACTTATTCACGCCATTTGCCACTTCTCAGCGTCACGACACGCTCTCTTGAAAGTTATATCGATAAAGGAGTGAAAATGTTCACAGGGAAGGTGTTCAGTTTTTAGTGGCTTAGTGGTTATTTTTATCGCGGGAGAACTTGGCAGTTGCTTTAACCTATGATAAGTTCGCCAGTAATTATGTGTAAAAAACGATATTTTTCTTTGAAAAACAAAATTTCTCCATGCTATGCCGAATACTGGGGTAGACAGAGGCCCAGACAGTTAAGCCCTTTCGGTTCACCATTCATCGAATATATTTTTGAGATATCGATCCAAGCAATTATCACCAAGCCAACGATATAACTTAAGCCTCCTAACTTAACTCCAATTCTGATCACTCAACCACTTATTACGATATTTTTTTATAAATTTAATAACAGTAATATAAAATATTATTTGTCGTGTAGTATCTGCGTTAGATTTTACTAACCAACTTTTAGAAGAACTCATGAGAGCCTACGTCCTGGGGATCGGGCTCTCTGCGAATTCAAGACTCTTGACTTGAATTCCCAATACATAACTACACTCATTAACCTAGAGAAACCGATAATATTTTGACACAACAGGAAACATAATATTATTTACCATATAATATCGCACATAAAGTGGTGGCGTGATGGCAGATTCGTAAGCAGCAGGCGGCAGCAATAACTGATTAACAGACCAGATGCTACGTTTGAAATCAACAGCCATCCACCCACTCATCGTGTTACAATCATTATTAAATGAATCACTTCGCATCGATTATGATTGCACAGTACACACTAATTACTACTCTAACTTAACGACAATTATTAACGTTTTTTAATTGAATTTCTTGAATTATAAAAGTAATAAAACAAAAATTATTATTAATTAAATACTTATATACGCATATAACTTGCATTCTGACAAAAATATTTTAAATACCATAATAAAGTAAACAACTAAATGAGTTTTGCAGTAGGCTTTCAATTATAGGGTTATTAACGATAATTTAATATATAATCAACAATAAATTAATATAATTTGAGTGAAATAGTACAACAGAAAATTTTAATAGCTATGAAATGGCCATGGTCACTAATATTTATTTAAACAAAAATTCTTATGAATTGGTGAAAATAGCGACGATTACGGTTAACTTTCAGCTGTTTTGTACAAAATGTACATTCTGAAAACCTTATTAAAGTCCACAGTGTGGTTGAGAAAAAGTGCACGCCTGGTAAAATACGTTATTTCATACATTTTATATCTTCATACAATTTCCCACACGGGGGCATGCAAACATCCTTTCGACCCACAGAAATTTAAAGATAGTTTATAAGTAGTTTTTTAATATTTATTTATTTATCTTCACGCACAGTCCCTGACGGGGACCCACATAGTTGCAGCCTGGACTTATTTTAATTTTTTTTCTATTTTGCGAAGCAATTTTAAAACTCTGACTAATCTCACGGCTGATTTCACAAACGATTTGCATTGCGAGATCATCCCTTGCACATTTCGTTGAATTTCGCCGGCATTTGACACTAAACCAAACTTAACGAATGACAAACATGCTCTTATCGACTCCCGGGCGTCACACGAGTCGGATTTCAAACTGACACATGTGGTTGTAATTTTTTTTCTTTTAATGACATTCGTGTGTTCTTTTGAATTTTGAAATGTCAGTTTTTGAAAGACAGTTAATAATATAGCTACTATGATACGCGTTTTTTATTTAGAATATTTGGCCTAGAATATAAATTATAGACGTCATAACAAATTTTTATCGGATTTTATTTTGAACACGTTAGCTTTTGTGAAAATGTTGAAACTGATATTATTGGGAAAAAATATCGAAACTAAAGTTATTTATAATAATGTAATAAACTGGACATTACTTTTTTTGACTTTTGCACAAAAAAAAAAGAAAATTTATTTTCATGAAAAACTTTATTGAAATCAGGAAATGAAACCTACTAAAAAACATGTAAAAGTAAAATCTTGTATTACATTGCTCAAAAAACTATACATAGTTAAAGTATGTAACTAACACCGTTACAAATGGCTACGAACGAAAGTAAACAAAAATTACCATTGCCTATATTGTTTACATCTATTATAAACATGTCATTTGGAATAAAGAACTTAAAATTGAATCGTTCATGCTTATCAGTTTCCATATTGTCGCACGCCAACGTCCCGCTAAGTTACTGTTAGAGAACCATTCCGACGATAATTACATTGGTGGACAATCTTTTCTATGCCTTATTGAAATTGTCAAAATAGGAAGGCACGCTTATACCCACGCGTCATTGTTTAAGCGTCCTATGTTGTATTTGACACCACAGTTTGTCAAAATTTCGGTTTCTATTTCTTAGAATGAGTCTATTCCAGGCATTTGTAACTTGTCATGTCCGATTTACGGTCCGTTATATCTGTGCTCGCTTCGTCTCACCCTGTCGACAGTTAGCCGAAGATTTTTTTTCACACATAATTTATGAGCGCTAATAAATATTTTGAAATTGGAACATTTTATTAGAGCTGACTTCCATGGTAGTGAATAACTGTTCTTACTTTCAACGAAACTTTTGTTTTGTTATTAGTTTTTATTTAGGTTATAAAAAATTTTCGCTTTCAAAGGTCATTTTTTTATCACAATTTGTATTTTTTAATTTTAAGTTTTCACTTTTGAAGAAGCGGAAATACTAAATTACTATTGTAAAATTACCTGCTTAATTCTTGTTGTTTGACAGTTAAAAGTTTCCTTGTAGGTATGGTTTTTTATTTAAAATGTATCATTTATCGAATTATATCATAACTATTAAGAAAGAGAAGCCGAAACGTTCGGAGATAGGAATCACGACACTACTTCGATCACCAGGAGGAAGGCTCGTGCCAATAAGTGTTTTTAATACTTATTTATGTCACTACATAAAACATAGTTGCCAATCATAGTTGACTTGGTCATTAAAACAGCGATAGGCTCACCACCAATCACGTAGTCCCAAATAAGGTTCGGTGTAACGTGGGCCGCAAAAACTAAACTGTCTAGACCTCTACATGTTCTAAGGTCTGGTGGTTTATGGTACCTTTCGTTGTTTCCTATTCCATGCTATAAGTGCTTTAGCTGCTTACTATGGGATCGGAGCAATGTATGTATTAATTATTTATTTGTAATTAATTATTTTAAAATTAATTATAAATAAATAATTATTTATTTATAATTATTTATGTCCTTGTTGAAGGTGCTTCAATTTAAATAAAGTTTTTAATTAGTTAATATTTGTGGCTAAAGAAATAAAAAAATACCTTCACGTATATTGGATATAGATAGAGGTCTAGACAATTAAGTCATTTCGACCCACCTTTCAACTAACTCTATTTGGGACAACGTGACTGGTGGACAGCCCTTAGTGTCATGCTACCTATACAATATACTTTTATAGATATACATTAATGATTTTTTAAAGGCATGATGAGTATTTTATCTTTATACGAGTGTTACGATGAGTACTTCATCAACTTTAAATATCAAACATATTTCATAAATGCCATCATTCGTAAATTCATTAATATTATACTTCAGCTAAACCCTTCCTCGTCTTGTAGTGGATCAATTTAATTTAGTTATAAGGAAAGTAGTACCTCTAGCAGTAAAACAGTTTTTGTCACTTCGCCTTTCAATTTAAATCCCCATTTTGATTCATTATAATTCTGTAGAAAATTAGGGATGAAAAGAGTACGAATTAACTGTTTTATGTTTTTGAAATGTAGCGTTGTGTAAAAATTGCAAGTACGAACTACAAAAACATACATGAACGAGAATGTAGAATTTAATATTTTTTTTTACTTATAATTAATTTCTAATTATGTACAAAAGCTTAAAATTTTCAGAGAAAGTAACATCATAAAGCATTCGAATTTCCCATTCTTCTCTTTGCTTCCTTGTTTTATAAACAGAATTCAATAAATATATTACGCTGTTCTATTTAAAACAACAAAATTACAGAAAGTAGCCCAGTGAAAGTAAACAAATTTTATATTTAATACAATAACCTTAACTAATTTTACAGAATAGACAACGGGATTTCACTTTTGCATCCTAATTACCCTTTCTTAAATACTCCTTTCAGTGTGAAGTTAGAATTTATGGTTGTTCTTTCGCGTAAAGGGTACAAACGTCGTCAATAGCGATTGTACGGTGTGTCCCAAATAAATGCAATCCTTTCTTCACTGTTATGTAGCGGTCCTTTTAAACAGTTGTTTGAAGACCGTTTAAATCAACGATCCCAGTTACGGTAAGCAAAAGGGTAAATAAAAGGGTTTCAGTGACGCTGCACAGTGTATCCTCGGGATTAATGTCTCTGTTGCTTTGGCTTTAAAAGCTAAATTTGTTTTGATGACACTTTCTGGGTGTATTCACATTAGATAACCTTGTACATTTAATTACTTTGTGTAATGTTGCAAACAGTTACACGCCTTCATGCGAAGTTGTATTTTTTAATGTTTATTGCATAGCTTTTTCATGTTCGCGAGTTTTTAGCAAAATTATTGGTGAAAGGGTTTTATTGCAATCCGTTATTTTATTCTCTTCGAAGCTTTCTTTTATATTTTTAAAGTTTTAATGAATGTAGTAGAGTAAAGGGTAATAAAGGATTGCGAAAAGGCTTGTTTTACAGGACAATGAAATAGTATGCTTTGCAAATCATTACTGCCTGGACATTTTGTGTTTACAGCATTAGTTATTAAGAAAAGACAAATGATAAATTACAAAAAAAAATCTTGTAAATCTAAGAAGAGAATGCAATATGCTTTGGCATAATAATCGCTATTTCTAAGAATGTGTCTGAGTTTTTCAAGCAAGACATTAGTTATTTTCATTACACGATTTGCTTAATTTGTAAAGTACATTAGTAAATACAATATATGTGTAAGTATGTACCACAATTGTCTATGTAAATTTACAGAATGTTAGTCGTGATGAATTTTGATGAAAGATTTAAAAATCAACAGAAATGAGCGGAATAACGGGCGGGATAACGGGGATTTTTATTTCGATCTCACATTTATTTAATATTTATTTAACTAAATTAATCATTTTTAATATCATAATGATAGAAACAAAGTTTAGAACCTAGACCTGTCTCATAAGTAGGGTTTGCTGTAAACGCCACGCTTGGCAAGCGGATTTGCGATCGCAGTATCTAACAACTCATACGTACACTACTGCTTCATCGGTTTGCTCAATATTTTGAGCTAGTTATCGCGATTATTGGTAGTTATTTCCGTTTTTAATGCTACTAAGCTTTAGCTCAGGAACACCACCAATTGAGATTATCGTTTCCAAATTCATTTCTTATGAGTTTATACCTTTGATAGCCTCTTTGTAGATTATTAATAATAAGAATTAAATGAAAAAGTTGTTGCGTACATATTAATCATTTTCTTCATACATGCACATCTAGGTATTTGAATATTCTTGACCCTCCCCTCCTCGAGTTAAAAAAGATGCGTGGTAAAATACCTAAAACACGCTACTAAACGCCGTTGTAGTCCGCATTTACCACGTAATGTTAGTGCAACGTTGACTTCCCTTCCACGATTCCACGAGGGCACAAACGGTCTCTTTGAGAGAATACGCATCCTCTTCTATTACCTCCATGGGCCGGTAGACAGGCAGAGCGTCATATTATATTTCTTTTAAAGTAGTTAAAAAAAATAAACACTAAGAGGATAAAAAACTACAGTTAGATAAATCAGTCTTAATTTTTCAGATATATTAGAAATGTAACGATTATAGTTATATATAAAATAATAAATAAATATCTTCTCGTAATTCCCAATACAGGGGTAGACTGAGGTCTAGTGTAGATAGTTAAGTCCCTTCGACCCACCTTCTACCAAAGATATTTTTGGGACAACGTGACAGGTTGAGAGCCCGTTGCCGTCTTTATTTTTATATTTTTTTAATATTTTTATGTACTATTCATGTACAAACTATATAATAAACAGAGAAAGAAAAAACTAAATATGGGTCCAAAGGTGGTGAGCCAGTCGCCGTCTTAATGTTCAAACCAACGATATAATTCGTACATAAGTTTGGTGACACCCAACCACTCGGCTATCCTTACTTTTACACATGTGACATTTATTTCACGTTATGCAAACAAAAAATAAATAAAACACTTACATATTAATATACATAAAACACACATACACGTACATGTATATGTATCTACACATACACAATATACATACATAAACATTAATATATACATATATACATAATACTATAGTGTTAACAAATAGTGCTCTTTAACCAGCATCTTAAACGATGACACCGAATTAGCCTCACGAATTACCGAAGGTAGTGAGTTCCATAATCGAACCATCTGAACGGTAAAGGAATGGGAATATAATTCTGTTCTGTGGGAGGGAAATTTTAATAAAGTTTTAGTATGGTATCTACAAATGGTACCAGGAGGATGAATAAAAGATAACCGATCACGCAAGTAGGGAGGGGACAGTGAATTGTATAAAATTTTATGAAGGAAGCACAGAATTCGAGTGAGAATGGATTGGGAGCCACTTGAGCTGCTTGCGATAAAAAGGGACAGGATCAATTTTTTTTTTATATCAAAGCCAACTATATAAGTCGTACATAAGTTTTTTTGAAAAACTCATTGGTACGAGCCTGACATCTAGGGATCTAACTCTAGTCTCTAGACTCAAAATTCTGACCACCGAACCACCCACCGGCTATCGTGAATATTATTAAAGTTATAAATAACAATTTAACACAAGTTGGTGATTGAAAGTCTTTTATAGAGTTCAAGGCTTGTATGACTTTAAATAGTGGAGAAGCGAAGTCTTCGTAAAATGTCCGACGTTATCTTGGCCGACCGAAAACGAAACGAAGAGATTCGGAAAATGGTAGGTTTGAAAGATGACCTTATCACTAAAATTGATAAGGGCGTGCTTGAATGGTTTGGGCACGTGGAGCAAAAGTGACGACCGCAAAATTTAATATTAAAAGGTGTCGAGGTAGGCGGAGATTTACTTTCGAAAACCATGTGAGTAAATAGCTCGAAGAGGGAAGGGTCTACATTACTCGGATACCTAAACGTGCATGTATGAAGAAAATTATTAATTTAAAAGAAGCTGTGGCAGCGGGATGTACAAGACCTCAGTCCCCCCGTGACCATGGATGCTGTAAAGCATCCGAAACGTCGGGAAATTAAAAATTGTTGTAAAAACTAATTAAAAACGCGATAAAATTCAAAAATCGTTTTATTTTAAATTGAAAGTAGCTATATGTATATAATATAAAAGATATATATGAGGTATATGTAAGGATCGTGAACCTTGGATATCTATTTTCTCTGGCTACCCCGTCCGGGTCTGTGTAAGGAAATAAGTAAGGCCATTTTGTAGCGAATCAACTTCGTGACGGTTGAGATATTAAAAGTATATGTACATATGTATTAAGTATTCTATATGTGCATACAAAAATCTTGAAATATATTGCTCATAATTTGTATAAAATGTAGGAATATTTTGCAATAAACCCTAAGATTAAAACGTAAACGCTTAGGAACTGTAAGGAGAGAAAAGAAACAACTAATTTTATGTTACTGATTTTAATAATACATTTTTAAACATTATATCTTCATACAGTAATAACAATTTGAATAGCTGTAATATTTTTTTTAAATTACTTATAATTAAACTTTCAAAATGGTACAATTATGACTCCTTACAATAAAATATAACGGTCCCTTAAAATATTTTTTGTATTTGCAAAATGGAACTTAAAAGGTTATATTAGCACGTAATTTTACGGTTCCAACAGCTTTCTCTATTCAAATAAAACATATCGAAGAAGTGTAACTTTGTCGGTGCCTTAAAGCAATATAACTGGAGTAACGGAAAGAAAGTAGCTGGTTATAAAACTTTTCAACGGTTGCGCCATAAAGCTTCTTAATATTGCCCTAATAGACCGTTGTTTGACTGTAACGGGGCATTTTGTAAATATTATGAATCAATAGAACAGCTAGAAAATATGAATATAATTTTAGGAGTTTTTATAACAAGAACAACTCCTTTGAAATCAAAGGTACGATTACGAACTTCCGGATTTGGTATTGATATTTTAAAACAGCGTATGTTTTGAACATTCAACAAACTAATAAATGTACAATTAAATTTTGTAATAGAATTTTTGAGGTCTGAATGCACTCTCGATGAAGAGAGAACAATCAATTAATTCAGAAGAAATGTATAAGTAAGCTAAACCCGGCCTCAAACGCGGCTAAGGAAAGTAAATAATAATTTATAATTTAAAACTAGTAGTAGTAGTAGTCTTTTGATGACAGACTTTTGATGACAGTAGACTTTTGATGACATTGTATGACTTTATATCTAAAATCTGAACAGATTTGAAATTAATGTATCTGAATACCCTTATTTACTTAACATTAATATTTTGAAGATGCCGCTAAGTGAAACCGTTCGGTTTAAATGCATAAATGATATTAAGATGTGTACAACATATAATATTGTGCAACAATAAATTAAATAAAAATATTCTGGGATAATAATCTATGTAAGATTTACCGGGAAAACATATCAGTTAAGTAAAGCCCAGCTTTGCGTTACTATGCTTGAAATTTTCCGGTTTTGTGAGAAATTCTGAATAAAAATATTATATTATAATTCTGAATAAAAACCCTATTTTAATAGTGTAAGTTGTGTGAAAGTTTCAAGTACAAATCGTCTACAAATTTTTGAGTTTCGGGCAAATGGTAGCTAAATTTTATACATAATAATTATAAGTCATTAATAGTAAACCTTTATTGTAGACATTGCAACATTTATAAAAAGAGGTAAACCCCTTTATATATACTCTTATACAAAAGTGTATACTAGTAATAGAGTAAAACCATTCTTCATAGGAAAACAAATGTTTAAACTATGACACATCATTAACATTATAATAATTATTACAATAAAAAATAAATAAATAAGAAAAATAAATAAATAAATAGATAAAAATAAATAAAACAAAGAATAATATTAACTAAATTATAATATTTATTCTTACTAATACCACTTACAGTGGTAGAGAAACGCTTCAGCTTTTGCTGTTGCACGAATTTTTATTAATTACTTCCCCCGGCTCGACCGGGGAAGTACCACGACCTCACAGAATACCGGCGTGAAGTAGAAGTCTAACAAACTTCTGCGTTTCGTCTGGTGAGTGCAGGTAACCGGAGGCCCACACACCCCCCTCTACACTCTAAGAAAGGAAACGCATCTGCTATGCCTCTGGTATTGCAGGTGTTCATGGGCGGCGGTAATCACTTACCATCACGTGAGCCACCTGCTCGTTTGCCTCCCTTTTCTATAAAAAAAATACTGAAAATCTACCTGTCAGAAAATAAAATCGATGTTGTTACTTATCTTCACGCACAATCCCTGACGGGGTAGTCAGAGAGAACGGATCGCCAAGTGTCACGATCCTTACATACCTCTTTCGCTTCTTTCAGATTCATCATAAATGAATGTTGTTATATATCTATATTTAAAAAATAGCTGAAACAAAAAAGAATTACTAGCTTACCGTTATTTAGATGATAATATTCAATACTGCAAAATTTTTAAAACGGTTAGGGCCAAAAAAATGTGTTCTGAAGTTTTTTAGATGAAATTTCTCCTCAGCGATAAAAAACTAAACCTTTTGCACAATAAACATTTCACCTTTTGCTAGGGGTTTTCCAACTTTTGCTAGGTACCTCATAAAAAGCGATTTTATGTACGTATTTATGCAATTAAAAATGTTTGCGCACGGCCAATATGCCAAAAAAAGAGATAGAATTTTAGAATATGCGATGGTATTGCGACCGGTTCTGTTTTGAACGTGCCGCTAATGGGTCTAAGTAACAAAGCTTTACAATTCGGAAGTTTACAATTCATTACAATGCTATGCAACAGTAGGAAACGAATTACTTTATTGTAGGCAAAAATGGACGTTTACGATGGGTCATTGTTCTTCAATGGAACATTTGACTTTGAAATTGTTTTAAGAATGCCGAAGGACGAACTTTTTGTATCCAGATGCACATACAAATTTTGTTACAATGTTTAGGTAACATGGCTCTATAAGGCTAGATTTTATTACAGGGATTTTAACATTGTGTAGAAATTTTTAATTAATAGTAGAACATTTTTCCCGTATTAAGTGCCATTAACAACGACGAAAGTGTAAAATTAAGAATTTAGATGGATTTTTCGAATGGACGGCCTAAAGTGAGGCGTTTAATGTAACTAATTTGTAGTACAAACAGGGGTCTTTTTCATGTACACCTTTTCGATATGTAATGATGAATCTTATTCCTTTGTAATAAAGGCTGAAATATTTGTCTTTTTCATTTTAAATAATTAAATTCTATAAAACTAGTGGGCGTGATTTTACCTCCACAAACAGGATTAATACGTAAATTGCTTATTGCAGGATATTTATGTTCTGATTAAATTTAATTTTTATAGCATATCAAACTAGAGGTGTCAAAATAAATTTAAAAGTTAGGGAGGGATTCTTATAATGCAGATAATTATTAATCTGAATCCGATGTGTAAGAACTCGTTGCTACTGCAATTATATCACACTTCATTTAAAGTTAAAGTAATTATCGTCATTCAACTCTTTCCTTCCACAATATCTGATAATTACATATATTTATTACGTAGTTTGTTTAGTTAGATTACTTAGTTACGGTCTGGGGATGAAATAATAACAATTAAACACGAATATTACATTTTCTTTTTAAATTTGTTTAAAAATATCACATTACTTTGTACCCTGGAGCAAATTCTTTGCTGTGCTCAAGGGATAGTTCGAGGCGAGCATAAACAACTGCAACACGGTTGTCAATTATTTTGGCTATTAACGAACGATTATTTTGTTTAATAACTAATTTTTGTTCGTTCTATAAATAAATATAAAATAATGTAAATATTTTATCGTCTCCACGAATTTCCCAATTCTAAGGTAGTCTACAATTTAGTAATACAATTTAGTACTTTACACCCTCATTTCACTGGGGGTTTGAAACCACGTGATTAGTGGCGAGTCAATCGCCTTTTTAATGTCCAAGCCCACTGTACTAGTTGAGGTTGCTATTTATTATAATTTCTGCATTACGAACGAAGATAAAATTTTAATATAAAATTAATATAAAATTAATCTTTATATTAAATAAAATTTTAATATAAAGATAAAATTTTCAACGGTTAAGTCTAGCCATTCAACGTGGAAATGCAGCCAGCGTTCTTGGTACCATGCCACGAGGAGTAGGGCTCTACGATTATAATAGTTTTTAGTTAATAAGTATTGTAAATATTAACATAATTTTTTCTGTTAATAAATAAATAAAATTTTTTTAGATAAAATCAGTAATTTTATTTCAATTTAAATCGATATTGACACTTGAAAGTACAAAATAATAGCCCCATTCCAGAGCACGGAAAGCTATTGCACTGATGCTTTTACAATAGCATAGCAAAATGGTAGTGACAAGGTACCGAATCGTTATAAAAAAAATAATCCCAACACGGTTTGCGTATGTGAGTAGCAGTGTCATTTAAAGTAGTCAAAATGCGTGAAATTGGGTCACAATTAATCTATAGTTACTAGTGATGATGAAAAAAACATGAAGGACGCGATAGGCGTTACTCTGTGGCTGAGTGTAAAGGTTTGGGAGCGAATCGTTATTCTTTTTTGTTCGATTTAAAAGCATAATATAGGTTACAAATGCGCAATAAGTACTTTTATTATACGTTTTGGTGGTTTAATTCCCTACTTTTGAAATGGACCACCCATTGAATAGTGTACCACAGACATAAGTAAAAGTAAAATTCTTTTTTCTTGAAAGCGTCGATTAATATCGAAGGAGAATTTCTTTGTTTATTCATTTGTAAAGCAACCATTCTTAATTTATTTTGATCGTGGTTAGTAGCCACCAAATTGTGTAACATTTTTAAAATCTGACTGAAATTATATTAATTTACTATTTAGCAATTTAGTTGCAGTCGCGAACATTGGTGCTTCGACAGGATGGAACTAAAGAAAACTCTAAAAATTAAATATTTAAATTAACAGTGATCTAAATGAGTGAGTCTACATGAATCGGTCTATGGGCAATCGACAAAAGTAGTAATCGAGTATCTTCTTGTAGGTTTTTTGTACTCAAGTATATCTTGGTCAGTACCAAACTCTTATTCATTTCTATCACAAAAATCAGAGTAAATTTTGTGTTTCTGTTATGAGGTATTCCGTGCCTGGTCCTTGGGTATCTAGAACAGCTACTGTACAGCTACTTGAGTTATTATTTACTTAACGTCACGATAACCATGTGGTTAGGTGATCGGAGTTCTAGTCAAGAGAGCCGGTGGTAAGTGCGTACCATTAGGTTTTTTCGAAACTTATGTACTATATATATCGTAGGTTTAGATAAAGATGGCGACGGGCTAACCACCGGTCACATTGTCTTAAAAATTTGTTCTATTTTTTACATTAATCCCATAAAAAAGTAGGTACCTAAACTCAGTTTGAAGACATTTCCATTTTCAAACTAGTGGTTCAGTGCCTCATATTACAAAACTTAGGTAAATCTTTATTTTCACTGGTCTTCGCTTCAAAATAAACTGTAAGATAATCTCCTATCTAAAAAAACCTTCTTGGGTGGTCTTGAGTGGCGTTAGAATGTGCCAAATTTTTCTTTGTGTACTTTATCCCAAGTATACACAGTCAAATCGCCTTTACTCAAAATGTCATAAGAATTATAATCGAACATCTATCGTCCATTTGTTATTAGACATACAAGGTAAATATTTACTCTCGTCTTATTTTATGAATGAAATTTAGAAATCCCTCAATATTTGTGGGGTTGTAAAATATTGCGCCATATGAATAATGTATGTCTTGTTGCAAAATATCAGTCGTTGTCTTAACCTCCTAAGATACATTTCTGTTAAATGGAAATAAATTGACGAAGAAAATTAAGTACAAACAATAAAATAGTGTTCCTAGTCACTACTCTGATCTTCTAGCATCCATTAATAGTAAGTACCTTGATGCACTCCTCATCTCTGAGACTTTTCTTAAACCTTCTCTTCCGTCTACCCAGTTCGCCTTGCCTGGCTATATTCTTATCCGAAATGATCGAATCGGGAGAGGTTGTGGTGGTGTTGCCATCTACCTTCGCACCGATATTCGGTACAAAATCGTCAGTGCGTCTCCGTCTGCGTATTCTGGTTCTGCCGAATACTTATTCCTTGAAATATCTTTAAATAATTAAAAAATTCTGCTTTCTGTATTTTACAGTCCCAATTTATCCATTGACTACTTTGACGATCTAGATAAAGTTTTCGCTGATCTCTGTCCTATATATGACCATGTAATATTAATGGGCGATTTTAATACTTGTCTGTTAAAAAATGATTCTCGTGCTTCTCGATTAACAACTCTCTTAAATTCTTTCAGCCTACAGCTCTTACCCCTTTCTGCCACCCATCATTTTACTAATTGCATTCCCTCTCTTCTTGATCTGATGATCGTTTCATCGCCCAGTAATGTAATCTCTCATGGCCAAATAACTACTTCTTTTTCTTACCATGATCTGGTCTATCTTTCTTACCGCATTCGAACACCAAAACTCAAACCGCAATATCTTTTTCTTCGTAGTTATAAGGGCATAGACTTGGAGGCATTGCAGCGTGATGCTGTCGCCATAGACTGGACTTCAATAGTAAATAGTAATAATGTTGATGAAAAGGTTAGTGGTTTCACGAAGATTGTATTAACTTTTTTAAAAAGCATGCACCGATCCGAAGTGTTAGAGTTAAGCGAAATCCTGCGCCGTGGCTCACTAGTGATATAAAGGAGCGTATGGCTCTTCGTGATAAAGCTAAAAGAAAGTATAAACGTTTTCCTTCTGATAGAAATTTAAATTATTTTAAAGTATTACGAAATCGCTGCAATAGTATGTGTAGAGATGCAAAGAGACGCTATTTCCATGATTCTCTCATTAATCGTAGCCCATCTGATGTGTGGAGATTTTTAAAGTCTAATGGTATCGGAAGGCCTCCTACAATTATATGTAGGGATATCGACATAAGCGATCTTAACAAGCATTTTTCCCAATCTTCCTCAGTCTTAGATCCTTATGTCAAGTCCCTAACGTTGCGTGCACTTTCCGACCTTCCGAAGCCATCTTCCACCTATTTCAATTTCACCTCTGTTTCAGAGGAATGTGTGAAGAAGTCTATTCTGTCGATTTCTTCAACATCAGCTGGCAGCGACAATATGTGCTCTAGAATGATAGTTTTAATTATGTCATCAGTACTTCCTGTTCTTACCCATATATTCAACTACTCTTTATCCACTTGTACCTTTCCTTTGGACTGGAAACAGGCACTTATCATACCACTTCCTAAAGTTTCCTCTCCTACTGTGATGTCCCATTTTAGGCCGATTTCTATTTTACCTTTTCTTTCTAAAGTTCTAGAGCACATTGTTCATACTCAACTATCCGATTTTCTGTTTTCTAATTCACTTTTATGTCCTTTCCAATCTGGTTTCCGGCCCAGCCACAGTACTGTTGCTGCCCTTCTTAAAGTAACTGAAGATATTCGCTGGGCTATGGAAACAAATAAACTAACTATACTAGTGTTGCTAGATTTCAGCAACGCTTTTTCTTCTGTCGATTTTGATATCTTACTTGGAATACTTCAAACAATAAATATTTCTTCTACCTCTATAAAATGGTTTGATTCATATCTTCGGGGTCGCTCGCAGTGTGTTCGTATTGAGAATTCTTTTTCTGACTCTTGCGAACTTAACACCGGCGTGCCTCAGGGTGGCGTTCTCTCTCCATTACTTTTTTCCGTTTTTATTAACTCAATCACTTCAGTTATTACTGCTAATTTCCATCTCTATGCAGACGATTTGCAGCTTTATCGCCATTTTTCTCCGGCAGAAGCAGATCTAGCCATTGCTTCTGTTAATGAAGATTTAAATCGGATCAATTCCTGGTCCAAATCTTTTGGGCTGAAGCTTAATGCTTGTAAATCACAAGCCATAATAAGTGAAGTCAGTCGCAAGGTTAATTATTCGTTCCATTCTTTAAAATGCCTTCAAGGTATATTTCCCTTAAAAACGAAAATCTCTCTGGCTCAAACGCTCATTCAACCCATCATAGACTACGCTGACGCCTGTTACTTGGATGCTACGGAGGAGTTTCTAAATAAGCTTGAGCGCTTGCAAAACTTGTGTATACGTTTTATCTTTGGTCTTCGAAATTATGAACATGTCTCTAAATTTTGCAACGATCTCAAGTGGCTCCCTATACGCTTTCGAAGGAACACTAGGATTTTATGTCTGCTATTTAATATTCTACATTGTCCAACAGCACCATCTTACCTCCGCGAGCGATTCAGCTTTGCTCGTCCACCTTCAGCGCCCTGTCGTTCCCACATAAAAACTCTTCTAAAATTCCCTACCCACAAAAGTGCCTCCTATTCCGACTCTTTCACTGTTCATGCAGTAAGACTATGGAACTCGCTTTCACCGAATATTCGCGATGCTAAAACTATTTCTGCTTTTAAGAAAAGAGTTAAGGATCATTATCTCTCCTTGGCAGTATGAATATATATATATATATATATATATATATATATATATATATATATATATATATATATATATATATATATATATATATATATATATATATATATATATATATATATATATATATATATATATATATATATATATATATATATATATATATATATATATATATATATTTTAATGTTTTTAAGTATGTAATATGTATACATATGTGTGTATATCTGTGTATATATGTATATTGTATTTTTGATTATTGAATATGCATTTTCTTTGTACACCATTGTCTACTATTTTGTAACCAATTTCCAGTCACAGGTCTGCTGGAAGAAATTTCTATAGAAATAAGCAGGTCCTTTGTACAAATTCACCTCATAATTATATATCCACTGTTTTGTGTCTTCTGTGTACATAAATTATTAAATAAATAAATAAAATATAAACATAGTACATAAATGACTAAATATTATAAATAAATAAATATCTTCACGCAATTCCCAATACAGGGGTAGACAGAGGTCTAGTCTCGACAATTAAGTCCCTTTGACCCACCTTCCACCGAAGATATTTTCGGGACATCGTGACAGGTGGTGAGCCCGTCGCCGCCTTTATGTCCAAGCCAACGATATAATTCGTACATAAGTTTTTGAAAAACTCATTGGTACGAGCCTGCCACTTGGGGATCGAACTCGGGTCTCTCGACTCGAAATTCCGACCACCGAACCACTCGGCTATCGTGACTGTACTAAATATTAAACTTATAAAACACTTAAGTAACTAAGCCTTGAATTCAAAATGAGGTAATAAGTGCTAACTTCTGCAGCACATCAAACACGTACCGATGACTTAAGATTGGTGTACACAAAAGTAAAAATATTGGCAAAATAATAATTAATTCTGACTTAGGTAACAATAGCAGACTGCAAATGGTCATCCAAATATTCCAACCATTACTCAAATATTCTTTGAGCATGTTAATCTAGTTGGTAAAATTCACTTAGCTTTGAATGTTATTATTTCGACAGACATCCATCACTTCTTCATCGCCGAGTTCATTATAAATTTAGGAATTGATTTTTCAATCAACAACTTTCATGTCTTTCAAGAATCGGACTTTAAATGTATCTGAACTATCTTGTTGACTAATGTATCTGACTACTTCGCTCGACACTGACGGAGGATGCAGAGCATTCAATGTTCATTATAAATCATAAATGAAAATATATGTAAAGAATCAATACTACTATGTACGTATGTTTTTCTTTTTCTATAAAGAACAAAATAAAAACGTTACAGAGATAAAGATTTGGTACTATGTCGTAGGACGCTATTTTAATTAATATTTTATGCAATTATGAACGGACCTTTACTGCAATAATGTTGATAGCGAAGCTGAAAAGCACTTCTGGCAGTAACGTGTTGATTACGTCCGAGGTTCC
This sequence comes from Sericinus montela, assembly GCA_029286605.1. Classification (NCBI taxonomy): domain Eukaryota; kingdom Metazoa; phylum Arthropoda; class Insecta; order Lepidoptera; family Papilionidae; genus Sericinus; species Sericinus montela. Next base: position 2,190,440 of record JAGSMR010000020.1, read on the forward strand.
ATTACATTACAACACGGACACATTAGCCGCTGCTATTCATTTGGCGACGGTGTAAGTAATACGCGTTTGCAAAAAAATATACAACTATTTTGAAATTGTTAATCAAATTTCAAAATTGTTAACGTGCTCCACTTGAATTTTTCATTAGAATATATAAAAAAAAACATAAAATTAATTATTATTATCCACGTAATATTTGAGTTTCTTTTTTGGTGCATTTTTTTTATTTTGAACTAAAAAATAAATTTTCTTTTAACGCCTTATTAAAACTATTAATCAAAGTTCTAGAAATACGCTCATGATTGACATGACACAGGAACAATTCTGAATTGTAGCAAAGTTCTTTCCATTCAAGAGATGTATCAGTAACGTTCATCTATATATCATATCTATATTGATACAAAAAATATATCTTCACGTCGTTCCCAATACCCCCTGTATTGGGAATGACGTGAAGATATATTTTTTGTGATAGACAGAGGTCTAGACAAGTAAGTCATTTCGATCCACCTTTTGAAGATGTTTTTGGGACAACGTGACAGGTGGTGAGCCCGTTGCCGTCTATATGTCCAAACCAAGGATGTATGGAGTTGGCCACTTGAGGATCGAACACGGGCCTCTTGGCTCGAGATCCGATCACCCAACCACTCGGCTATCATGACTCATAGGTACATCGGTATATTGGTACTTATGGAGACAAATGCATTTTCTGCTTTCTGCTTTTATCTGAGAACAAAATACGTGACATTACCGCTAGTATTCCATAATTTGCAACCATACTTAATACATCATTGATACGGCCGCTTAGATAATGACTGTCACAATAGACTTGTCACGGGTATCATTTTTATTGGTGTCTTTATGCGATAATACCGTAAGAGATATAGGAATTAGCACATAAAATATGGGTCAGTATTTTCTTTGTTTTGCTCTTTAATATTCATTGTTATATTTAATTTTTGTTTTATGGTATTAGTAATCTGTAGGAGACACTAACACGAAGGAAAACTTCGTGTGGGTGTCGGTAAAGGGATCCAAGAAGAAAGGAAAATTAAAACTAGAAATTGTTTAGACAGTGGTACTCGAAGGCATTTGGATACGTTGGTATGCGTATGTCTTCGAGTCTGGCCACCAATGGCCTTCCAGAACGTCATTTTTTAAATCATATAAAACATTTTATTTTCTTTTTGCTTGAGAAAACAAAAAGAAACTGGTTGTGTAGCGTTGTCGTAATAAACTACTACCCCGCATCTCCCCTTGGATGTCGTAAGAGGGAACTAAACTAAAAAATACTTGATAATGACAATGGAATTGATAGGTGGCGGGATAACTACATCGAACACTAAGATAAAATCATGTAGAGAAATTAAGCGGGTTATGAGCAGCAGCATCAAAAGCATCTAGAAGACTTGTACAATTAAAAACTTACTAGTATTTTTATATAATATTGAACGATCCAGAAACTCGCGATAGCTGAGTGGTTGGGCGTTCGGAATTCGGGCCTCTTGACCCGAGTTTTTTAACACAGAACTATAAACACATTACTGACTGACTGAAGATGACATAAAAAATCCTTAACATCTTTTATTGCTATAATAATAACTTTGAAAATCTCTAGGCAGTTAAAATATACGAAATTTTCTTTAACTTTACTATCTTTCGAATAATTAGGTCAAATTATAATGTATAAACTGATGAAATGCTATAAGCGTCTAAGTTTAGAGGCGTTAGTTCTAGATTTATTCTAACTTTGTCCTGTGAGTAGTAAAGTTGTGAACACTATACTTGACAAATTAATGTCACAACGAAACTCCATTCCTTCCATTATTTCGTTTTATCTCCTTACGATATAAAAATAAATCACTCAGATTAATAACAATTACTCCTTATCACAGGCGCATTAAATTTTTCTTGTTTCACAAGGGCTTTTTAGAAAATAACGGATTAAAATACGAGAAGAAATTCCATAGATCTCTTATAAAGATAAAGTTTATACGTAGTAAAGTAAATAAATTGCTCACATTAATTACCAAGGCTAGCGCGTCGCAATGACAAAATTAGATTTAATTCTAAATAAAAAATATAAAATACTTTTTGAAACCGATATTATATACATACTAGCAATCTTGCTTTAATAAACTATTAAAAAATTGAAAGAGATCTACTGGCACTAAAAGACGCTGACGTTTACAATAATACCTAAGTTCACAAAGTTAAATTTCTTTTTTGACTCACGTACATACTAATTTCTTTTATGACATTGGGGTGGACAAAGCTTTAAAAAAATTTGGACTTTTTCCCACATTTTATTTGAACTTATTAGGGACAACTTGGCAGGTGGTAAGCCTGATACGCCTAAAGTGGATATCTTACTCGAATATCCAATAACTTTAATCAGATATAGAGATCGTCACCCCATCCATTGGGGGTCATTGTAGAAGCGTGCTTGTCGCGACCACTGCCACTCCTTTTCAGGGCTGCAATTCTACACAGCTGCGCACCCATGCCAACGAGGGTTAGGGCGTCCCCCCAAGGCGACGCACACCAGTTCGTCCCCGTTGGTGTGAAATGCAGCGCGCAAAGCGGCGATGGGGACCGCCACCCGTCACGCACAGCCCGACACGGTGGAAGGTGGAGGACGGAATGCAGAGTTGGCACGTGGAATGTTAGAGGAGGCATGAGAGATAAGACGAATGAGTTGATTGAAATAATGAAAGAAAGAGAATTAGATGACGTGTGTTTGTCGGAGACCAAACGGAAGGGCAGCGGTACAGAAGAGCTCCCTGGTGGGGCGTTAGCTCTATGGTCCGGAGTCCCGGAGAGCGAGAGCGTCTGCCAGGGAGTGGGGGTGCTGCTGTCGTCTCAGTTGGTCGATGTTATGACTGAATATAAGGTTGTGAACTCAATACTTCTCTGGGTTCGCTTTAAATTGGGACTGACGAAGTTATTCCTTTTGGCTGTTTATGCGCCGGTAGCTTCGTCGTCCAGAGCTGAGCTGGAGGAGTTTTGGGAGAATGTTAGAGAAGTTCTAGACTTGGTTAGAGGAAACGAAAGAATTGTTGTATGTGGTGATTTGAATGGATGGGTTGGTACCGCTCGGCCAGGGTACAAGTCGGTGCTTGGAATGTTTGGTGATAAAAGGGTTAACGATGCTGGCAAGCTAATACTGGCTGTATGCAAGGAAAAGGGTCTTCTTGTGACAAACACTATGTTTAGTCACAAGAAAATCCATATGTATACTAGAACAAGAGAAAATGAGAGAAGTATGATCCATTTATTCCGACTACGAAGACAGGTAATGGATACGCGAGTGTTCCGAGGTGCTGACCTGGGAACGGATCACTATCTAGTGATTACTAGATTTAGGGGTCTGTTCGCGGGTTGGCGTCACCGGACGGCGATACCAGAACCACAGTCGGTCGGTAGCATCCGAAGCTAGAAGCTTCAGGAAGCGGACACTATGGATAAATATCAAGCAAGGGTGGCCGAAAAGCTTGACATCATTTTATTTATTTATACTTTATTGCGTACCCTTAACAATAAAGGCAACAGAGGGCGGACTTGATGCCTTTAGGCATTCTCTGCCAGTCAACCCAGGGGTTGGTGAGAGAAAGTAGTTCGTACAGCAAAATTGTAAAGAAAGAAAAAAAAGGGGAGATTAAAACATAAATCAAAGATATAATAATATTAAATATGTGTATGTGTATATATAACACATACACATGCACATACACATACATACATACATACATATATAAATATATATACATAAATACATACATAAACATACATATACATACACACAATATATATAAATATATATACTTAAATGAATACATAATTTTAAAAAGTATTAAATATAGCTGATAAGTGTTCAGCATGAACCGTTTAAAGCTTTTTCAGATGCTCACGACTCAACCTTTTGAAGGAGTATTTACTGACAATTTTCCTGACGTCGTCGGGCAAGGAGTTCCAAAGGAAAGGCTTGAACAGTGAAGGAGTTACCAAAGAACTCGGTGAAATGCTTTGGAATACAAAGCTTATTACAATAGGAAGATCGAAGTACCCTATCATGTGCTATGGAGAGATATTTAAATTCATCTTTGAGATGCGAAGGAGAAGAACTATCATTTAAAATTGAGAAAATAACAAGCAGAATACTGGAAAGCCGCCTCTGCCGAATAGTAAGCCAATTGAGTTGAGAACGATATGGAGAAACGTGGTCATACTTTCGTAAACCAAAAATGTATCTAATAAAATTGTTAAGGAGGCGTTCCAGCTTGTTTAGAAGATCTTGGGATAAGCCCGGGGAACAAACATCTGCGTAATCAATTATGGGCAATATGAGCGTTTGTACAAGTATGAGTTTCATTTTTAACGGAAGGAAGTGCTTAAAACGATGCAGAGACCGCAGGGTGGCAGTGACTTTTCGGCTTATATCAATGACATATGTTCTCCAACTTAGCGTATTGTCTATGAGAAGCCCTAAGTTTTTTACCACAGTACTGTACGGTATTACGCTATTATTGTAGAGTATCGGTGGTAGACTTGAATGATCGACTTTAGTCAACATTCTCGTGCTACCGACAATCATTCCTTGACACTTCGAAGGATTTACCGTGATTCCATGACGGACTGAGCAATCTTGGATTATATTAAGATTTTCATTAATTATTTGGATCGCGTTATGAAGATCTTCAACCTTTGAATGCATATATATCTGCAGGTCATCTGCATACAGATGGTAAGAGCAATTGAATTTGGATGTGATAAAATTAATGAAAATAGAAAAAAATATAAGAGATAATATACCGCCTTGCGGGATGCCAGTTTCAACGTCAGCCCAAGAAGACATCTGCTGCCCATAATTAACAGACTGCTGACGTCCGCGAAAATAAGAGGAAATCCATTCCAGAGCAGTGTCAGAAAATTGAAGGTGAGAAAGGAAGGAAAGAAGGATTTCGTGGTCGACTGTGTTAAAAGCGTTTGAAAAATCCACAAGCACCAGCACAGTTAATTTTTTCTCGTCCATACCTTGCCTTATGTCATCTGTGACTTTGATTAAAGCTGTGGTGGTGCTGTGGCCTGATCGAAACCCAGACTGATAAGGACTCAGTAGGTTATATTTTGTTATGAACTGGGAGATTTGCTTATGTACACAGGCTTCCAAAATTTTTGATAGAAACGGCAGAATAGATATGGGTCGAAAATAATTAGGAAGTATAAGTAGAAGTAGAAATTGAAATTAAAACAATGAAAAGCAACTAAGTACCTATATTACAGTGAGAGAAAAAATATTAATAATTAACAAAAAAAAAAGAAAAAGAAAGAATGAGTATAACTAATTGGAATACTTCTAGAAAAATAATTAAAGATGATAAAAAACTTTAGCATAAAAGTAAGCAAATAATTATATATATAAAAAAAAGATGAAGACAAGTGCATACGAAATTGCAATAACATCTGTGATAATAAAACATAAGTTTAGAGTATGATTCCATGGATGGGCACAAACTATACTATGACACAGACGAGAAAGAAAAAACTAGTAGTCACTGCAGTAACTTGATTAAAACAAAATAAGATATAACATTGACAATTGACAAAAGACTTTGTGTTTGCTCTGTGCCGCTAATGTTTACTTAATATAACAATTATGATAACAATACTTATATTTCAAAACATGTATTAAACAGTTATTAATAATTAGATCAATTAATTCACTTCTTAAGTACAATAATTAAGAGAGCAGCACTCACTGCATTTAAGTGTAACCAAGCAGCTTGTTATAACAATTTAAATATATATATATATATATATATATATATATATATATATATATATGTATATATATATATATATATATATATATATATATATATATATATATATATATATATGTATATATATATATATATATATATATATATATATATATATATATACATATATATATATATATATATATATATATATATATATATATATATATATATATATATATATATATATATATATATATATATATATATATATATATATATATATACATATATATATATATATATATATATATATATATATATATATATATATATATATATATATATATATATATACATATATATATATATATATGCACCTTCAGAGGCAGAACTGCAGGCATTAGTCACGTGTATGAAAGAAGAATGTGAAATTAATGGTCTCCGTTTGAATGCTAATAGAACTAAGGTTCTGGTATTTGAAAGGGACGAAGAAAGAACGAAGTGCGAAATTTGGGTAAATCAGGAATGTTTAGCCGGGATGGAAGATGTGATTTAGATGTGGACTAGCGTGTCACTTTAGATGTGGACTAGCAAAGTCAATGGCGTTAGTCAAAAGGCAAGGCGTAGTGAAAATTGCACGCCTTGCAATACATAACACAGTGTTGGTACCAACTTTGTTATATGGCAGTGAAACCTGGGTATGCCAGAAGAAGCATAGAAGCAGGTTGAATGCAGTGGAGATGCGATCTCTTCGTAAAATGTGCGGCCTTACTATGGCCGACCGAAAGCGAAACGAAGAGATTCGCAATATGGCAGGTTTGAAAGATGACCTTGTCACAAAAATGGATAAGGGCGTGCTTCGATGGTTTGGGCACGTTGAGAGAATGAATGAAGACCGATGAATGAATGAAAATATATAGCGCGAAAGTTAATATTAAAAGGTGTCGAGGTTGACCGAGACTAACTTTCGAAGACCATGTGAGCAAATTGCTCGAAGAGGGGAGGGTCAAGAGTACTCGGATACTAGGTATCCGAGTACTCTTGACCCTCCCTTGACGTGCATGTATGAAGAAGATGATGAATCTGAAAAAGCGAAAGAAATATCTAGGGATCGTGACACTTGGCGATCTGTTCAGGTTGGACGATAATCGTGGTTTGTCCTTACTTTTTTTGTGCAGTTATAAGTATATATTACATATTTTTGTGTAAATATATATATATATATACTAATATATATATATATATATATATATATACTAATATATATATATATAATATATATATATAATAATATATATATATATATATATATATATATATATATATATATATATATATATATATATATATATATATATATATATATATATATATATATATATATATATATATATATATATATATATATATATATATATATATATATATATATATATATATATATATATATATATATATATATATATATATATATATATATATATATATATATATATATATATATATATATATATATATATATATATATATATATATATATATATATATATATATATATATATATATATATATCTACGTTAGAAATTACCATTCCTTTCTTCCTTTTCCTGTTTCCTATTCGGTATCGTATCATTAATAAATCGAAAAAAAAAAACTTAAAAATTTCACCAACCAACTGTAGCTGTAGGATTACCACAAAGCAAAATACAATAAAGTATTTAGCAAACGAGAGTGGGCCAGCAGCATGTAAGGTGTTAGGCAACTAATGTGATCAACAATCCACTTGTTAAGAATGGCCGCTATGGCGAATCGAAATAAATTAAATATATATAGATCTATAAATAAATTAAATATATTAAATCATCCGAATTTAAACAACAACAAATTACGTTTTAGTCTTAAAAGATGAAAGGGACATAGGAGTGGCCAGCCTTGCTGCTTGAATTGCACTCATCCTTTTAAACATTACGTCTATCTATGAGTCTACATAGACATGAATATTTCTTCGTTTGACCCGATCTATCAAGTTTTTCCGTCTAGTTAAAGGTATAAATTCGTTTCACTATTGAATAAAACTTAAAGGCGATATTTGTTATTTGCTAATTATCTCATTTGTAACACTGATTCCTAATTATAAATATCAGCATGCAACACATGACCAAATGCAATTATTATTGCCCTTGGCGTGATAATAAAACCAAACGGCTGTCGACTTAGATTAGTCGTTTATTGACACAGATCGACTTAACATTATCAATCGGGTAGATCAAAGGTTTTGCAATAAAAATATATTGGTCTTATACCGGCTACTGTTACAGTTGTCGGCACTTATGATCTACTTTTATCGATTGTCGGCATTTTTGATCCGATATCGGATACTTTGAACTCTTATCTATGACTACCTGTGCATTGTTCCGCTAAACATGACTGTAATGGACCGTGTATACACTGATAAATGTGTCGATGATCGAAAAGTTAGCAGAAATATATGGAAAGTTCTTTCCGTTTTTCGCGGAAATCTTGAGTTAGCTCGAATAACGGTAAATAACGATTTTAGTAGACGCCTTATCTACTATATACAATTCTCGTCACTTTAACAGATATTAACGTTTTTTTAATGTGACGCTGACGTGCTTAAGATAGGATATTTCTAGCACTACACTATTTTTAACACAGTATTTTTTATTTATATCCAAGACATGACTTCGTCTACCAGGCCCGCTAATACCTATAGCCTAGTATATGGCATAGGTGTGCCTAGTATATGGCAGTATCGTTCACGAAAAAACTCCGATTAAAATGAATGTTACCCAAATTTATGTTCATTGCAATTAAACATTTTTTTAGTGAAATTAGTTTAACATTTATTTTAATCTTATTTAAGTCCAATCACTATTCAAACTATACTCTCTACCTAACCTACCCAAATAAAAAGTATTCTATATGACGCCCTGTACTCTAGTCGGTAAAATCCTTGCCTTTTCCCAATTAATTTTCTATCTTACTTATATAGTCGGTAATTTATCTTTATCTTCTGCAGTGTTGCGGGGATTTACTCGTATATAAGTCGATTTCACGTCTTTTATAGAAAAAAATATTTCTTCATAAAGTAATATACACCGAAATAATCAAGGTTTTAACTGGACTGTGACCTTGGTTCATTATTGAGTTGTCGCATTACAAACAGTGCCACAAAAATGTCATCTCACACCCGAATAAGTTATTAGTAGCCCCGTCGATTGATAAACTGGCCACTATTTTCTGTTATTCAAAAGCAATCCTTTTTGTTTACTACAGAGAAAAAGTGTACCGTTGTAGCTGTTGATTACTACGTTTTGCTACTAGAACGTCTGCGAGATACTTTTACCGGGGTAGACAGAGGTCTAGTCTAGACAATTAAGTCCCTTCGACCCCCCATCCACCGAAGATATTTTCGGGCCAACGTGACAGGTGGTGGGCCCATCGCCGTCTTTAAGTCCAAGCCAACGATAAAATTCGTGCATAAGTTTTTTGAAAAACCCATTGGTACGAGCCTGCCACGTGGGGATCGAACTCGGGTCTCTTGTGACACTTTTTAAGGAAAAAGAATATTTATTAAATTTCAGGGGAAAAAACGGGGAAAATGACAAAATGCACTATTTACGGTGGCTCCTTTACCAAGAGTAAGCTTAGAAACTTTGGAACACCCTCCGAAAATCAAAGTTTCTTCTCCTTATTCTTTACAATCTACCAAAATGTCACTGCTTGACATAGGCTTATCCCAAAAATTTCCACAAATAACGGTCCCGAGCCACCTGCATTTATCATCTCTGCAATGTGATCGATAGGTATAGCAATAGTGGTAATGCCCCGAATGGTAATATCCAAATTTTGATGCAAGTAGTCCCTCGAGGAAAAGAGTTTCTATGTGTTCTAAGTATATTACTTAGGACGAAAAATAATTTTTAGACTTATTTTTTATTCTATACTCTTATTTTATTCCACGCACTTATTTTGTTTCATCACTTTTTGACGCATCCTTGTAAAACAGCTTATAACTACATTTTTACGTATTGTTTTCGGGTTCTGAACAAAAATTACCTTATCCATTTACGTCTGAAACTTCTTAACTTCAACAATGCAAATAAAACATTTCTATTATAAAAAAAGAATAAAATTTTATAGCTCAAATTCGTAGAAAGGTCAAAGTGCCCTTGGAAAGGTTAAATTGCCTGTAATCTGTTCTGTTACCAAGGATTTAAACAAGGTAGGAACGATTGAGTATAAAAGTTTTAAAAAAACAAATCCCTTTGTTTCTTCTGAGCCTTTTGTAACTGATAAGGGATTTCTTAATAAGTTATTAAGTCGGTGTTACAAAGTGAACGGTGGCAAAATAAGGCGCCTTAGTGCTATTATATCTACTGTAAACAATATTTTGGTATGTTTACAATCGGGGAACGGCTTTTGTTGCTATTGTTTTTATCCGAGCCGTTTGTCGGCTCGTTTTGAAGGTAGGAAATTAGGGCGATAGCGAGCTCAATGCTAAATTATGTACATAAATGACTCAGTGTACCTGTCGATATTTCCTGTTTAACTCGTGGAATATAATGGGCTAGGCAAGGAAATAAATTTTTAAATAACTTATTGAAGCAAACAACATAGGTAGATAGATATGGACAACATCACATACATTTCTCTGATCCCAAATAAAGCAGCTAAAGCACTTGTCTTATGAAATCAAAAACAAAGAAGGCAAAAATCTAGACCCGAGAAAATGTAGAAAAAGTGGTTTTTCTACATTGACCTATCCGGGAATCGAATACGGGAGCTCAGTGAGGGCGTCACCTTGAAAACCGGTGTGTAATCGACTCGTGCACGGAGGTCGTCAAATGAAAATGTACCAAACCATCAATAGCAGTGATGTGTTATAGTCATATCAATTGAATACCTGTACTGATGACTAACATATCCTTTTATTTCAGATTATATTATCTGTTTTTGATTCTTTATTTATGTATATCTCAAAAGTAGCTTTAAGTAAACTTCAAGCTCTTGTTATTTTATAATCTTTAAGTCATACCTCTCACTATCACCCATAATTTTCCTAACTGTGCTACTTTCTTACTTAAAAAGAAAATATGTTCACGCAATTCCCAATACAGGGGTAGACAGAGGTCTAGTCTAGACATTTAAGTCCATTCGACCCACCTTCCACCGAAGATATTTTCGGGACAACGTGACTGGTGGTGACCCCGTCGCCGACGATGTAATTCGTACATAAGTTTTTTAAAAACCCATTGGCACGAGCCTGCCACCTGGGGATCGAACTCGGGTCTCTTGACTCGAAATTCCGACCACCCAACCACTCGGCTATCTGTACTTTCATACTTAATTTCATTTTTGTCTCCTCTCTCAACAGTGTGACCATACACGAACAAATATCCGTCTTCTCTTCTATCGACCTTTCACCAAACAAAATTCGACTAATTTTAAACTCTAATCTAACCTATTTTGCAATTTTTATTGATTTTAAAGCATATAAGTTATGCTGAACTTTTTGATATTAAATTAAAGAGAAAAAAAATATAATCAAACCCGTTCATAAAAATAAAAATAAGTTTAAAATATCTTCACTCCATTCCCGATACTGGGGTAGACAGAGAACTAGAAAATTAAGTCCTCTCAACGCACTTTCCACCAATGACATTTTTTGGGACAACGTGACAGGTGGTGAGCCCGTCGCCATCTTTAAGTCCAAACCAACGAAGTAAATTAAGCGTAAGTTTTTAAAATCGACCAACCTTCCATCGAAGATATTTTGGGAGAACGTGACAGGTGGTGAGCCCGTCGCCGTCTTACATACGCATATTAAAAAGATTTACTAGCACGTAAAAATGCAACCAAAAGATTTAAGTGATTTTCGCATTTCGAATCGCTGCAAAAAGCAGGTCATTTTGTAGAAAAAGGAGGGAATCAAACATTTCAGCAGCGGTTTTTGGTTCAGCGGACGGTAAGTGAACGCCGATGCAGGGCAGCTGCAACGCTGCCGTCAATGTCGACGCCACGAACACCTATACTATCTGTAGCGACAAAGGATATATTCTCAAAGAAGGGATAAGTTAAAGAGCTGTACCTTTCTTTACTATCGTAATCCTTATTTAAATTTGTAGGTATTTGATAATTATAAAAATAAATAAATTAATATCTTCGCTCTCCACAATTATAAATTAATTCCCAATACAGTAGACAGAGGTCTAGTCTAGACAATTAAGTCCCTTCGACACAGCTTCCACTGCAGATATTTTCGGGATAACGTGACAGTCAGTGAGCCCGGCGCCGTCTTAATGTCTAAGCCAACGATATAATTCGAACATAAGTTTTTGAAAAACCCATTGGTACTAGCCTGCCACCTGGGGATCGAACTCGGGTCTCATGACTCGAAATTCTGACCACTTAACCACTCGGCTATCTTGACTACAATAACTATACATTTAAAAAAATCGTACATAATGTGTATTTATGTATAAAGTATAGTGTAGTGTAGGATAAATATGTATTTACATAGATTTAATTAGATAATAGTAGCAGCATTACTATGACTGCATCTTGAGTCTCTAGTTCGTCGAAAATTAAAAAAGTACTAGATAAATTGAAGGCTAAAGCAGATTTACGTAACAATTTTACATAGAAAATTTGAATGTCTAGAACTCTACGAAGATATCTTCGTTACGTCTTGAATCGAGATATTTTTCTAATTAGTGATAATCTTCCTTATTATCTTAAAGCAAATGAAGAAGTATAATTGACGGTATTATAAACGGTTTTGTTTGCGTTGTATTTTGGTGCTACGTGATGTTTTTTATTCAGGTAGGTGTAATAAACAGACGTCACACGTTATTTCATGTCTTTTTTTACTTACTTACCTTCGAATTTTTTAGTTTTGACATCGAAATAAGCTTAATTTTTTAAATGAAGCGGTCATCGATATTACATTAAATTATGAAATAGAAGAAAGATTAGTCTAGAAAGTCTTTCAAGGTTCTTAGAGTGAAAAGAACCATAAACAAAATATTACTTATTCATCTATTTTATTTTGTATCTCATAAAACACATTAGATACAGGAATAAAATTTTATCCCCTAGGCAACTTCAACATCATTAAGTTAGAATTTGATTAAACTCATTTAAATTTTAACTCCACTTTGAAGTTGTAAATTGAATTTTTAAGGTTTCTGATAATCTTTTCCTATTTAATTTGAATTGATGTATTTATTTCTTTTCTGAATAATTTGATATCTGTTCCTAAAAAAACTTATTGTATAGTTGCTGGAATCCAATAATCTCTCTGGTAAGTTTATTGCTTTCTCGGAATAAAAATACATTTCTTTTCTTCTATTGTATAGTCCTTGTGTAGGTAAGAAAGTATAATTTTCATAATTTTTTATTCGTCTCCGGATTCCGAATATTACAAATCAAAATCCATTGAGCATCATGCTTCAGGTCTCTCTCACAGGAACTACATTCTCATATTTATCCAGGGTAAACGTAAAGAATCAACAGAGGCGAGCGAAATTAGGGCCCACGACCTCCTCTGTACCGCGGCGATGCTCAAGTATAACTGTATATAAGTTAAACTATGACTTAACATATATACAATTTAAATTTATCTTACCGCATTTTTCATTACTTCAGAGATCTCAACAATTTAGTCCTTTGGACCCACAATTCACGGTAAGTTATTTGGAACACCGTGACAGGTGTTAAGCGTGTCGCAAACAAAGTGCCCGAGCCAAAAATATGTACATGTGACATCAATTACAAACTATTTTTCTCTATAACTAGGCTATATTAATAGAGCTACTTAGGACATTACCGTGTTTTTGATGCCTATGCAATATTCGGTAACTTTCATCTTGTGAATAGAGCATACAACCCAGACAAATAAAAGCAAATAAAAATTATTAATTAACATAAAATAAAATAAATATCTTCACGCAATTCCCAATACAGGGGTAGGCAGAGGTCTAGTCTAGACAATTAAGTCCCTTTGACCCACCTTCCACCGAAGATATTTTCGGGACATCGTGACCGGTAGTGAGCCCGTCGCCGTCTTTATGTCCAAGCCAACGATGTAATTCTTACATAAGTTTTTGAAAAACTCATTGGTACTGCCACCTGGGGATCGAACTCGGATCTCTTGACTCGAAATTCCGATCACCCAACCACTCTTCTATCGTGACTTATTCATTAACATAGATATCATTAATGAGATATCACTTCACGCATAATATATTTCACGGTTAATAATAAAAGAAAATAGGAAAAAACCCATATAATTATACTTTAAGCGAGTACATATTTTCCGGTTCCGCAAACAGTTGTCTAAGACGTGCTGTAAAAATTATGAGAGCCTCTACAAGGCTTAGATTAAAATATTATCAGATATCTGAGTGATAAAACTAATTGTCTTAAAACTTTAATTATATTGTAGCTTAAATACAGTTTCTAGGCTGCCTTACAACAGGAATTTGGTACTTACAAGTAATTTGACTAAATAATGTAATGTAAACGAAAGTGTCTTTGACACAGAAGCCAAGCGTAAATAAATATCTAACTCTAGCAATCTTAGGTACATTGTGGTTAATGTTTACCTAGGCTTAACGTGACAAAAATTATTATAATATGTTAATTACTTGTAAGAAAATTTGTTTATTTAATGAAATTGTAGAGCAACGCCTTTTATTTACATTTGATACAGAGTTCTGAATTTGAGATACACATTTAACTTTACAAGTCTATTTTGTTTTTACCAATAAAAATAAAAAAGGCTTTTGAAAGTCCATCTCTCCAAATCAGAATCTGCCATGCTCGCCATACATGACAAGCAACTAAGCGATTGGTGACGTCTTACGCCTTAACCACTATCTGCTTAATTTTGATCTGGTACTTTTTGAAATGGTTATTCCGCTATCTATCGGTAATGTCGGTAATGACTACTAAAACTTTCTATTTTACATATTTGTACTATTTTCAAGGGTTTTCCTTTAGGGAAATCTAACGAAACTATGAGGACCCCTTTCTTAGAAAGAGAATGGCTTATTCTTTCGTCGGTACCACACTGCTATTATATCACTTAAAAACTATATACGTGTTAGTGCCTTACATTGGTACATGATGTCTGGTGCTAAGATCATCAATCCGCTTGCCAAGCGTAAAAAACGTCCTTACGGGCGATATATTTTCCGCAGTTGTCATTAGTAGGCCGCTATGCACGTATTACATACATTTGTAATTTACAAGAACATTATCTAAATGACATTCGCAGCAGAAAAGAAATTTCGAAGGATCAGTGAACAGAACCACCAATGGTCTAGCCACATTAACAAAGTCCTCATTGCATATTAGCGATATGTTAAGAGAGTTTGCTTCAGTTGACTCGAGGCTTTTACAAATTGATAAAATTTATCAACTTGATTCAATTACTTTTACCACTTTTAATTATCTTTACCTTTGAAGAAACCGATAATTGCACCGGCGTTATAATAAATAGTACCATGTGCTGCAAATACACAGTCAGGTCATAAGTATTGTCACACAGTAAAAACTTTTCTTTTAGAATGCTGGACACAAAAAACTTTTTTTGAATTTGAATTTCGAATTGTTCATGAAAATAAAAATAAATAAATAAATATAAATAAATATCTTCACGCAATTCCCAATACAGGGGTAGACAGAGGTCAAGTCTAGACAATTAAGTCCCTTTGACCCACCTTCCACCGAAAATATTTTTCGGGACAACGTGACAGGTGGTGAGCCCGTCGCCGCCTTTATGTCCAAGCCAACGATGAAATTCATACATAAGTTTTTTGAAAAACTCATTGGTACTGCCACCTAGGGATCGAACTCGGGTCTCTCGACTCGAAATTCCGACCACCCAACAACTCGGCTATCGTGACTTCTATGAAAATAAAACTGTAATTTTTTTAGAATTTTACTAATTTTTAAATATGGAGTCATGGTAAAAAGTCACGATAGCCGAGTTGTTGGGTGGTCGGAATTTCGAGTCGAGAGACAGGCTCACCACCTGTCACGTTGTCCCGAAAATATCTTCGGTGGAAGGTGGATCAAAGGGACTTAATTGTCTAGACTTGACCTCTGTCTACCCCTGTATTGGGCATTGCGTGAAGATATTTTTTTTTTTAAATATGGAGTGGATGCTTAAAGAAGACCGTGTTGCAGTTATTGCGTTGCATCGTTGTGGTTACGCGCCAATTCAAATTTTTGACATTCTGTAAAATTTGAATGTAACCAAAGATTCGTTTATCGTACCATCAAACGATACAATGAAGACTCTAGTGTAGATGACAGGTCAAGAAGTGGTCGCCCTCGGTCTGTTTGGACTCCAGCCGAGATAAAAGCTGTAAAGGCGCGAATTCAAAGAAATCGCAAACGTAAGCAGAAAATGTTGGCTCTTCAGATGGGGTTAAGCAGAACCACGGTGAAAATGGTGTTAAATGAAGACTTAGGACTTCGGGCATATCGAAGAAAAACAGAACATCGTTTTGAATGCTCGTTTAAAGTACCTGAGACTGAAGATATGCCGCGCTTTGATGAAGTGGTACGCTGGAAAAAAATATCGGGAAATTCTTTTTTCGGATGATAAAATTTTTACCGTAGAAGAGAGCTACAACAAACAAACTGATAAAGTGTACGCACACAGTAGTGAAGAAGCGAGTAACCGCATTCCGCATGTCCAACGAAGTCATTTTCCATCCTCGCTCATGGTATGGTTGGGAGTTTCTAAGTGGGGCTTAACAAAGGCACATTTTCGTGAGAAAGGTGTAAAAACGAATGCAGTTATGTATCAAAATACAATCCTGATGAACCTTGTGGAACCTGTTTCTCATACCATGTTCAATAACAGGCACTGGGTATTCGAACAAGATTCGGCGCCAGCTCATAGAGCGAAGAGCACACAAGACTGGCTGGCGACGCGTGAAATCGACTTCATTGGGCACGAAGACTGGCCCTCCTCCAGTCCCGATTTGAATCCGTTGGATTACAAGATATGGAAACACTTGGAGAAAAAGGCGTGCTCAAAGCCTCATCCCAATTTGGAGTCACTCAAGACATCCTTGTTTAAGGCAGCCGCCGATATTGACATGGACCTCGTTCGTGCTGCGATAGACGACTGGCCGTGCAGATTGAAGGCCTGTATTCAAAATCACGGAGGTCATTTTGAATAAACTTTAGTGTCATAAGAATCTATGTTTTCTCTATCTATCTTTTTACGAGATTTTAAGTAACTGCTGTATTATATATTCGCGCATTTCCCAAAACAGATATAGTCAGAGGTTGTCCTTTCGAACCACATTGCACCGCGGCTCATTTTTGGGACAACGTGACAAGTGGTTAGTCTGCCGTCGACTTTATGTGCAAACTATCTATATACGATAAAGTCACGATAGCCGAGTAGTTGGGTGGTCGGAATTTCGAGTCAAGAGACCCGAGTTCGATCCCCAGGTGGCAGACTCGTACCAATGGGTTTTTCAAAAACTTGAATTATATCGTTGGCCTGGACATAAAGACGACGACGGGATCACCACCTGTCTCGTTGTCCCGAAAATATATTTCGGTGAATGGTGTAAATAATAGATAAGAAACGTTTAATTGACTTCTTTTAAAAAAATAATTAATTAATTAAGTAACTAATTACCTATCTAAAATCTATTTATATTAACAGTTACTGTCAAGGTTTTTGGTCTCATTTATGATTAATTACTAATACACATTAATAAGTATTTTTTTTTCTGATGAAATATCTTGTCAAAGAAGTGTCCGAACATACATATTTGTTTATCTATATAAATCGATCATAAGTTTTAAATGAGCTCACTGTTACGAGTCTCGCCGGATTGAACTTGGGTCACATGCCTCGAATTCCGATCAACTAACTTCCTCTAACCACTCGTCTATAGTGACTTTGTCGTGTTATGTAACGAAATGTTGTGTGTGGTTAAATCAAAATATTTAGTCTCTTTTATAGAGACAAATATTTCTATTGTCAAAAGTCGTAATTTTTTAAACTTACCTAA
Source organism: Sericinus montela (assembly GCA_029286605.1). Taxonomy (NCBI): domain Eukaryota; kingdom Metazoa; phylum Arthropoda; class Insecta; order Lepidoptera; family Papilionidae; genus Sericinus; species Sericinus montela. The sequence continues at coordinate 2,208,279 of JAGSMR010000020.1, forward strand.
CTACCTTATCTAACTTAAGTTTCATAAAGTGGTCTGTCTTGCTCAAAGAATAGAATATTCCACTAAACTTGAATGTTTAAAGAAATATAAGGGACTACGTAGTCTAGAAGCAGCTGCCCATCGTAGACTTGACTCGATTTTATTGTAATATTTTTCGTGACGTTTATCCCGTCAGCCTTTTGTGGTGGTACTACAATTTTCGAGGTTGTTCCCTTAGTCTATATCGCTGATCCCACGGTAATAATATATTGAACATGACACCAGTTACCCGAACATTCAGCTCCAAACTACGGCAACCTGTATTTTGGGAACTATATGGTGATACGATACCAAGTTCGTAGAATTACATAGATTAATAATGGTATATACACTTAATTATCCAGAATTACAGAGTACAAAACTTCAAACAAAATAGATTTATATACATCATACAAAGTTTTGCCGCTAGCGGGATTCTCCACCCTTTGGAATATAGTTGGGAAAGTCTGACGTATTGAAAGTATATTGAAAGTATCTTACAAATTGTTCGTCTTAGCAAACGAATTAACAAAGCGTAGTTTCAAATCAAACCATTAGGTAGTGCCCAACGCAATAACGTATTGTTTAACAATAAATAGAATTTTCCTTATAAGTGAAATTTAACGAAGAGTGACACACTTCTGCAATATTCATGGAATGGGACTCTTGCCTTATAAATTTCGTGATGAAAATTTATTAGTTAGTGATTGTCCTGTCGCGATTGTTAACATGATATATAAGTATTAACTAGTAATGTTTCATTACTTTTAAATATTTTTGTTTTAACTAAGTGTATTTTCAATTGTCCATGTGAAACTTTTTGCATTATATGTTGCTTTTCCTACACGGTTTGGAATCTTTATTTATATAATGAAGTAAGTCTTTATCAGTGCAAAGTAATTCAGCAGTCTAGACTCCGTTATACTAATTGCACCTAAGTTCTGATACATTCTGTATCTGTAGGCTAATGTTGAGTTTCTTATTTCAATGACGACATTTAGCTGCCCTTGGAAAGCCAATTAAGCGTCTACTATTAAGACTTCTTCAACGCTGATTTGTTCACACAAACATTTCTTAACCGTCAACATGCTAACTCCTAGACTTAACAAGGTGTCTAGTGGCAGCCAGTCAGCTACATTATTCCCTTTGATAACAATGATTGAACAACCTTGGTATTACAAATGAATATCGCCTTTAAGTATGAGCCCTAAAGAATAGTTCAGCATTTGTTCCTTTATGATTGGACATTGTTACACTGTTCTGTCAGTGTTTGCGTCGGTGCTTTTGATCACGGCACAAAGGGCGCCGACGCGTGTCGTTTGTCCACGCTCACCTGACCGATGTTTGCACGCATTACAAACGCACCATACCTAGTTGGTGACACACGTCCTAGAGTGTATTTGAACATTTGTTATGAATGGCCATTGTGTAGCCTGTTTCAATGCCAGCATTTATTTACTTTGGTAACATTAAAAACATATTGCGTGTTAAATTATTTGTTTCTGTTCGCGATTTATAAAAGTTCATAAAATATTATATTAATTTAGAAATAAAAAAAACATCAACATTTGCCGTGTATTTACAGCGAAAGATTTTACGGGATGTAAGAATAAAGGTGGCAACCCTTTCTTTCTATGTGTAGTAAGGTAGCCCCTTACTGATAATCAACCACCCTAAAGAATACCAGACCAAAATTCAGCAATCCGATGTTTCTAAGAAACAAAGTGTCTGGTACTGCAATCATCAATCCGCTTGCGGTTAGGAGTTAGGCAGTAACGTATGATTTGTCAACAGAATCTGCCCGGAACATAGGTGTTATATGACAAGATGCGAATTCGGCGTTAATTTGTCTTTACCGACTGATTAGTAGGGTTTTCGGATATTATACTAAATCATTATCATTATCAAGACCACCGACAGTATCTACTCCTAGATATGGACCTAGATAGCCTTAACTCTACTCTCTCCTAGATAGCCTTAAGTTTGTGCTCTCAAAGTATTATCCTAATCACTACGTACTCATACTTACGTTTTTCGGCAATAGAAATAATAACAGAGTTATTTTTTGCTTTTTTGTTCTTTTGAAGAAATAACGATAGCCGAGTCGATGGGTGGTCGGAATTTCGAGTCGAGAGACCCGAGTTCGATCCCCAAGTGGCAGGCTCGTACCAATGGGTTTTTTCAAACCCTATGTACGATTCATATCGTTGACTTGGACATAAAGACGGCGACGGGCTCACCACCTGTCACGTTGTCCCGAAAATATCTTCGGTGGAAGGTGGGTCAAAGGGACTTAATTGTCTAGACTAGACCTCTGTCTACCCCTGTATTGGGAATTGCGTGAAGATATTTATTTTTATTTATTATAGTAATTTATGTCCAAAGTAAAAAGATAATCTGAAAGGTGAAATATATTGACGACTTCTTTCATTTAACAATTTGTACCATCGACAGTCTGATAAAATGATGTTAAAATAAGACTTTTAAGCAACCATCTTATATATACTATATTTCGAATCGGTACGGGTACTAGCCCTAATACAGGACACCGCCCCTTGGGTATTAAATTAGATCTAAATAAAATTATGTAAAGTTTGATTACGGCTTAACAAAACAAAATATGTTACATATTTTGTTTTATTTAATTTTGTCTTGTCTCTTAACGCAAAAGTCGAACAAGTACCTAATACACAAAGGTATTGATATACTTAGTTATTAGATATTTAGGGTAATATATAGTATTAGAAATAGCACATAGAATTACTTGCAACTAGGTTGCAAAAGATTATCTATATTTTTACAAACTGGAGACAAGTTGAATGAATTCGTCATTACGATACGAGATGATATACTACGCTTTAAATCAGTCACTGATAGATACATGCATTATTTCTAGGGGTGTTGCAAAATCCCATCTTAAAGAAGTATAAAGAGTTTAACGTACCGTCCAGAAAGTCGGTGCTGGCCTCCAGTCTTTACCGCTTTCTTACCTTAAAACTCTACAAATACTAGGAATTCTTAACAAACATTCATTCTGCACACTATCCACACTGAAACAAAATACGTTCCAAATCTTTTATAGGATAAACGCAGAAAACGAACGATATTTTGAATACTCCCTATTGTTGTCTCTTGGTGGAAATTCATCTTTAAAAACATTAAAATTCACTTTTACTTATTCCACAGTTATTGTGGTAATAAAGGTGGAATAAGTAACATTTAATTTTGATGTGTTAAACGAACGATATGCTCGTCAAAAACATTTGAAATAGCTCTAACCCAAAATTTTTATCTTTGCCTAGGCTATTTAAGTCAAAAATTTAAACCGCAGACTTAACAACTCTTTCTAAACATGGCTGTTACAAAATTATTACCTTAAAATACTAAACCTTAAAGAAATCTATACATTACTCCAATTTTAACAAGACTTTTCAGTATCTTTTACTAACGTTTAGACCAGATAATTCCATGCACGCTGAATCAGATTTAATTAATACACAAACATATTCACACTTGGTGAGTATAGTTCAAAACCCACTACATACACACTCGGACTAGTGGCTAAACTTCGAAAGTCTGATGCACAATTATAATGTACAAACTCGACATTAGCTTATTTTTACAATTTTGTTCATGCCATATTCTACGCCATTCAAGAATCTGCCGGCAAGTCCTGGTGAATTGTAACTCAGGCTTTGTTTACATCAAGCATTTTACTTTCGCAGTAGTGTTCAAGAATTTTAAATGCTTAAAGTTCCAAAAAGTATAAAAGGTTTATTATTCATTATCCATATTATTTTTAAATAAAAGGATTTTTATAATTACAGCAATTGTTATGTTTTTATCCCTCATTTTCTGTTGAATAATCTCATTCTTCATTGCATTCTAGCAGAAAGAAGGTGACCTAAACACCTACATGTTTTCCTAAATATGAACCTAAAGATGAAGTATTTTGGTAAAAGTTCTATTTTTGTTAGAAAATAAAATATTATTAAGTAGGGAAGTAATGTTAATGCTTTACAGAATGTAAAACAGCCTGCTTTGAAAAAAAAATTAATGAACCTTTTCTCGTCTCCACGTAAAGAGCATGGGTTTTTTATTACATATTATAATGAAATAAAAATATTGTTTTTATATTATATACTGTAGATTATAATTAAAATATTGTTCAGTATACTTCAGGGCATTTTATTCAAGTAAGTGTATCTCTGTATTTGATATGAGCTTATTTGTATCTGATTTCGGTTGCCTCCCTTATAAACTTGATAGGGAATTTGGTCCTAATAAGTAGCTTGTTTGCCTCGCTACCTATACTTTAAAGATGTACTTGACTAGTTTAACAAAATTGGGTAAGTAAAGCAGGACTTACATAAAAGCAAAAAATTGCTTAATATGTTCAAAATGCTCTTTAAAAAAATATACAGAGTAGATACGCAGTTTTATGATTTTATATAAATCTTATTATTATTATGATTTAAAATTAGAATAGAACAGATTAATGTATAACTATACCTCTTGGCAATTTAATACAAATTACAAAGAGAGACCGAACAAAGGCTGTAAAATCAGTATAAAGACTTGCCTACGAGACGCAATTACGAGAGCAATCCGCTCACCTAATAGCTTCACTGGGGGACGTTGTGTCACCAAAAATTTGCATGAAATTAAACTAACGTACTTCTAAAGCGAGCTATTTCTTACATACTCTATTTTGACAAAGTCCTTTTCTAACGCATAGCTTTCACGTCATAGAACTTCGGTACAGTTATCCGTGAGGTGCTTAAGTCGATTCGCGATTGTTGCCGATCGATTTCGAAGGCCGAGCTCTGTAAGCCCCGCCTGGTGGGCGGCGCTTTGCCTCTTCGGGAGCCGACATAAGCGCCGGTCGAAGCGGTGCGTTTGATGTCCTCCCTCCGCGCCACGCGCAAGTGCAAGCCCCGATAACGAACGCACACAAGCTCATAACGCTCTGCGCGCTCTCTCCGATCAGTTGTCAGTTCACAAACCGGTTTGGTGGTGACGACACAGCTTACAGTGTTGATACCAAAGTGTTGAGTACAGTGCCCTAGTGTGTAGTTCCGATGGATTGTTCCGTATTGGATATGGAAGACAAGCCTTATAGTGTTGACAGTTCGGACGATATCAATATCGAAGAAGAAGAAGACGAGCATATTGAAGAAAATCATAGTAAGTGAATGTGTATAAGTTGAATTACTTTTTGACCAAAAGTTTGCAATTATTTTTCTTGGTTAATTTTATTTACTTGATATCTGTATTTAATTTAAAATTAAAACTATAAATAAATAATATTTAATTAATCTAATATAGTTAGTAAATTCATAAAATAAATTTATAATTCAAATACTTATAATTAAAATGATTTTAAGCGATGCACATTATTTTCTTTTAGTTTTTAAATTAAATTATAAAATATTTTTCATAGGTTATCCTCCAGACTTCCCAATAGAAGCATTGGTGAAGCTTGAGCGCCCGTCGCCACCTCTACCGACGCCGCCACATACGCCCACCGACGACACGCCTCCCGCTGTTGTCATATCTCGACATCAGCCTGCTTGGACTCCAACACCACAAGGATACTCAACTTATCCACGGCCCACAATGCAAACACCTTACCCTTACGAAAAGGCCCCAGTTCCCAATTATTCGCATCCGATGTCAGCGTACATGCAAGCACAGGTGGCCACCCTACCACCATCTGCCCCATATCACGCTATGCTAGTCAACCAGTGGATAAGAAATGCAGCACTTTATCACCATACATTAAGATACCCAGGAGCTATGGCCCACAGACTACCTGGTAGGAACCCACCTCCAATGAGAGCTCCGGGAGTTCCTGGTGCAAGACCGAAGAAACAGTTCATCTGTAAATACTGTAATCGTCAATTCACGAAATCATATAATCTGCTGATTCACGAAAGAACACATACGGATGAGAGGCCGTATTCGTGCGACATTTGCGGGAAGGCTTTCAGAAGACAAGACCATCTCAGAGACCATAGGTAAGTAATTGTATTCGATCTTTATAATACTATTCTCTTCTAAATTGTTACTTATACTCTTAATGTGTAATATTCATTGTTTTAGCTTTTCTTACTTAGTAGTAGTTACCAGTTATTATTTATTTTTTATAAATAATTTAGTTGCTACGAAATAAAATAGCAAAAAAAAAATCATTTTATTTCTTCCATCCGATATTAACAGGGTTATTTAGGATTTGTCTCACTAAGGCTTTGTTAGCGATAAGAGAATATAAAAAATCAAAAGTGTAAAACTTTTTGTGAGGTCGCGGCGGGCGCACGCGCTCTTCCACAACCGGTTTGGTTCTTTACGATCGCCATATCTGTCTTGCTTCAACGCCCAACAAATTACATGTTATATTTCTTCGCTTTTACGAGACAAACTCATTTTTTCCTTTCAAATTATATCCAGTACCTAATGCGCTTAATGTAGAAATGTATCAAATCCATTTGAAATACATATTGGATATTACTGTTATACATCCATCCTCGGTACGTTCTGTATACCCGCTGGAGATCGACACCTAAAGGTTTCATTTTGTTAGGTGAAAGTGTAACCTTGATTAATTTTTTTTTCAGGTATATTCATTCGAAAGAGAAGCCGTTCAAATGTTCCGAATGTGGAAAGGGGTTCTGTCAATCGAGAACATTGGCAGTTCATAAAATTTTACATATGGAAGAATCGCCTCACAAGTGTCCGGTTTGCAGTAAAAGTTTCAACCAAAGATCTAATTTAAAAACTCATTTACTAACGCACAGTGAAGCGAACAAGCATCACTTAGAACACCTCGAGGGTTGCCAGGAAGTTTCATCTACGAGTCAAGTCACAGAAAGCCCTCTTTTGGACCTTTCGCACAAGCCCTCAACACCACCCGTGCAGCCGAATCATCATCCACATCCAGCCCAACCTAATTGTCACCAATCACCAGTAGAAGGCCCCAAAAGACCCTTAGGGTTTTCTATAGAAGACATTATGAAACGTTAATTTTATTGTTTAATATTATTTTAGGCTAAGTTGAAAGTGAACTTGTCCTGCGGTGCGTGGTCTAACAGGTTTGAAGATCGATAAATGCATGTCAATGAACTAATATACCTACTCTGAATTGTATATATTACTCAGTCACATTGGCATAGGAAATGAACCAACCGCTTATTATCGTTTCAAGAAAGTGTACCTTTTTAGTTAGCCAAAGAAATATTTCAAATATTGTTTGCTAGATAATATTGTAAAAATATTTATTTCTCGAATAACTAAGCGATACAATTTGATGTATATCTATCAGCCAAGGTGTGTATAATACAAATATCACTCAATATTTTTTTACTCCTATAGCTTATATTATCTTGATCTTCTTTCAATTATAAAAAGACTGAAATTATTGTTTATTGTTGTTACGTTTCTTAGAGATTTATTTATTGTGATAGTTTCTCATTTAGGCCTAAGTTAGTGGTTAACTATAGTTACCAAAAAGTATTACCTTTGTTATAAGTTCTATTCCAAAATTTGAGGCTATAAGGACGATCAGACCATGTTGGAGAATTTTATTGTACCTTTTAAATTAGCAAAATAACTTGGTTGTATTAAATTAATTAAGGTTTTACTTTTGTTATCAGAAAGACGTATGTAGGTGACAGCATGTAAAATAAAATCTTCTGAGTGAAACTTTAATTAATTAATCTGTTGTAAATATGTATAAATTAAGTTATGTAAACATGAGGCTAAATATAAGAAATAAAACATAAAGAAAAATGCATCATCAATTAATTACCTAGTCGTTTCATTTTTATACCAAAGATAATTTCAACAAATTAGTCGATTACAAGGCCCGTAACATTCAATATTAAACAATTCATAAATCATTATCACTAACGAATGTGGTTTATAACTGTAATATATTATTATAGTGACAATAAAACTCATTATATTAATTTTAAATTAGAAACATTAATTTCTCACCAAGTTCTGAATCGTATTCAAAATATCTTTTTAATAATATAAATTATTTTTTAAAAAATTATTAAAATCGTAGTTAATTCTAAGCTTGTTTTATTCTTTAAGTCGGCAAAGAAAAAAATTTCAATTCTTTATGGTAAACGAATTCCAACGTTGTGAAGAAATGAAGAAAACGCTCTAAATTAAAGAACATTATTCGTAAAGATAAAATAAAAGAATGTAAACACTTTTTCTTAAAAGCATTAATTTCTATGAGTTTTTATAACTTATTAAAATCATGTGTTTTTTTATTTAGCCAGCTTTAGTATATATATTTATGAGTGAGTTCTTTGCAGAAATCAGCAAAGGAAATTCTACTTAAGGTTCCAAAGTTAGTTCTTAATAAATTCAATTAATAAATATCTTCACGCAATTCCCAATACAAGGGTAGACAGAGGTCTAATATAGACAATTAAGTCCCTTCGACCCACCTTCTACCGAAGATATTTTCGGGACAATATAAACAAATAAGATTTCAAGTTTCTGTGTGAACTATGATGATATTGAATCAAATCGGTTTACGAATAGCTTATTTCATTTTTAAAAATAAAAAAGTAAAATATCTTCACGCAAATCCCAATACAGGGGTAGACAGAGGTCGAGTCTAGACAATTAAGTCCCTTCGACCCACCTTTCACCGAAGATATTTTCGGGACAACGTGACAGGTGGTGAGCCCGTCGCCGTCTTTATGTCCAAGCCAACGATATTCGTACAATAGTTTTTGAAAAACCCATTGGTACGAGCCTACCAACTGGGGATCGAACTCGGGTCTATTGACTCGAAATTCCGACCACCCAACCACTCGGCTATCGTGACTTTTTATTTTTTATTTTTTTATTTTTGCAAGCCTTATTAATGAAAAAGTTATTCCCTACCAGTTTACTATTACTATTTTACTATTATAGCCCAACCAACGTTAGTACAACTACATAAAAGTTGCTACCGGTGTAACTTTCAATTGATTGAATGTCCATCAAATTATTGCAGCATGTAAAATTTAGTTACGTTGCTAAAGCACTTGCTAATGTATGTTTACAGTTATCACATTAACTGTACTGTAGAAGCATGTCCAGTCGGCCATTAGAGAGTTGCCTTCAGGGCGTGTATGGCGTCACAGATCGTGCGATACAGGTTCAATTATTGTAATGATAATATTACAAAAAAAACTAATTATTATAGTAGGTTATGTTACAGTGAGCGGCTTTGAGCGAAATAAAGGTAAAACAAATGATAATACCTAACCAAAATTTTTGCCTCATGGCAGATTTCAAACAATATTTTATTTAAAAAAATCATTTATAAGAATAATTTTAATGGCCCGTGTGAAATGAAGAGATTTCCATTAGTTTATTTAATTATCAAAAAACTAATTATTTACTTACATATATAAAGTAATTCTGTTCAATCTTCACGCTCTCTGCACGCCATCTAGTAGAGATTCGTCGCGCTAGATAATGTCCTTTGTCAAAACAGGATGTCGCTACGGTCCTACTTTCTGTGTTGTAAAAGTAACAAATGCAAACGGTGCTTTTTTCAGTTTCATTACATTAACATAGATACCCATTATATTTGGATTACTTAATATATTTTAAAAATATAGAGCTTAATTTTCTCAGTAACCAAAATACTTTGTACCATTTTGGACTATAAACGTATCATCAAAGAAAATATTTTACAGAATTTTCGCAAACGCATAACCTAACGACATATTGGTAGGAGATCAAGAATTTGCGCGAATTTGAAAAAAATAAGCTACGATTGAAAATAACAGAATTTGAATAAAAAATAATGCAATTGTGTATTGTAAACTCAAATCCTATAGACTACAGACTATTAATAATCACAATAAACAGTACAAAGTATGTAATTGTTAATAATGCTCAATGACTGAATGTTTGAGTTTCTTTATCCTTCACGGAGGTAAATTCTGACAAAAATATATGCTTCTGGACAGTTTTATCAGACTGTTTTTTGTGTTTTATTACGTAGCAATTGTCGTGAACTGTTATATTCTCATAGAATCAGCCGATACTCCCTACGGACCATTTATAACGTATAACAATATCTGTTTAACAAAATCATGCTTCAGATGTCCCACACGAACAATACATTTTTTATCAGCTAAATCTACATACGATATTCAGTCCAAATCCATTAGTCTCATTGGTGTGATTTACTAACAAACATCCAATCATTTGTTATATATTCTCAACAAATATTATATATAAATATATATATATACATATATATATATATATATATATATATATATATATATATATATATATATATATATATATATATATATATATATATATATATATATATATATATATATATATATATATATATATATATATATATATATATATATATATATATATATATATATATGTATATATATATATATTTATATATATATATATATATATATATATATATATATATATATATATATATATATATATATATATATATATATATATATATATATATATATATATATATATATATATATATATACATTATTTAACTAATGTATGCAGGTACTATTTTGTTCTATAACTTTTGCCATCTTCAGAGTCCATAAACATCTCAAATTTTTTGCGCAGACATGCGTTGCATTGTTACTTTGTGTAGTAAAATATTCATTTTCCTAATTTTAATTTGGCATTATCTCCTCTAAATTTTAAACTTTTAATGATACCAATACCAGCCAGATGCAAATAGTAGTCAAAGAGATTTCATTACAAGTTCATACACACTATAATGCAATAAGAGTTTTTTCCCCAACCTATTAGTATATTAAGTAGCGTATTCGAGTTGCGAATTCTACTGGTGCACAAATGAGCAACGAATAAAGCAGGACCACGGCCTTGGACGGAACAGGCGTAAAGTAAAACCATAATATGTTTTGGGTTTCTTCAGATAAGAGAGGAACCGAAGGCCCTCATCTCTGTCCTTTCTTTTACCTCTTCTTCTGCTATACTGATTTCCCTTATAGGTGGGCAAGGGCATGAAGCGGTAGTCACTCTCCACCGCATAAACTGTTTTTTCTTTATCACCTTCCCCATATACACCTTTGTGTTTGTTAAAACACAAAGGAGTATACCTTTCCTAAAAATATATATGATATCGAAGGCTCTTCGATATCATATATATTTTTAGGTCATTAAATCATTGCAATAATAGCACTATTATTCTCAATCGTTTTTGATAACATAAAACTGTAAGTGGTGCGCAACGCTTTGACAGATGGTACAATTTGAAGTTGCCAAACGTAGGTATCAGCAATTTGCCAGTCAATGGAAATTGCTACGGATCCCTCACGATTGAGGTCTAATCGCTGACGAAATCGCACAAAATGCCGAAATTTCCCATGACTATTCCGACCGACTGATCCCAATAATCGTTCGACGCTTGAATTCCTTCTTTTGTTCCAATTAAAAGCAATTCAGCGTGGATTAAAGTTGAATTTGGAGTCACGGTTGTATTTCAAGTGGTTTAGTCGGCTAAGCCCCTCAAGATTCCGATAAAAATGTTGATTTATGACAGAAACAGATTTATGAGTCTTAGTAGAAGCAGTTTAAAATATGTTGTTTTAAGAAAGTAACAGAAGCCTTAATTTTGGCTTAAGGTTTTCATGATCTTAAATCTAGTAATTTGCAACCATTTTGTCATTTATGTAGTATACCAAACATTAGGTTTGGATTTTCTCAAACTAAACAATATATTTAACACTGAATCAACCAAAGACTAACATGAGGTCTAAAGGAGGTATCAGTCTACCGTATTGTGATGTTTATATGATACCGTGTTGTGAGTGATTACTGTATACATACATACATAACGGCCTATTAAAGTCCACTGCAGGGCTTGGGCTTCTCCGAAGGAGAGGATTTGCCATAATTACCACGCTTGGCAGGCGGATCGCAGTACCAAACCACTCGCACCTCAGACGCAGCTGCCCATCTTCGGTGGATTATTTTGGTCTGACATTTTAGAGATGGTTATGCCGCCATCTATCGGTTGCAATTAGGATATTCTAGGCTCTTCCCCCTATCGCATCCTACGACATCCACAGAAAGAAAGGTAGTGGCAACGTTCTAACACCGTTACCACACGGTAACTGTACTGTAGCCTAAAATACTGGCATATCATTTAAAAAGTAAAAGAATTGCAAATTATTGTCATATTTCCATATTTGGGAAGATTTTTTTTTATCTTCACGCACAATCCCTGACGGGGTAGCCAGAGAGAACAGATCGCCAAGTGTCACGATCCCTACATACTTCTTTCGCTTCGTTCAGATTCATCATCTTCTTCATACATGCACGTCTAGGTATCCGAGTACTCTTGACCCTCCCCTCTTCGAGCAGTTTGCTCACATGGTCTTCGAAAGTTAGTCTCGGTCTACCTCGACACCTTTTAATATTAACTTTCGCGCTATATATTTTCTTCACCATTCGGTCTTCACTCATTCGCTCAACGTGCCCAAACCATCGAAGCACGCCCTTATCCATTTTTGAGACAAGGTCATCTTTCAAACCTGCCATATTGCGAATCTCCTCGTTTCGCTTTCGGTCGGCCATGGTAAGGCCGCACATTTTACGAAGAGATCGCATCTCCACTGCAACCTGCTTTAATGCTTCTTCTGGCATACCCAGGTTTCGCTGCCATATAACAAAGTCGGTACCAACACTGCGTTATGTATTGCTAGGCGTGCACTTTTCACAACGCCTTGCCTTTTGATTAACGCAGTCAGGGCACCATTGACTTTGTTCCCGGCAGCGACACGCCTGTCCACATCTAAATCACATCTTCCATCCCGGCTAAACGCACTCCCCAAGTATACAATTTCATTCACCATTAATTAGTTATTCTTCTTTAAAATTTATATCTAAATTTTAAAGCGTCATGTTGTTAAGATATATGTAAAAGAATTATACTAATGCATTGGTTGATGCGAAATGAAATAAATTATTATTTATTATCTAAAAAATCACCCTATTCCCATTACTGGGGTAGGCAGAGGTCTAAAGAGTTAAGTCCGTTCGACCCACCTCTCTACCGAAGACATTTTATGGACAACTTGACAGGTGGTGAGCCAGTCGCCGTCTTTATGTCCAAGCCAACGATATAATTCGTCCATAAGTTTTTGAAAAAACCGATTGGTACGAGCCTTGGAGATCGAACTTGGATCTCTTGACTTGAATTCCGATCACCCAACTCCACGGCTATCGTGACTACTAGTCACGATTTATAAATATTTATTAATTATTACACATTAGTTCAAGAGTTAACCTATTATTATATATAACCTATATATTTTTATCTATTTTACTTAATATATGGTCTACGTACTAGATTTTTATGAATTCTTAATGATTGTAGCTACGGTCAAAAGTTAGGTCGTTTCAGAGAAATAAAAAATATTAAATAATGAAGATTACATTTGCCTTGTGGCAAAATTCAACGTAACGATCACCTGAAGTAGCACAACGAAAACTTTGGGGGTATTATCTCGAGATTTATTACTACTTAGACGATATAATTGAGTTTAATACCAATGTTTTTGATGAAGATTTATGTTCCACCTTTGATGTAACGATGTGTTTTTGTAGGTAGATTTTATATATTTAATAGCAAAAATATTTATTACTGTATTGTTGAAACAAAGCTTTTTTCATTTAATATTTTTATTCATGTTACCTGATTTGTTTGTAACACGCGATTACACTAATAGAATATTAGGGGGTCTGCTCTTACCATATACCTAGATTTTTACGTTGCTTACATTTATAATAACTTCAGTTAATCTACTTAAGTAAACATTATTACTGAACCTTAAATATATTTCTTTTAACGAATAGTAGTTTGTTTTTGTAGAATATCTATTCCTTTTATATTGTATTTTGCCACCGAATCCTGATGGTAGCTCTACATGAGAAAGATTTTAGGTAAGGTAACTTAGAGTTAAAGTGTAACACCTTCTAAATATACACCTTTCGAATCAAGACTGGAACAGACTACAAGAATAAGAAACAAAGTACTACTAACAATACAAATTACTACTAATCATGTTTGACATGAAGACGGTGACAGGCTCACCACCTGCCGCGTTGTTCCGAAAATATCTTCGGTGCGAGATGGGTCGACGGGACTTAATTGTCTAGACTAGACCTCTGTCTACCCCTGCATTGGGAAATGAATGAAGATATTTATTTATTTATCTATTTTACAAGTAATAATAAGCGGTCAACAAGCTTAAGGTATTATGGTGAAAGCCGAATACTCACAATTACCAAAAAAAAAGTTGCTGTAAAAACAAACGCTACAAAAAAATGGAAACAGGATAGCTACAAAAATAGATAGCTGCCACCAAAAAGTAATTGCACTACTGTAGTGTTCTGTTATGAATTTTCAAAATCATAAGCCATACTATCGCATCACTTTGGAGGTGACAACGCATTAAGGTTTGATTTTATTCTTACTTTAATAAGGAGGTTGGAAAAATAAAAGGAAAACCTTATCTATATTTGTACATAGAAAATGTTTTCCTTTAGCAAAATTACGCACACAATAAAGACCTATAAACTTGCTCCTACTGTGCTATAAACAATTTCTAATTTAGAAAAAAAGCTTACAATCAAAATTGAAGAGTCTTTGACAAAAAATTAAAGACACAATGTATATAAAAATAATCTGTAATAAATAAATATAATAATTTTGTTGCGTTGCTAACAGTGATCCTCATACAACAACATAAATTTGGTAATATATCCATAAATAAATCTTTACTACATTGAATATTTTACTCACACTCTACTACACTCTACGGGGCACGCGCCACCTGGAGGCTTCCTCACGCAACACTGATTGGCAGCTGTCGATCATCACATATCATGGAATATAATAGGTTGCATTTTGGCCAATTAGAGATTGAGGCGCTCCCACTAAAAGGGCGATGAAAGGCATGACATGTTAGATAATATAGGTAGTTAAATTGACGTACTCTATGATCGAATATCGAAGTAGATATTTTGAATTTTTAACATATCGATAATTCTGACAACTGTTCGAAATATAAACAAACTAGCTATTAAATACAATATCCACATATGAATGTATATAGAGATCTGTCTACCCGTTAAAAACTGTAAAGCTAATGCATATAAATTATTTTTTGTAATATATTAATATACAGTCTAAAGTTAAATAGTGCTTAATGAAAATCTGTAACCTCTGTCTAATAGATCGTCGCAAAAGTTTGTCTGTCAGCTGAACTATTGAGAACGGTAGTAGTACCTATTCCTAAAAATATAATTGGTAATATTACATATAATTGTATGTGTTATATTATATTATATAAACTATTAATTGACTTTATTGCTAACTATATTAGCTAAGGTTTTTGACGGCTTGATGGAGCGTCAGTGCAATAGAAATCTAAAAATGAAATGTCCTATTAGAATAAAGACCTCGTCTTTCAACAGAATATGTAATTCTGACGCTCAAATGTACCGTCAGACATTATATGTACGTAGGTCTGTTTACGCTGCCTTTCTTAAAAGATTTCATTACATAAGTCATTGTATAGATTTTCCATAGGAAATTTTGAATATTTTCTAATATTGGTGCGTCCATCAGAATTGACAACAGGTTTAGAGGAGAATTGCACTTTCTGATGATTATGAATTGAGTTGCGGGTGCACCAGAGGGGTTTGCTTCTCCAACGTCCTTTTATTTATATATAAACCAGTTAATTGTTGAACTTAGCATCACCGGTGTCAGCTGTTAAGTCGATGAGCATTGTATGAACAGTATCAGATTTTATGTCTATCAGTTAGTGCGCTTTTGAGGCTACTGAAAATTTATCAGACATATGTAAAGAAACACCGCCTCCTCTTTAATGCCATTGGTCATATTATTATCATTGAGACGGAGAGAAGGCTGGAAGAATTATTGTGTATGATGTTTTGCGTTGATTCGCATGTTCGCCCGTTGCACCTTTGATTTTATAATAACTCTGTTAAAATCTTACTTACTGAATATTGTAGTGCTTGAACTATATTTGCACATATAGCTGTGCGCACTCTAATGACTTTCATACAGTCTGACATAAATTGTTTGCAACGCCGATGCGCAAGGTCACATGGGAAGTATCGACGCTATGCTGAAGATATTAAATCAGTCTGCGCCGTTCAAAGATATTGCATGTACAGGCAAGTAATTCAATGAATATTATTATTTATTAATTAATACAAATTAATAAATCTAATTTTTTTTTTAATTTTATTTTAATATATGCTTTTAAGACTATGTTTAATTTAAGTAATAATGAATATTTAAAAAATATCACAGAGTTGTAAATTTAATAAGAAAATAATATAAAATTCAAATATTTAAAATAAAACGATAATTTTTAGATTTTATCCAGCATCACAGGGACAGTATTTTTCATATTTACATGCTTTTTCAAACACTGGGCTAATCAAACGTCTACAAAATTTAGATTTTACGACCCACTTTACAGCGAAGGTTATTTGGGATATCATAACAGGTGCTTCATCGTCAACCCAATTGTTTAAAAAGAATAACAAATAAAAATAATCTATAAAAACTCTCTATGCGTAATTATATATTTCAAAACT
This sequence comes from Sericinus montela, assembly GCA_029286605.1. Lineage (NCBI taxonomy): Eukaryota > Metazoa > Arthropoda > Insecta > Lepidoptera > Papilionidae > Sericinus > Sericinus montela. Next base: position 2,224,983 of record JAGSMR010000020.1, read on the forward strand.
GGCAAGACCTTACTAAGCCAAAAATTACAATGTAATTATACTTGCGTGTCGTTCATTGTGTTTACTGGAGTCGCTTAAAGACATCCCATGTCCACTGTCGGTATACCTCCCGTCAAACATATCCTGTAGATTGACATGTAGGCGGTCTAATGGAAATTGCCCTTATACCATGAGAGTAAAGTTAAATGTTTTGAATATACGACTTTGTACCCTAAAAGCCAATAAATAAGGGTTCTAATACTTATTTATTTAAAAAAGATACACCAAAAATGTTTCCGATCTAACGACCGAGCTCGCATAGATGTGTCAAGCAATAATCGAAAGAGTTTTAGAAAATTAGCTGGAAATTATTTAAAGGGGTATCTAATTCAGAGCATTTATCTATTTATACGATAAGCGTAGGGTCGATAGCCTGTAATTATAAAAGGTAAAGCATAATTACTGTTAAGTATACCTATAAGATTCTATAAATACATTTTAATTTTTATTGTTAGGCATTGGCTGAATAATTATTTGCATAAATCTCTAAAATAAGAAAGGAGTAAAAAGAAGGAAACAATATAGTATATACCAGACACATAAACTAGTTGATCATAAATCCTTCAAAATATGTAAAGATTTTGACTAATGCAAAAAATGAAATAATTTTTCATACAAATCAAACAAGCCTACAATAAAACGACACGGATGCGATGTTACTAAATTACTGATCAAATATAAAGAAAATTTTATTTTTGCATTAAAAAAAATGCAAAAAAATTATAAATTACACCACAGACTGGTGTAATTTATTTTTGCAACGTAGTGTTTAGTTTATATTTTAATATCATTAAATTAAATGAATCAATGTAAAGTAACAGCTAGTAAGTGCGCACTGCTGGACAAATGCCTTCTCTCAATTTCGAAGTAATTGGTAAAAAAAGCATTTGCGTGACCCGCCCCTATGAGGATTATGCTTTAAAATATTGGCGGTGATTGATAACTTACGTAATATCTTTATATATGGTATATTATTATACCCATATAGTTTCTTACTTACTTATTTAGGAATATTTATAGTTATAAAATTAAACAGTAAATAAAAAAATCAACTGACACGGGCGGTATAAGAACCCGCGATCTCTGCCATACCATGGCAACGCTATCGTGGCTATAAAAAGCAAAATTTTTAAATTTCTATTTAATTTAATAACATTCCAGAATGATTTGCATGCTTTCAAAATTCAATAAAAATTGTACTATTAGGAGCATTTTGTAATTGTAAATGGTTTTTAGTTCAAATATATCGTATAAATAATTACTTTAACTCGTTAACTACAAAATCAAGTGTTGTGATCATAGCAATTTCTTAATCAGTTCTAGGATAAAAGCAAATTCTGAGTAAGACCAGGTAAACCCAAAACTACAGTCTCTCAAAGTAAAGACGTATAATTATGAAAGATCAAATGTGAGCAGCGGTGCTGGGGCCAGTTATTAAATGAACGTTTTAAAGCCAAATGTTGTTATAATAGTTCCATTCGTTCGCATTTAATGTTTTACGGAAATAGATGTTTGTAATTTTGTTGTGATTCTAAATTAAATCTGCGGCAATCAATCGTCATCGTAATATCATAGTGTAGGAGCGATTTAATTTTTGGGCTTGCGGTGAAGGACTAATAAACTAACCATAATTTGTTAAATTATGGTTAGTTTATTATGTCATTTCTGTCATGACAAATGAAGTGGAGAAAAAAAAAATGTATTGTGTTAGAAAAACGTTCATCTCTTTAATAATCTGGAATATAAACCTAATGGGATAGATAATATTAGGCGATTCCAAATTAGGAGAATCAAGATGTATATAGGAGTATGTAATATGTTATACCTTAATATCCTGAACGAGCTAATATTGCACCATCATGACTAAAACTAAGCAGTGGTGAGCAACAATTTTTCCAGTTACGTATCGTCAAACCAATCATCGAGCGTGTTACAAATTCTGCTTACAGGAGATGACAACGTATTGCCATGGTCTTTTACAGGAACCTGATAACGTACGTACGAGTTAACGTACGAGTTATTGCTAAAGAAAGCTACAACGACAAAATAATTCATGGTTAGGGTGACTTAAAAGAATATAAGTAAATTAAAGAAACGCCTAATTTCCCTACTTGGATAAACCTCATAAATAAAAACGAGGTCGGCTTTATACGGTATTAAAAAACTATTTTAAATTAGTGAAAATTTGAGCTTAATTTAGTACAATTACTATTTTTCCAAAATGAAGTAAAATGTTTTGCCACGTATTTTGTTGATAATATCATGAGAAAGGCGGCATTTTAGAGTAGCAAAGAACTTGAGAGAAATCGATTATTTTAAACTTTATTTATATAATTGCTTATAACATTTAAAGTTACTCAATGTTTCGGTGACCAAGAGATATTGGTGCTTTGCTCAATAGTGAACGGACTAAACGTAGTTATCCTAATGTTTACAAGCAAAGTATACTTTCAGCAACATCCCAGTCTTTTGTTCCTATTTAGTTTAACGACCTCCATGGACCAATGGCGTGTACATCAGATGTCATGCTGTTCAACTCTTAAATCCCGTGTTTGATTCCCGGACGGGTCAACGTTTCTAAATTTATTACCTATACCTATACCACTTTATTGTACCATTTCTATACCACTTTTTCTATTTTTTTAGGACCTCGGAAGTTGTGGTATCTTCTTTGTTTCCGATGCCATAACACAAGTGCTTTAGCTATTTTCTTTGGCTATAAAAGTGATATTTTCCCTATCTATGCATATAATTATTATTTATAAAAAATGAAAAAAAAAAAATTAAAAATCATTAAGTTTATATAAGTCTTTCGACCACCCCAGTTTTTGTAATATAATTGTTTTAGGTTATATTTTTTGTCATGCACTTTCAACTCGTATTTCAGTAACAATATGTATAACCATTTATAAATGCCGGTGAGCAATAGCTAATTTATTGGCGCCACTTCGCTGTGATCGACTCCCTTGACCACTGAGCGCAAACTAATCAAATGCAACCGATCATTATACCGTCATTTATTTGGGGAATGACGACCCAACGGATAGACAATGAAAATGAGTAAAAGTTCAAAATATATATTAAGAATACAGAATCGTCAACAGCCATTCGAGGGCTTAAAGGAAAGGCGAGAGAGGTGTTTTTTCTATTTCTGTTGCTTGAAAAATGGGATAATAGTGTATTATATTAAATTTACCTGCCTTATATTTGCTACCTTAGATACCTGTAATATTTAGTGAAGAAAGTTACAGATGTGTTGTCACTTCCAAGACATAAATGGAACGTCTTACAGTCCGTAATTACACTGGTCACTTCCATTCCAACCTAAACATAATATTATTAGACTGTTACTTAGAGACAGAATGAGTAAGAGTGTGGTATTGACTTAGACAATTTTTAGACAGAAAATGAGTCTTCGTCTGTATTTGCATTAATTTCCTTCTAAATTTGAATTGTAATTTAAATAAAATCTATAAGTGATTTTCTATTTTGATCTATAGAGGTCCAGAAGTGATAAAACTTTTTTGTCTGTCTGATTTTAACGTAAAATGCTTACTCTAGAGAAGAAGATTCCTTGGGACATGAATGGCGATGAGCCTGTTTCCTAACAAACCTTAAAATTCGTACTTAAGTATCGAAAAAAATAAAAATAAAATTCGAAATGATAATTGGTTGGTGGATCGAACTCGAGTATTCTGATTTTAATTCCTGTCACCCATATAATAAAACTATCATCGCCATCTCGTATACTATTGAGCTACTACAATATCCACATTCATATTTCGAAAATATCAAAAAACGTCACCCTCTTAATATATATTGGTAAAAAAGAAAATAATTAGGTTTTTCATATATAAAATTAATGTAAATAATTGAAATATTCTTATCATTTTGTCGAACTTCTGCAACTTATAAATTAATTAAGAGAAAAAAAAATGTACAAAGTCCTGTTTTTAATTTTCCAGTCTATGTCAAAGCATAAGGTATTTTCGTTGGACATGTCAAAAAATATGGCGCCCTTTATATTCTGAATAAGTTCCAACTGATCACCTATCATTAAATGAGAACGATTGTTATTTTTTGTGCCATTTTATGAATGGAAGCTTCGGTGGTTACGGTTGCAATTTTGTGATTGCTTTGTATTTTACGATGAAATACGAAGTTGAGCCAGAAATGTCTAAGGTAACCAATTATCTTCCTTATGTAATTTAATAACAATGTTTGTTCTTTTTGATATTATTTTTATTTTGATGTAGTTCTGAATTAGAAATAAATTTTCTATGTATCTATGCAGATATCGACATTATTTTTGTTCAATTCATAAAAAAAATTCAAATTTCAAACAATAAGTCGTTAATAATTAGCTATAAGTCGGTAATATTAGTTAAAATAATTAAGGCAATAAAGCGAAATGAATAAAACAAAAAATGCGTGTGTCAGGTACCACGCACGACTTGAAAAAACAGAAGGTGAAATGAAAACATTTTTATTTCAATACTACTACATGCATGATACATATATTTATATTAATTATATATCTTATTTTTATCAAAATAAATTACATAGTTACTCATAACGTAACGGAAAAAGTTTAATTTTACTTCCCATAAATTTTCTTACCTCGGGCTTATTGATTTATCTGATTATTGATATATGAAATGAAATATCGATTCGTACAGAAAAACTACAAAAACGTAGTTTTATTATACGCAGGACAAATAACAACTTCTGAAAAAAAAAAAAACTGCTCATGGCCATGTACTAAATACTGGTGGGGTCACAGGTCTTGATATTTTAGTACTTTCGACCCACATTTCGCCAGAACATATCATTGACCTATCGTTTTCTTAGTTTCAAAACCACTACGAACTCCTTATGGGGATCGAACTCCAGTTAATTTATTTGAATTACGTACTTGTTGATCTTTTATATTCTTATGTATTGTGACGAAAATATATAACATATTTTATATATTTGATATCATGCTTACTGGAATATTTATTTACTGCTATAATATTTTTTAAATTGAAAACATCCCATACCTCACCGTATTCGAGATTAAATTGCATATTTATTATAGTGACCACAAAGCAGATACAGATCCAGCGAAATAAGTATTTACATGTATAAAGTATAAATATACAGCATAGGCAAAAACCACTGTACGAGGTATGATAGTAATATGACGATATGACTCCAGCAAAATTTTATAAAGGCTTTTTTACTTCTTTCGGTTCGTAAACAATAGCTAACAATAGATACTAGTTAGTTTTGGTGCCCCAATGTAATAATATACCTGCAAACCTAGTTATTAGATTTTTTTTATAGAACAGGGAGCAAACGAGCAGGCGGCTCTCGAGATAGTAAGTGATTACCGCTGCCCATGAACACCCGTAATACTAGAGCCATGGCAAATGCATTGCCAGCCTTGGAGCGCCCCGAAGTGGGGAGGGGGGGGGCATTGTAAGGCTGGCAACAGACGTGGCACCAGACGAAACGCAGAAGTTTGTTAAACTTCTACTTCACGCCGGTATTTTGTGAGGTCCTGGTACTTCCCCGGTCGAGCCGGCCCATTCATGCAACAACAAAAGCTGATGCCTGGCTCTACCACTGTTAAAATATACTGATAAAACTGAACCACTGATAAAATTTGAATTAATTTTTTATATTTATACTTTTCAAGTGATCTGAAATATGAACAAAGGCTAAGAAAACTTTTCTTATTCGATACTTAAACAAGTCATATTGCTGTTTGTAAATCTGTCAAAATGTAAATAAGAATGTACGAAAGCAAAGGAATAATAGTTTAAAAGTAGTAATTATGGGTTAATAGTAGTCCTGTGGCTTTAATTTTGGATATCTGTGGTAAAATATGCTACACATAGTTTTACGTTATTTTGTCACGAATAGAGGATTAACTCTTCTTTTTCCCCGTATTTCCACTAAAGATATTAATATCTTTTGGTGAGTATCATATGTAAGAGTACTGCTTTGAGAGATAAATTGTTGAGATTGTTCTCATAGGTGGCCTTAACTACCGTTTTATAGTAAATTTCGTGCATCATAAAATTTAATGAGGGGCACGCGCTCTTTGTGCGATAGATGGTTATGATTAATAATAATATTAAGATACTCTGATAATAGTACAAAACAAATAAAACATTTAAGCGCAAAAATTGTTCCGCATCAAATCCTTGCAATGGCGCCTTTATTCGTCGGAACCTGGTAACACCGCAGAAGTCGCCTCTAAAACAAAGGAAAAGATTAAAAACGATTCATCCGTTTGTAAACTAAGAAGAGTAAATGCAGTTGAGATGAGAGCGTCAAGAAGTATGATAGGAGTTAAACTGAGTAACATGATAAGTAATAGTGAGAAAACGTTGTGGTCTGAATGAAGATGTAGTGACTAAAATAGAGGTATGCTAAGATGGTTTGGCCATGTCGAGAGAATGAAGAAAGAACGTGTGCGAATGTGAGCGAATGTGAATGGAAGTGTAGGAAGGGGAACACCTAGGCGGACGTTCCCCGAAAAAAGGCAAAAAGGCAAAAGTACCCTAAGTCGAAGATAATGTATGAAGGGAATAATGAAAGTGGCCGAAGCGAAACATATATGTAAGGGTCGTAGCAAGTGGAAAGAAGTGGTCTCTGCCTACCCCTACGGGAAAGAGGCGTGATTGTATGTATGTATGTAAACTAGGATGGAGCGATGTCTGTTATATACACAAATATATACTCTTACACAGATAATTTTTTTTGTCTTTGTAAGATTTCCCAATACTCCCTAGCATTGGGTATTTTGTGAAGACAAACAAACGCTTGGAATTAAAAAAAATTACTTAACCTTGTGAGGATATTGGCCATAAAATGTAAATTTGTATTATTCATTACATTTAATAATAAAAATTGGTCAAGTTCGAGGCAAATTCTTAGATATAAGATTTTCATTCAGCTCTTCCTAAATGATACCAGAGAATTTTCATTTTTTTAACAAAATTGTTGATTCGCAAATGGGATGCCTGATTTTTGTGTATGTTATAATATGTTGTATTACATTTAACCAGACATCTTACTAGCATTAAAAACCAAACCATTTTTTTCTTGTATAATAAGCTTGTTACCTGCATCCATATCATGAAATATGTAACTAATTGACAAATTTTTCCTCCAGTAGATTCAAGTATACGAGTAAATAAATAGTATAAGACACAATACGTTCTGACACATGAACAGACTGACAGAGTAATACTGTAAGAATTCCGTTTTTGTTTTTAATACAGAGCCATACAAATATATATAAATATATTTATTTAAAACGAAACTGTTATTAAAATGAAAGATTGATCCTAGAGTATCATGCCGACCCAAAAAAGAAGTCGAACACCCAAAAATCACCTGCAACAGTAACACCCAAACATTAAGCTAAGGTCCTTCACGACTTTTGCCCCAAGCCAAGATACTTATTAGGGACGTACCACGCACCTGTGTGAATATTTTCATAATCCTCCTAATTAGAGGTTTGCAGATATTCCCAAAGAACGCCGAAAGCCAAACGGTTGAGCCTTACTGTGGAGGCAATAAATTGTTCGACATTTGACCCCGCACACCGATTTTTTTAAGGTTTTGCCCTCCGGCTGCTCTGATCCGAAGCTGGAACAATTTGGAAAGCATACAGAGTAATATAATAAGTTTATTAATTATACTTGTGCTTTTTCGAAAATGATATGAATGTAATATGCGGCGATAGGCTCACCACCTATTACGTCGTCCCAAATAAGCTTTCGACGAAACCATGATCGGAAGGACTTAACTATCTACCCCAGTTCTGGGAAAATGCGTTGAGGTAAAATTTAAATGTAATCTTTAGGATTTCAGGGTTCCATATCAAAGAAAAAAGATAATTAAATATGATCAGTGGAAGCATTGTTCTTGGTTATTTTATGTATATAGAGTAAGTGGATTTTAAACTTATCTCATGTAAATAAGAGCATGTCAATGTTAACTACTCTGTGCTCACACTAATGTAGGATGAATTTATCGCGGCGATCGTCAACTGTGGCGGTTTGCCGCAGGGCGAGCCGCCTCGACTCTGTGTTTCCCACGTGCTCTGAATGCTCGGATTGCGTGCGACCTCTTACCACATCCATGATCGTAAACACTACTACAACATCACCTATATGTTTGTGATGTTCCAAAAATTCTGGAACAATTTTTATTTTAAACATCCAGTATCTTCGGGGGACTGGTCACTATTAATTTTATCTGTGGCTTTTAAGACATTTTACTTCACATTGTACGATCATATACAGGCGCCTTTGCTGCTGCAGTGGATCTACCGTTTGCTTCGGGCTAACAGGGCTTGGTTTTCACATCAGAAGTTTACGATCGTGAGACCGAATATGAGTAGATTCGAAATTGCTTTTTTTTGTTTCTGGGTGTATTATCGGTTCAGTTGATTTTTATGTATATATTATATTATTTTGTGATAGTATGTACAAATTTAATTTTATCTAGCAGCTACGACAATATATATAGTTTATAGAAAAAGTAGACAATGGTATGTAGAATGAGTCATTCGCTTAATATAAATTCCATCCCTGGATGAGTAACATAATGGAAGCTCATGTAATAGGAGCATTCACGATAATAACTATACTACCCTATTGAGGTGATTACAAGCGTTTACCGAATTATTTGGTAATCGATAAGGTAGAATGTTATATTTGAAATAATATCAAAGGAATTCCATTACGAACATCAGCCGCCAAAGCTGATATAGGGTTTCTTCAGTAATAATACTGTCCGCGTTATTGAATGTATTTGGGAAATTCTTTTACTTAAATACATAGAATTAACTTTAGCTATGTTAATAAGCTTCTTTTTATTAGTTGAGCTTCAATAAATTCCATTAAAGAATTTCTTATTGTGTAACTATTTACCGGAACGTTTTGTTATGAAACATGCTCATTGTAAAAATGCTTATGACTCAAAATCTCGGTATATGCACGCAGCAATAATGTCCAATCAAGAACTTCTCAATTACTGGTTACCGTCCTTGTAAGATATGTTAATCACGTGAATATTTTTGTTTTGTAGGGTGCAATTAAAACTAGAAATGCAGTTGCATTGTAATGCAAATCTAAGATAGTAATTATTAAAAATATAACCGGGGATTCCGACTTTTAAGGTTAATACTCGTGTTTTTTGAATTTTAAGGTTAATTAATTAAAACACGTTCAGCGTTCATTACAACATTGTTTGTACCGCCCGCATTAAGCTTCTTTCCGCATTAAGTCTCTTTGCGGCTCGGTAGGAGCGCCACCAAATTAGGCTCAATTTTCGGCTAGCATAAAAGGCCTGGGTTGTCCTAAAGATCATTGGTTTGTAATTAAAACAAATAGGGTCAAAAAGGGTCCGCCTGAGGCGCCATGGGGCGGCGTCTGTGCTCGTCTCGCCGTCGCCATAGGCATCCAACCCCCTCATTATAAACTTAATCTAATTATTGAATTCGTACAATGTTGTGTTTACATTTTTTTCTAATTTGCTCCACTATACTTAAGATTGGACGCGTAAGCGCTAAATGGCACGTTTAGGGTAATATATCAAATGAATGCGAGTCACTGTTATGCCGTCGGCTGTTGTTCTCACGCTTTAATATAACGATATAAGCTTACTGTAGAGGAGCATCATTTTGTCATTTAGACGGTGAGAGATACCTGTAGTTATATTCGTCCTATTAATATTAAGCAATATACATTGCTGGAGATTCGTAGGCAGATGGGACAGGACCGTTCTATGTGGCAATTTTGGAGGACGCATATGTTCAGCAGTGGACTTTTGATAGGCTATTATGAAGATACGTTTTGGGTCATTTTTGTTAATAGTCTACTTATAATTCTGCAATATATGTATAGGCATTCTTGTGTATATCAAACATGTAATTGTAACTCTAAATATAATATTAAATGTTATTGTTTTTATGAGCATTTTATAAATTATCAATATTATTGACTTCTTCAAAGTTACTGGGTTCCAATCAGTGGGATTCAAATCCAGGAACTTCTTGGATTAAGAAGGGCAAATATTTGGTATCCATACATACGTTATCCAGTGGACTCTAACAGGCTGTTATGTTAGAGTCCAGTAGAAAACATACAAAATTGCAGATTGGCGATTGCAGTAGAAGACATTATACCTAATACCTTAGACAATGCTGCCCATAACCGGTCTACTTAGTTTTAGATTAGGTATTTTTCGACATGTTTATGTCGGCAAATGTCGGTAGCTATTTATATTATCAGGCCTTTCTCTAAGTCACCGTTTGCGGCACCTACGGGAAGAAAGCTAAGCCAAGCGTGGCAAAAAATGGTCGCTTTGTACATATGTAAATAAATCTCATCTCAATCAGTTACCAAGACACAGAATATTCTACTTTTGAACAGGATTATGTAAGTGATTTTCTTAAGTATTACGTAAGTATTTATTTGTTTATATATCAAGTCGCAAGCTTGTGCCTGACTTTTTGGCTATAAAATATTAAAGTTAAGAGAAAAGTGAAAACCTGGTTATTACAGCCTATAGCAACTGGAAATTATTTTAAAAAATAATGAGTCATACAAATATATATATATATATATATATAGTTTTTTACAATTTCCTTCAATCACATTATTGACAACTCATTTAAAAAGCGGAGTCTGGATGCCTGGAGTCATACCTTTCTATCGTCGATTCTCGTGGACCCCATCCATCATGTTCTGGAACGATGCAAAGCCACTAACGTCGCTGTCATTTCTAAATGTATGACATGAAAATCGCTCACAAATTAAAAGATTTTATTTAATTTATAATATTTAAAATATTTTAATTACGAACAGCTTATAATTTAATTTTTGAGTGTTGACAATACAAAATATTTTATAATCTTTGCACATTACAAATAACGGGGTCCTCAGAGGTTTTATTGATTTCCACATACTTGTCACTGAAACTTGTTTTCCTGACAACCTGATGCCGTATTAGGCTAAAATCTATACAGCGCACGTATACTTTGTTCAAACTTTACTTATTAAAAATTTGCCAATTGTCTACCTAGCTTAAATATTAATATTGAATATGATTTTATTGTGTAAAGATCATGCTAAACATGTTTTTGGGCGGGGGCTACTGAATAATCAATTTTGTGTATGTATTCCTTTATAATATTTTTACAATTTTAGAGGATATCTAACCTAAACCAACAAATAATTTCTTTATTATATTCTTAGTAAAAACAGACGTATCTTCAGACAGATAAGAGCAAAACAGTTCAATCAGTATAATATTCAAAACGACTTTCTTTTAAGTTATCAATAAAGTAAAAGTTAACTTAGTAAAGTAAAGTCACTTTTCAAAAACTAAAAATAACGGCAATTTTTGTGTTTAAATTCTATGATTTCAATGAATTTCTTTCGAACTTGGGTTTACAGTAGAGTTCGGCACAGTGGGAATAAAAAGGTAAACAAAATAAAAAAGTGACATTGAAAGTAGGACGTCAAGTAAATTTTGTGTCAAAGTTTTGATAAGATATACTTATAACACCTTAGATTTTATGTTACTTCAAAGCAATTACAATATGTCTTTGCAAAACTGAAAGAATGAAAAACTGTAATTACAATCATGTTGGTTAAAAGCAATAATCAATTTAAGCACAATAGGATTCTCATTAAAAAAAACTCATACAATAACATAAATTAGAATTTCCAATAAGGAATGAAGACACGGTACAGGTTTGGCTCATTAATACTCATTTGCTGGGATATTTACGGGCCAATTACGTTTTGGTGCAGAATATTTATACTTGCGAGGGTTGATTCATTGCGCTTTAGTGCAGCGTAGTTACTGTCTACCTGACGGTTTATTTCAGAAATGCAAAGTACACGACAAAACAAGCTTATTGTATTCTCCTATAGAAAAATCGTTGAACAAATGTAACTGCTAACTAATTATAGATTATGTTCAAGAAACTCATAGCTGAGACATTTAGCTTAAGAACGCAGAAAAATTCTTCTAACTAAAATAATATTATCTAAATATATAAATAAATATCTTCACGCAATTCCCAATACAGGGGTAGACAGAAGTCTAGTCTAGACAATTAAGTCCCTTCGACCCACCTTCCACCGAAGATATTTTCGGGACAACGTGACAGGTGGTGAGCCCGTCGCCGCCTTTATGTCCAAGCCAACGATATAATTCGTACATAAGTTAATATTATCTACCTGTATATAAAATAATATAATCTACCTGTACTTGTCAACCTTCTGCGACATAATGCAGGATATCACAATAGCTACGGTTAATAACTGCTCGCCTAAAGCTCATGAAATACGAGTTGGACATGGTTTTCCACCTGACGTGCCGTGGCATTGTGAATATTATTTATTTTTGTAAATATAATAGAACAAACTCAGAATAATCAAACAAGTAGCGAATAAGCAAAGTAAAATGTCAAAGCTATAACCTTCGATTTCAGACAGAATTATCAAGAAGACAGGTCAGGTATAAAATTAAATAAAAATGGGGAGAGAAAGGGGTGACAAGAATTATAATGACTTTGAAACAAAGTTCGTTACCTTCCGTTATTTTGCTTATCGTTTACAACAATAATTATAAAATTTATGTTCTTGCAATGTGACATGGTTTGAAATATATGAATATATTTTAAATCGAATTTGAAAAGTTAATATTTATGCTATTTTTAAAGTTTTAGTAATATTAAATTACAGATTTAACTCAGTTCCTCGATCCTGTACAACCCGATAGCCTAGTTGCTAATGACCCTAACTTCGAAGAGTAGGGTTGCGCGTTCGAATCCTGCTGGGAGCAAATATTTGTGTGATGAATATAAATGTTTGTACTCGAGTTATTATATATATGTATGTATGAAATCACAATGTACCGTGGACACCAAGACGACGACAGGCTTATTACATGTCCGATCAATAAATGTTGGATCCAAAGGACTTTTTATTCCAGAGATCTGTCAACCCCAGTGGGAAAAATGCGTGAATATATTAAAAAAAATACTCAGTTTCTCTCATTCGAACGTACTACACCAAAGAACTCAGCTATAGAGCTGGTAAAATAACGACAGTTACGAGTAATTAACTAAGACCTTCCTCACCTATCTAAGCCTTGATTTTTCCAGATATCTTAGGCGCTAGTTACAACGGATGTATCCGATAATGATACGAATCGCACCACTTTAATTTCCATGTAAGTACGCCCATGAATTTTATCTGATTTAACTGAAGTTGGCTTTATTGCTCAACATTTCCTTTGAATTAGTATATAACTTATAGCAAAGTCACGATAGCCGAATGGTTGGCTGATCGGAATTCGAGCCAAGAGACCCGAGTTTGATCTCTCAGGAGATAGGCTCGTACTAATGGATTTATTAATACTTATTTACGATTTATATCGTTGGTTTCGATATAAAGACGTCCCAAAAAATGCCTTCTGCGTAGGACTTAATTGTCTAGGCCTCTGTCTACCTCTATTGGGAATAGCGTGAAGATATATTTTTTTTATTTAAGGAAAGTGTGGATATGGTAAACTAGCAATCGATTCACTTTATGTATTGCTCTTACTTTTAAGAATACTGTTAGGAAACGAGAATGAAAAAAGGGAAAGAAATAGTAACAAATAGGGTCGTTAACCTCCGGTTACAACAGCCAGCGGACAAAACGCAGAAACACAAGATGTATCAAATTTACTTTTGGTTTTCTGTAAGACCTTTTTTTGTCGAATCACATGCTCAGTTGATTAGGAAGTAAATATAAATTTATAGTAAAAGTACATATAGGATATAAATTTTAAAACGCATCGTAATCTTTAAGTTTATATCAAAAAATTAACCGCCTAAATAGACACAGATGCAATTTTTCTCGACCATCGAATTGATAGAATAAAGTATGTCAGACTTAATAGTTTTCAGAGAATCAATTTGTATGCGGAACTTTAAACAATTTAAAGCGTTATTGTGTTCGCACGTAAGTATTTCAAAAATATATTTATTTCAACGTACAAAGAAACTCTAAATTTACAAAAAATATTTTTAAACTAGCAAGCAGCACTACTAATATAAAGATTACTAATATTCGTTGAACCACTCAAAGTTATATAATATCCGATAGTCGAAAACAGGCATCGAACCCGCGTTGAATATTTCTCAGTCCGTATTTTAACCTAGGTGTATCTAGGCTATTGGGGCTTAAATTTTAAAAAAAAAAACGTTAGCCTGGGCTTACTGCTGTTTTGCTGTTGTTTTACTATAGTAAAGTGAATTGTAATTATTGCTTGAACTCTTTAAAGTTGGTACATATGTATGATTTAGCTTTCTTTTTATAGAAAAGGGAGGCAAACGAGCAGGTGGCTCACGAGATGGTAACTGATTACCGCCGCCCATGAACACCCGCAATACCAGAGGCATAGCGAATGCGTTGCCAGCCTTAGAGTACCCCCCCCCCCTTCTCCCACCCCAGAATTGGTGGAGGAGGATGTGTGGGCCTCCGGTTACCTGCACTCACCAGACGAAACGCAGAAGTTTATTAGACTTCTACTTCACGCCGGTATTCTGTGAGGTCGTGGTACTTCCCCGGTTGAGCCGGCCCATTCATGCAACAACAAAAACTGACGCGTGGCTCTACCACTGTTAAAGCTATATCTATCACTGTTATAGCTATAAAACGGAGCTTGGAGTAATTCTTTGGATGGAATGGGATAGAATAAATTAGCTTTAAAGGACTTCTTCCTATTGGTTCTTCTTCGAATCGATACAGCAATCATGTTTACATAGTGTATGTAAGATATAGAGAGACCTGATCATGTACATATATTGTAAATGGACTGCTGAATGTGTAGCTAAAAATACATGACAAATTTAATTATTTCTTCTACTTACGCAAATACTACACACATTTAAAATAAAACGATTATTTACCGATTTTATCAAACTTTAAGCGGATTTAAAACAGGCGCTCTAAGAAGTCTGTGATTTAGTTTCAGGCAGACCCAAATTTTACATCAGATTTAAATAAGTTACTAAATAAATACATCTTAAATCCGCAAATAATAGTTTTATTTAAAATACGAATACTTTGTCAGTGAAATTTTAAAAATTCTTCAGTATCGTCCGCTTAAATACAATTAGCAATATATAGGTATTGGATCCTGTCATGGGAACTGCGGGACACGGGTCTGTCACGTCGACCATACAAATTACAAGCCGGCAACGCACGTGATCGCATTGACAGCAATTTTCCATACATATACTCACTCACATCGCATGATTCATAATGATAGACATAGAAGATCATTTCGAGTTTCTAAGCGTTTCATTTGCTAATGGTTCTGTTACACAACTGTTGAAGGCTCTATACAGATTAACAGTTAAATAAAATATCTAATTTTATAATGTGATCTTTGAAATCCGATAATCTTGTTGGGAGTGACTCTGCCTTTTAATCTAAAGTTTGAAACCCGCTTGATCTTAACATTTTGTATAATGTATGTTAATATTAAAGAGTTACAAATATTTCAGTCTAGATAATTATTTATCATGACGTGTGTTCATGGTGTATGAATAATATCACCCCTATCTTTCCGTGGGTATCGTAAGAGGTGACTGAGACAAAACCCTTCAAAATTGCAATGGATACCACAGACGATGTCATAGCAATATCGAAAAAATACCAGACCAAAATTAAAAAAGACGAAGACGGGCGTCTAAGTTACGAGGTAACGGGTAACACGATTGTAAACCCGCTGTTCAAGCCTGGCAATAATGGCAAATCTTTAAAGTGAACTTTTTCTGTTCGTTAAATAAGTTAAGTAATTATTTATAGTTATATACACTGCTTACTGCTGATCAAAAATAAGCTTTTGGATTTGAATGACAGGCATCGTTTCTCGGTATAACCTGTTTTTAGCCAAGTTTGCTATTCCTGCTGCATGAAAACGACTAGACTAGACCGGTGTAGGACTGCATAATAGCGGAATACCGGCGAGAATTCTTCGCTTTTAGTAGTTGGAGAGCCTCGATGTGCATCATTCCACAATTTTACGTGCCAGACTAAGTACTCACTCGTAACTCGTTTATCTGCAAAGAATAATAAAAAATTACTAAGAACGTGAAGATTTGTATACAGTAACAGATATCACAGTTAGTGATTTTCATCATCAGCTCAGCCGAATTAGATGATGACTCCCAGACGTAAACAACTTAAATACGTAAGAAAATTCGTGACATCGAATAGGTGTTATTTTTTTTTTCTAAACTAGAAATATAAAATAGCAAGAATCATGAACATAATATTCATTTAAGAATTCTATGGTAATTTGTATAGTTTTAGACATGAAAAGAAATAAAAACAAAATAATTGCCTATTATTATTTCCATTTGAATCTTATTAATTTAAATAGGTATTTGAGCTTTGAAAGCAGCTAGAGCGACATAAGGTGGAAGAGTTAATAGTATTTTATCACATACATATACTAAAAAGCTTGATACTCCTTTGTTACCAAATTGCAGGTACGATGGGGTTTTTGTATTGTTACAACAGGTTATATTAGGTAAAAGTGTACATACCTTAAATTAATATAAATATATGTTTAATATACACCCGAAAGCAATGAATCCGGGTCACTTAAAAAAATATTATATATAAATGATAGCTTAATGAAATAAATTGTGTTTAGTAGCCAATTACATTCTCCTTAAATGAAGTTATTAAAACTCCTTAGTTAATGAAGGTTATGTCATAAAAAAGTCAAATTTGAAAAGGGAGACTTAATTTTGCTTTTGTTTCTAATTTGTCATTTAAGTGGGTATATAAACCATATATCATGTCACTTACAACTGAAGAATGCACCAGAATCCTAACAATGCTGGAAACCAGCCGATGCCAGCGCGATACAGCCAGGACTGTCGGTTTGTCGCTGTCAACAGTACAAAGAGTTCTCCGACGTTACGAGGAAACAGTTTCTAGCCTACGTAGACCAGGAACAGGCAGACCAAAGTGAACCACAGCACGAGAAGATCGATACTAGGTGAACACCGTGCTTCGTAGTCGCTTTCTCACTGGAACTGAACTTACAAATCAGTTTCGACGTCTCGGAGGAAGTTACCCAAGGGCATGGACAGTAAGACGACGATTTGAAACTACAAACAACTGCAAATAGCCCTAGACTGGAGCGTAGTGATCGTAGTTTAAGAGTAAGATATGACAATAAACATTTAAATTGAAGATTGGTCGAAAGTTATGTTCTCCGCAGAATCAAAATTTATGCTCTACAAGCCCCATGGAAGACACAGAGTGTATAGAATACCAGGAAAAAGATTCAAGCAAGTATGCATATAAGAAACAGTAGCCTACGGCGGTGGGTGGTACTACTTTTGTGGGCCGGAATTTCATCTGAGAGAAGCACAGAACTGGTATTCATTGAAGAAGGCTCTTTAACTAGCGTTAGATATGTGAAAGAGGTCCCTAATGAACACGCTGAGCCATTTTTTATCAATTTGGGTGATGATTTTATTTTTATGCATGAATATGCCTGACACAAGAGATGAACCTTATTCCAGTGTGAGTGAGTGTACTGAATGGCCAGCATGCAGCCCGGATATCATCCCGATCGAGCATACAAGGACAAGGGACGAGCTAGGGAGATGAGTAAAGCAAAGAAATCCACCCACCAATCAGGCTTCGTGAGCTTAAAATTGCTCCCGCAGAGGAATGGGAGAATATTTACCAAAATCGTTTAAGAAACTTGGTGTACAGTCAAACTCCAACTGCGGTAACACATTCCATTACTGTGTGCACGAGGAGGCAATACAAAATATGACATGTTTCCTATTTTTGTTCTAAAGCGAGATCAGCAGTTTTTTCTTCTTTATATAATTTTTAATAAATAAAATGTACTAACTTATAAACTAATTATGTTTTTCTCTGTTTGTCGAGTGTCAAACTGTCAGTGAAAGTGCTGTTAAAATCGTTTCAGAGATTAGCCGGAAGAAATAATTACAGAAACAGTTAAATAACAAAAAATTGTATTTTGGTGTACGTACCGCATAAACAAGAAGTAAAAAACCGTTATTTCAATATTACAAACTGACACTCCAATTTTATATGTATAGATGTAACAATAAAAGCCATATTAAAGCAACAATAAAATTGTATTTTTTATGAAAACGCTGTTCGTACATAGCATTATGTATACGGTTTCCGTGAGTTAGTTGTATAAATGCACTTACCCATATCTACTGAACATCATCGCGCCGGCACAAACGGGTCGAAAACTGCATAATCAGTATTACATAAGCAAGATCTGATAGGGCTTCACGGTGCACCTACGGCTGGGCGTGCCGGGAAAGGGCGGGCTCCGTGTTCTTAATTCAAATTGCCAGTTACGGCCCACGCGAACTAGTTGCACGCAGATAAAATAATGTTATTTTTTATTTGCAACGTTTTAGTGAAAGAGCAATTTTAAAAATCGTACAAAAGATTACATTCTTACATTATTTTTATTCCAAATATAATTAGAAATATATTAACAGGTGTTATAATTTGAATATATTCTCCTCTCTAAGGGACAAGTGGCAAGGGAACTATGTAGCAAAATACCAGAACTAAGCTTGCAGTTGACAGACAGCAGAATATATGGTGCGTCTACGGTTCACTACTGAAAAGAATTTAATTTTTTCACTTCTTCTCTTATGATGAAATTATTATTAACTATATTTTATGAATCTAACAAACAGATAAAATTTAAAAAAGAAACGAAAACCGTAACTCTATCGTATCGTAATCTCTATATTCTCTGAATTAAATATATTTAGCCATACTTTGTAAGTAAAGTCTAAGTACTCAAAATATCTAAAAAAAAATTAAAATACTATGTCAGCTGAAATTATTTTGTTGATACTTATCACCAAAATCATTTCAGCTGACTTTAGACAACCCAGATATCCCAAATACCAACATCAAACATGCTTATTAGCTTAGGAGATTCTTTGTGGCGGCATGTGAGCGCAGTCTTGATAGCGACGCGGTATATAACACAGGTGTATAACCGAATCCGCATGCCCCGTCAGGATGGTGATAGCGAGCCGATAGAGGCGTTCGTATCCAATAAGCGGCAGGAACGTAAAAATCGAGGCTTTCCTGCCGATCTTCGCGGGCCTGTTTCGGTGATTATCTGTGTAGAATCGGACGTGACGCGAATGTTAACTGCGATGCGTAACGATTGGTTGGGAACGTCACGATAGCCGAGTGGTGGGGTGGTCGGCATTTCGAGTCAAGAGACCCGAGTTCGATCCCAAGGTGGCAAGCTCGTACCAATGGGTTTTCAAGAACTTATGTAAAAATTCTATCGTTGGCTTGGACATAAAGACGGCGACGAGCTCATCACCTGTCACAAGCACTTGTCCTATGGAGTTAGAAGCAACGGTACCACAAACATCCAGACCCGGGACAATATAGAAATTTTTTTTTACTAAATTGAGCCGTCTACGAATCGAACCTGGGACCTCATAGATGGTGACACATGAACGTCTCTCATTCACGGAGGTCGTGAATCATTTTCATATTCTCATATCTAAAACAAACTGAAAGGGAACGTGAGATTTTGTAAACGAGGGAAGCAGATCGCGTGTCTACGGTCGATTAACAACGGCTCTTATTCAAACCTTAAGGATATCTCAATCCCGGTATTCAATAAATTGATTGCCTTAATAAACGTCATTAGTCAATGGAGGCAGTGTTTAAATCAGGCTGTACTTAGATCGCGTGCTTACGACGCTACCGTGTTAACAGCACGCAGAGGCTTTTTTTAAGGAACCTTTGCCTCTGGGCAAGTAAAAAAGTAACACTTCGTATATATTAGCTGTGGCGTACAAAACACTGGCGGCTAAATGTTATTTCATATTTATGATACAAGGAGACAAGCATTCTTTATGAAAACAAAGAAGTAATGTTTTTGCGCACGCAAAGCATGTCCTTAATTAATTCTGTGCCCTAAGTGAAACTTAATGTATTTTATTTGATAAATAAAGGTGAAAATTTACACCAACAAGTTGTGATAGCCTACAATTTTATATATGAGTTAATATAATGTAACATGTGATATTTTTATTTTCGATCAGTTTTAAAATATTTGTATATTTCGTATTTTTATTATGGAAACTATTACATTTTTAGTAAATTATACTGGCAATTGAATCAGACAAACTCATTACGTATATAAGGCAGGAGGAGAGTAATTTTAATAGCAATCGTTACTGACATATAAGAATAAAAAAAAGTTAAATAGAAAAATATGAGACCGATGACAGGCAGCTATGGTCGGTTCTGTTCACTTCCCAAGCATGGAAATTAATGCAAATCCTCCTTAAAGGAGTAGTTTTTACCGTATGTACAGCATAGTGGACTTTTGCAAACCGTGATGAACTCGGGTCTCTTGACTCGAAATTCCGACCACCCGACCACTCGGCTATCGTCACTCCATAAAATTTTAAGAAGACATACATTCAAATCAACATTGGCTTGAAAGATAATAGATTTATTGCTATTGAAAACATTATAAAGACTTTTATATATATAAAGACTTTTATTATAAAGACAAAGAAAGAAATTCTGCAGTAAAGATTCTAAAGACATTCACTCTTTAAAGGCTAAAAAAAACAATAAAGCATTCGAATTTTCCCATGTGGACTGCTAGGTGTGATGCATATAATTTTGTTCATCTATATCGATTACAATGGCTACCAGCCAGCGATTTTCTCACAACCTTACCATGAGAACTTCAATCAGACGGGTTATTTTAATGGTCGCGATTATCGTACAATCAATATCATTTTTCCGCTGCAGTACGCTATTATTAGGCAATGCCATAGTTTATTTTATTGCTACTCTTGTTGCCTTCATTTCTTGTGTCAATTAAACTCGCTTAAAAGGCTAACTAGCCTGAATATTCATGTTTATTAATTTTTTCCTTTTTCTTTTCAAAAGTACAAACGTACATGTGAACTTTTTAAACTTTTTCCTCATAATAAAAACAGATTTAAAAGATGATTGATATGTTGATTAAGATTTAAAGCTGACTAGAGAATATGTGGAGAAACTGAATCCAACCATAAATCTTACCTTACATTTCTTCTCTTTCTAACCTACATATCCAATGCTGGGCATTCACCAAAGGCGATATGCTATAATCGTCACGCTTTGGTAAAAGTAATTAACGTTCGCAATACCACTAACATTATATATTTCAGAATCACATGCTGAAATGTAATTATTTTATTAAAAAAAATATCTCCATGCCATTCTCAATGATGGGGTAGACAGACTTTTGTAGAAATTATTTTAAGTTTGTTATATTTAAATCGAACGGCAGTGATGATAAACGTGGGAACAGAATTTAAAATACAAAACGTTAAATTTGGCGAAGCGCATTCCTGTCGCAGTGTATCGTCTTTTGAGACTTACATTATTTTGCTGAGGATTTCTATAGAGATGAAGTAAAGTAAAATACACTTTTTTTTACAACTTTTTTGTAGTCTTTCCCCAAAAACGTTCTAAATTAATAAATTCCGACTTAAATTATCGTATCAAACTACATTTTACTTTGGGAAATTATCTTCAATATAAGCTTCATTTCCACTGCAATTCATATGAGAATCCTCACCGGTTGTTCAACTGGCCAAAAATAAATAAAAATAAATAAAGATCTACACGCAATTCCCAATACAGGGGTAGACACACGTATAGTCTAGACAATTAAGTCCCTTTGATCCACACACACAAGGTGACTGGTGGTGAGCCCGTTGCCATCTTTATGTCCAAGCCAAAAATATAATTCGTAAGTTTTTGAAAAAAAAAAAACCATAAGTACGCCTGCCACCTGGGGATTGAACTAAGGTCTCTTGAATTCCGATCACCCGACCACTCGGCGTATTAGAAGGTGAATATGTATTGAAGTACCTACTTATTCAGTGACGTTTCTTGTCTAGGGATATATTGTGAAAGATATAAGGCGTTATATATATTTGATGGTAAAGTAAAATAAATATGTACATCTTTGGCTTGGAAATAAATACGTCGTCAGGCACACCATTAGTCACGTTGTACTAAAAGTGACTTCGGTGAAAGTGGGTCGAAAGGTCTTAATGTCTAGACCTCGTCTAGGCCTGTATTGGGAATGGCGTGAAGATATTTTTGGTGATTTCATAGTTACAATTTGTGTCGACTCGTAAACGATTCTGTTTCATATTACTATTTTATGTAAGATAATTTCGTGCAAAAACTATAATAATCATTACATGTCGTCTTTTCATTATTTTTTAAAATAAGACACGTTACCACTCTTTTTAAATAAATAGTTCACAAAACCTCCCAATAAATCATAATCTTTTATTTGACCAAATGTAAGTACTATGCATAAATTATTATGTTTTTATATTAAATTAAAATATAAAAGTACTACGGAGGTTGCGTCAACTCTGTATGATGCACGTAAATGTAATCAATTCTTTTTTAAACGGTCGCGGTGCGCACGCGCTTTGTGGGTGGATTTTTTCACGTTTCTCCGCGATTAGAACTCCGAACTCCCATAACATCGCTTTATTGTTCCGACAACCAAATACCAGCAACATATGATTATTTACGTATTAGGACCACTTTTAAAACTTGCTTCATTTTAAAGATAAAAGTTATTCATATTACTTTCCCCTTTGTACTATGTCGATGATGACGTTGTGGGGCGCCTCATGTGGGGCGCGGTTTCGCGCACGTGTGAAAGTGAATGATTCGGAAATTAAGTTTGACTAAGTAAGATAAAGATAATCCTCTAAACCTTAATTACTAAAATTGTTGAACGTTCAATAAACTTCTTTTAGTAATGAAAGGCAACCGCGGATTACAGTGTATAATATCATAGATATGAATCTGACTACTGAAGAAAGTAATTCATGTATTCCCAATTTGTTACCTTTTTCTCTGTGAAAGTCTAACCCAAATACGGTACATTCTAGGTCAAAACAAAAAATGTTCCACGAATTAATCCAGGGCAAGTTGCAAAATCCAAGAGATGTATGGTAGTTTTTTAAAGATACACAGACTGACACAGACGTATATTATAGCTCTAGAGAAAAATATTTGGAGGCTGAACTAGTGTATGAATTACCTTCACCAAACTAACTATCTAGTTTGGTTAGTGTTCTGACAAAAAACCAACGCTATAGCATCAGTAATGAACATAATTCTATGTCGTTCCGTATTTTATCCACCCGTATACTTACCTACGCTGTGAAATGTGGGTCACATTTCACAGCTTTCATATCTTCACGTTTTTTACCTATAGGGGCAGACAGAAGTATGGACAATTAAGTCCTTTCTTATCACCTTCCACTGAAGCCTATTTGGTACAACGTGGACCCTATCGCCGTAATCGTACACAGTAACGGTATAATATAAACCTAAATTTGATCGTTGATTATAACTGTTATCAATGACATGCTTACCTAAATTATTTAGAAGTTCAAATGCGCAAAAGTGGAGTTCGGTCCTCTATATTGAACACATGTAACATGCACTCAGACTAAGAATAAGAAATATGGTAGAGTACTTAAACTTTAAGGAGAAGAACATCTTATCGCCCTAAAAGATTTAATGACATTAATATAAACTGTTTTACAGTTATATATATGGTGATTTTTGTCTTTGATGTGTTTGCGCTTGACTTTGGTCCCTGTAAAGAGACGTAAAGGCTTTCTATGTGATGCGGCTTGCGTCAACATTTACATAATGGGTACTTGGATAAGAGCCAGGGCGCCATCAGAAGCAGCTGAATCTGGTTAGTTGCGTAAATATAAATCATTGAGAAGACTACTTATTTTTCTTTTGCCGTAGAAACATCAGGTACAATAGGGCCGCGGGATTCAGGCGCGGCGCAGTTTCTAAAAGTATTCGCAACTGCTCCACATTTTTAAAATATAATTTCCAATTCTGATATTGTCTTCACGCCATTTCCAATACATAGGTAGACAGAGGTCTAGACTGTTAATTTCTCTCGACTCACCTTCAAGCGAAGACATTTTTTGGGACAACGTGACAGGTGGCGAGCGAGTCCCTGAAAGTTTTTGAAAAAACCCATTGGTACGATCTCTGAACTCGAATTCCGATCACCCAACTACACGATATTATATATAGTCACGATATTTTAATAAGGTAAAAATTTTTATTTTTATTTAAGCAGAAACTAATTCTGGAACAATGTAAACAATTTTGATTTTGTTTCGCTGGGAGGCAAATGCATTATCTCTATATTACTATATCTAGGCAGGTATAATTTTTATCGTATTAACGTACGAAACGTACGAAACCGCAAGAAGTACATACTGTCCTACGTATCAATATCGAGTTGTACAAGTACATTGATTTTTGGACTTCCAATGATTATGTTCAAGTACATAACATCAAAGCGCGTGCGAGATTACTTTTAGGTGTGATAGTAAACGTCATATTGCAATTAAGACGTTAAAATGGAATCTTGAGTTAATTATAATTTTATTTAAAGC
The DNA here is from genome assembly GCA_029286605.1 of Sericinus montela. Lineage (NCBI taxonomy): Eukaryota > Metazoa > Arthropoda > Insecta > Lepidoptera > Papilionidae > Sericinus > Sericinus montela. The sequence goes on from JAGSMR010000020.1 coordinate 2,249,632, forward strand.
ACTTGACCTTAAGTGACCCGGCCTCCGACCTAGTGCCCTTGCGGATCGCATACGGGCCCTGATTGGAATTTATCGCCCTCCTGCCCTGTAACTTTGCGCGGCGTGCTCTTAGGCTTTTTAATTTTTTTTAGGCCGACATGTAGTAAGCATTAATTTGAAGTCGGTACCAAGTTTTAGTATATTTCGGTTTCAAAGTTGAAAAATAATATGTCGTCTAATTTTACACAATACTGTTAAAGATATTAATCTTTCAATATTGCAAGCTGATGAATATGTTAAATATACTAAGACATCAATTACTTCAGTTCCTAGTGATCACTGAAGCATTAGAAAGTATTAATTTTAAATAAAACTAGATAAAGTAAATAAATTTTATTGTAATATTTGTCTATCTGCACACCGTTAAGTTTCAGCTGCGCTATAGCAAGTATACTTTTAAAACCAAGATATTTGTCTTGTTTTTCAGAACAGCCTATCAAAAGTTTACTCCTGAACCTAAGCTTCCCCTAAAGATAGCCAAAAAGAGCAGTCCTGTGCTACCGACATCCATTGATCTAATAAATAAATAAATAAATATCTTCACGCAATTCCCAATACAGGGGTAGACAGAGGTCAAGTCTAGACAATTAAGTCCCTTTGACCCACCTTCCACCGAAGATATTTTCGGGACAATGTGACAGATGGTGAGCCCGTCGCCGCCTTTATGTCCAAGCCAACGATGAAATTCGTACATAAATTTTTGAAAAACTCATTGGTACTGCCACCTGGGGATCGAACTCGGGTCTCTCGACTCGAAATTCCGACCAACCAACAACTCGGCTAATTGCTCTAATAAAGATATATAATTAAATTGAAATCAAATATTATTAATAAAGACTTATAATTTATAATAAAATTGGTTGGTACCTGTTTATGTACAGTAAAATGTGTTTTCACTTTCCTCATTTACTATACACTAACTTCGCTGTTGCAGCATGGTTTTAGTCTTTGCCAGTGACATGGTCGTGCCCTAGATTTTTTTATAAGCTTGATTACAAGAATGACCATCAAATGGTATTGGATGACACAATTTCTGGTCCAAAACTCTCAAACATACTTAATTTTCTACTCTACTCTAAAAAATATTTAATTGGTAATATAAAGCTTAGTATACACTGTAGAGAGTATCGATTTCTTTCACTTTTGTAAAGGAAAAGTTTCTTCACAAAACCTGTACCACAAGAGTATAATGATTTGCAGATTTTCTTATGTCGCCGTACCAAGACTCCTGAGAAAAGCTGATGTTCAGCAATGTATTGTATAAGGGAATATATCAGGTAGTGCATACTGTGCTGCATACTGTATTCCATGTACTATTTTTTGTTTTAGTTCCGAAATTACTTTTTTATTTAGTGCAAAGCAGTTTTATTAATGTAAGCTTTAATTCGTTTCAATTTCTTCCCGTGGGTTTCATTGGTGGTCACTAAAAAAGAAAAAATAAGACGTGTAATCCTTCTTGTGCAGCTGGACATAAAATACCTGAAATTTGCAAAAACACTTCTAGACTTACTACTTCTAACATAGGTCCGTTAATCGGATACCACGCAAATCGAATGGGTCCATCGCAATAACGGAATCGCTAGCAATACAATAAATAACAAATTGTCAGCACCATATAAGTCAGGATGGTCTATATTTCGGTGTGAACCAGCGGCAAATAAGTCAAGGGTCGCAGCCGGAGTCGGCGGTCGACAAACTGCACCATTGTAAGGCTATTACAAAACGTAAGGCTATAGACGCAAATAGACGCTCGTGTAAATTTATTTTGTTGGATTAGTTTGATTTTTATATGGTAGTGTTTTTAAAATGCTGTTTAAAATGTATATATTAGGTAATGGAATAAAGTTAGTTATAAATCGCTGAAATCATGCGGAAATTATTCGTATATCTAATATATATATATAAAATTTTAGTACGAATTATGTAGTTGGCTAGGTCATAAAGACGGCGACTGGCTCACCACCTGTCACGTTGTCCCGAAAATACCTTCGGTGAAAGGGACTTAATTGTCTAAACTAAACTAGATCGGGAATTGCGTGAAGATATTTATTATTTTTATCTATATCTCAATAATGCCACTCGCCATACTCAGAATTTAGTAGATGTTCTCTGTATACAGAATCAATAGGTAGTGCAACAAATATTTTTAGAATAAATATTTATAATTATACACATATATTTATCTTATCTTTCTTTATATCCGAAACCATTATCGATCTATGATAGTCGGTTGATTGTATGATTGGAATTCAAAAGAGGAGATACTATTTCAATCCCCGGGAAAGTCCGTCCCATTTAGTTTAAACGACAAAAAATATATACAATATGTATCTTTCATTTGGACACTTAAACAACTGGCATACCACCTGTCATGTTGACCCAAATAAACTTCGGAGAAGATTAGGTTGTAATGATTAAATTGTATAAACCTTTGACAACTGTAGTATTGAGACTACCCAACTCTAAAAGTTGATGATGTAATAGCCGTGTTTTTAGCAACTCTTCCTTCGAAGTTAAGGGTTGCAGATTTGAATCCTGATAAACTGAAAAAAAAAGGTAAGCATTTGATATTTGTATCTAGTCATGGATGTCTATATTTAGGTATTAATATTAATGGATGCAAATATGTATCTAGGTGTGTTGCGAGTATATTTTACAGTATTAGATACTATGATGAAGATAGGCTCATCTCCTATCACGTTGTCTGAAATAAGCTTCGGTAAAAAAGTGGGTCGAAAGGACTTCACGGTTTAGACCTCTACCTACCTGCATACGAAATTGTATGGTATAGAAAATAATAAAAACAATATCTTTTTCAAATTGCCCGTTTGAAGTTGCGTAGCAGCGAGAATACTAATGAAATAATCCTAAATAAACACCACGATATCTATTTCATTCGGCTTCCTTTCTCTAAAACTTCGTTTACAACCATTTTGGTTGTAAACGAAGTTTTAGAGAATCATTATTTATTGTTAAATATTATTAATTGTTAAAATAATTAGTACTTACCTATGCAAAACTTGGTTCTTCAGGTAATTAAATACGTAAATATTTTTAGAAAACAAAATTATTAAATAACACTTTCAATTTATGAACATTTTTCATACAACATTCATATTATTTTGTTTATTAACAATGCTTCTAAGAATGTGCAGTTACGTTCTCCTAACTCATGCGCCTAATAAGCGGCAACATTCGTCGGACGCGTCGACAGCTCGTTGCGTTTTGCCGCGAGCGGCGCGCATATTTGTGAACGCCATCTAGCGCTCTAGTTACGACACGAGTTACGATGAAAGCACAACCTCAAAGCGTATCTTCATGTTATATGAGCACGTCAGAATATTTTATTACAGGCAAGCATTACTCGCTCGCGTCTACTAGAGTCGGAGGAGCGTTACAGTATATGTGCTCAGAATGAGATATTTCCATGGAAACAAAGGCTGAATGTGTCTGAGTATATAATTATTATACCCTCATACGTAGTTGGACTTTTTGGTTTTCCTTTCCATTAGAGCTTGAGAACGCCATCAGGTCTAGGTTCCTGATCGTTTCCCGATAGTTAATCTATAGAATTGCCGTGTTTATCAACGTAAGACTATTCTTTCGACCCATACTAAAAGTGTAAATGCATAACCTGAAATCAAATTATGAATGAAGTTTATTAAAAAATTTAAACATTTGCTATTACAGCCACGCGTTATTCAACAATAGGTTACTATATTAGATAGTATAATAAGTATTCAATGATATTCACGTAGTTACGGTATCCCAATAATATTTTCGGTGGAAGGTGGGTCAAAAGGTCTTAATTGTCTAGACCTCTGTCTATCCCTGTATTGGGAATGGCGTGAAGATATTTTATTTTATTTTTTTATTATGTTAACCCGATGGTCGAGTTGGTAGTGACCGTGGCTTTGAAACTAAGGGTTGCGGTCTAGGCCTGGGTAGGCCTAACTAGGGGAAACCATTTATGTGATGAATATGAATGTTTGTACATGAGTTGACGTTTATATGTATGTAAACTATACTATACCGTTAGCTTAAATATTAAGACAGTGATGGGCTCACCACCTGGGTCTAAAGAACTTCCTTGTCTAGACCTCTGCCTGCCCCTATTATAGGCATAATGAAAATTCTTCCATATATTTTGTACGTCATCAGTCACGATAGCCGAGTGGTTGGGTGGTCGGAATTTCGAGTCAATAGACCCGAGTTCGATCCCCAGTTGGTAGGCTCGTACCAATGGGTTTTTCAAAAACTTATGTACGAATATCGTTGGCTTGGACATAATGGCGGCGACGGGCTCACCACCTGTCACGTTGTCCCGAAAATATCTTCGGTGAAAGGTGGGTCGAAGGGACTTAATTGTCTAGACTCGGCCTCTGTCTACCCCTGTATTGGGAATTGCGTGAATATTTTGTATGTGAAGATATAAAAAAAAATATATGGAATATTTATTTATTCTGTTATAACATGTTCATATTGTATAACTAACCACAATTATACGTAATAATAATGATTTCTTGTATTTACGCGAATACTACATATTTTTAAATAAAATAATTTTCGGATTTTATCGCGTTTCTAATTAGTTTTAACAAACTATTTAAATTAAATATTTAATTATTTTAATTTTTCTGTATTTTAATTATTTTATTTTATTTTAATAATTTAATATTTTAATATTAATAATTTAAATATTTGTAAAGCATCCGAAACGTCGGGAAATAAAAACAGTTTGTAAAAACTAATTAAAAACGCGATAAAAACCGAAAATCGTTTTATACGTAATAATATTAAAAAAAAAACATTTAATAAAAGAACTTCTTTCTATTGTTAAGTTTATTAGAATTGGAAAAATCTGATTTTATAAAAACTGATTATTAGTCATGCATTCGTCTATAAAGATTGAGTTACTTATAATGTAAGTCGCGCGACCACATAATATTTTAGCAAAAATTGGTACATACGTTCATTCGTACCGGAACTTATTGTATATATTGATAATATGTGAAGAATAAAGTGATTCATTATAATATGTAAAACACCAAAACTGAATGATTATCAATATTGCAGGCACCTTCATTGTTTTCGTGGCTTGATCTTATTTGCATATAGCCTTCCATCTGCATCGAGCCACATTGATCGATTCAACATCGAGATTACATCGATGTTGCCCTCTCACTCGTTTTATTTTCTCTTCCGCTGCCCATTCAGTGATGCATTGAAATTTTACACCGTGAATAAATAAACGATTCGTCGATGTAGGTCCGAATGAAATAAAGTTAATTCTATTTAAACTACGACAGCTAAACACAAGTAAAAATAAAAAAATACTGAATTGTTGACGTTTAAAATGCAAACACTTAAGTCTTTAAAAAAAACGATGGAACCTTAAATATTTTTTGTTGATTTGCTGTTTTATTTATTGAAAAAGAAACAAATTCATTTCATAATTTATTAATTATTGTTTTAAATTTATAATATATAAAAATTTATTAGTTATTTGTTTCATTTTTTCAATTTTCAGAATCGGATAGATTAGCTCCAGAGAACACATTCTACATACAAACTTACAACAGCAAAAGTTTTTCTTCTAATAATATTATTGCAGAACATAAAGACTGCTTAATTACACTAAATTATAATGCAAATAGAATTCGCTAACGTATAAGAAATACTTCATTTAATGTTTCTTTAATTAATTCTTAATACCACAATGAATGAAGATATAAATATATAATACAACCAATTCGACATAACCAATCTTTATTGTTCCATTTCATGCATACTAACTCTAAGTTATGCTTACAGCTGTTTGGCATCAGCGACTAAAGCTTAGATAAGATGATATCCTTGTGTGATTTAATGTTTAATAGTATTTTTATACTGCTATACAACTACAAAATCAGACATCATTTTAATTTCAAATAATACAACCAATATGAAATTGGTATGGACTTTCTAATTTTTAATACCATAGATTACATATTTCGGTATTGCGTAAATAGGAGCACATCACTAAACTGCTAAGGCTTGCGTGACCTCTGCCCTTCGCCCGCGCGCCTTCTCCGCCCCGCGCGCCGCACACATGCCTCGCTTGGGGCGATCCCGCCCCGTGCCTTTTTAGCATCAAAGAAAAAATCGATAGCGAAAAAAATCTTTTACTTATCGTATGATAGCGCAATTTGCTGATGATTTTTTTTTAATGGGGAGTCCGTTAAAATTAGATAGCACAAAAGTTTGTGTATTATAACATTAACTAAAATTGAGTTGTTCATTAATTGCTGCGTAGTATTTTTATAATAACTCGTCTTTACCTCTTTTATTTACCTCTTCTCATCAATCATTACAATATTTGCCAGACGCAAATACTCGTAAATAGATTGATTTCGGGCAATAGCGCTTATGCTGCGAGGTGTACGATAAGTGTATTACTTGTTGAATAAAACGATGGCGAATACTCCTACACATATTTATTTTCATCACAAAAATGTTCCATACGGACTAAGCCGCGTACCCTGTCTTGTATATATTTAAGTTCGTAAGTGGTATCTCAGAAGCTACCCTAACAATTTCGATATTTTTATTTAGATAGTGATTTAAATTCAAGTCTTCTGTTGTTTGGTTGGTACTTACCAGTAGATCTTTCTTTTGCTCTCGCTTATTGTTTCCGTATAGGCAAATAATTAAAATGCAGGCCATAATGTACTAAGTAGTAGGTAGAGATTTGAGTTGCTAAACTAAAAAACTTAATTCACTTTTAAGCTTAAATATATCTGAACTAAGCGTGCGTAAATAGCTTAGCTTGATTAAAAAAAAACATTGTTATTAAAGTAACTGCTCCATTATTTAAGTACATGACTTTATAAAAAAAATATAAAATAAGATACGAAGCACGCGATCCTCAAAAAAACATGTGTTCATCATCAAGTCTCGCCTCAAATAACTCACATTCCATGCATTATTCTTTTGAAAGCTATTCAAACAACAATGCCCGATAAAAGTCGGCTTGACTCAATTAAATCTTAATTCGTACAAAGCAGTCGATTAATGAAATTATGTCGGCATTTACTCGAGTTAACCATCAAATGAATACAATGGGCTTAAATAGTAACAATCAACTCAAAGGATCCTCGAAATCACGACGCAACAAAAGCCCTAACTAACCCAGCTTGCCTTACAGTGACTATTAAAATTTAATGACATGATTTATTCCGAAAAAATAAAAACGTACGAGAAAAGGGTACGATGTTACGATCCATTTTTCATAAAACGCAGTTGGTAGCAAATGGTCAAATAAAAAATGTTTAACCGGACCGACACTTTATGAAAAACGCACTCTGGCTGTGAGCGGGCTTTGTCATCGCTCGGGGAATTTATTCATGCTTACCTGTTGAGCCCCAACCGTGAATAAAATATTAAGAATATTCCATTTTTCTGGATTCATATTGCATAAGGCGCATCAGTACCACGAAAGTACTGTTTGGAACGAATGTTTTTAATTTGAACTTGGTTCAAATTGGGAGGAATTTGTTGAAGTAGTTAATAATGAAATCGAAAATTTACAAATTTTGGGCAAATATGTTACACTCATTCACTTTTACCGTTTAGTAATAAACACATGGCTACATAAAATATTAATCGATAACTTAGTCAAAAAATTATACTGTTTTATCACAAGTTTACATAAATGAGTTTCTTTTACTCTTTTTGATTTTCAATATCTACCCTTGCGGCAGGCAGAGGAATAGACAATTTAGTCCTTACGCCGCACTTTTCACTGAAGTTTATATGAAAACGTAACAGGAGATAAGCCTATCCCACTTTTAGTCTCGGCTTGGACAAACGATGAATTATACTAAAATAGATTCATATTCAACACACAAATATCTGCTACTAGCGGGCTTCGACCCCGTAACCCTTAGCTTGAAGGCAGGGTCGCTACCATATATCCAATTAAGGATTTACAAATAAAAATGTAAAAAATGATGACTTTCAAAAAGATGATAATACAAAAAAATATTTTTTATAATATTATGTACCTATTGAATGTGTTTTGAAGTTCAGCAACCTTGACCATTCCTAAACTTTGTATCATTAAATCGACAGCAATATTTAAATTTCTAAAATCGATATGGTAATGCGGTAATGTTATATAATATACACCAATTATAGTTAGCTATCAATCCGAAAAAAACATGAATAACAATTTTAGCACAATTTTTACGTATGTAATCTAGGATAGAAGCTAGGACTTTTTATCCATTCCGAAATTTACTAAAATCCGTAAGCTATTAATGTGTGAAAGAGTAGTAAACATTCTTCAACACTCACAAACATTCGCATATAACATAACTTTGACATACGAATGCCAATAAAATTGTACTATAGTTTTAAAATTCAGTGACATAACAAAAATAAACAATTTATTTTAAATAAAAGGTCGGAACTTTCGTTCAACTCAATATGGAAAAATAATATTTGGTCATTCACTTGGTGGTAGCCATCTCATTTATAATATTTTATAGAAATCAACAAAACACAGTCGAGAACATTACCATGGACTATACAAAACGTCTTGCCCCGATTTTGTACGGCATTTTTATTGGAAATTAGTTATGATTAGTGTGACGAAGATTTTTAGAATCTTTTGAATATATTTGAATTGATCTTACCAAAAAAAACTTATCAAATCGTTATATTGTGATATAATACCTTTGTGATCGCATAATGATACAATGTAATTGATAAATTATATTTATGAATGTTTTTCAAGAAGTAAAATATGTATAATCAACTACTAATGTCATAAACTATTCTTAGATTTAGAAAAAAAGTATCTTCATGCCATTCCCAATTCTGGGGTACACAGAGGTCTATACAACTATGACTTTTTATCGTATTTTTCCACGGAAGACATTTTAGTATGTATATTTAACCCATCAACTATACAACGCATCTTTTTTCGTCTCTTTGAATGCAGAACAGAACTGTCGTGATACAGTGTTATGTTTATTCCCGGAAATTGTCAAGTGATTGGCATGGATTTTAATAATGATTTTCAAATATAAATAATTATATAATCATTTGGAAACTCTTTTTCTTATTCCATAATTAGAGATGTTAGTATAAACAAGGCTTTCTTTTAAGTCACGATAGCCGAGTTGTTGGGTGGTCGGAATTTCGAGTCGAGAGACCCGAGTTCGATCCCCAGGTGGCAGTACCAATGAGTTTTTCAAAAACTTATGTACGAATTTCATCGTTGGCTTGGACATAAAGGCGGCGACGGGCTCACCACCTGTCATGTTGTCCCGAAAATATCTTCGGTGGAAGGTGGGTCAAAGGGACTTAATTGTCTGGACTTGACCTCTGTCTACCCCTGTATTGGGAATTGCGTGAAGATATTAATATTAACTTTCTTTTAGGCTTTCTGCCTGGTTTGATGCCTCTGCAGCACAGCATCATTTAACCATCTGATGTTGGTATTGGATCGTTATGCTAGAGTTATTTCAGGCAACTTGGACAAATTATGGAGCTGGTCAGCGCTCCAACCAACACATCCTGGTAACTCTAACATTGCCTTGTCGGCATCTACTTATATGTTATTCGCAGCTAACTTCCATATGTGATGCCGTTCCTCTATCCGCCACCTGCGGACCGTAGAATTATCTACCAGCTTCACCAAGAAATAAACAAGTAGTCTTAAAATAATAAAACTATTTTTTATAAGCTTATTCTGCACGCCGTGACAGACGTAGAGTCACCGTCTTATTGTCCAATCTAACGGTACAAATACTTACATACATATATTTACTTAGACGTAGAAATATCCAAGACTCGAGTACATACATTTTTATTCATCACACAAATGTTCGCTCCTAGTGGGTTTTGAACCCGCAGCCCTCAACTTTGTAGGCTGTTTTTAATTATATTATTTAAGTCACGATAGCCGAGTGGTTGGGTGGTCGATATTTGGAGTCAAGAGACCCGAGTTCGATCCCCAGGTGGCAGGATCGTACCAATGGGTTTTCAAAACTTATGTACGAATTATGTCGTTGGCTTGGACATAAAGACGGCGACGGGCTCACCACCTGTCACGTTGTCCCGAAAATAAATTCGGTGAAACGTGGGTCAAAGGTACTTTATTGTCTAGACTAGACCTCTTTCTACCCCTGTATTGGGAATTGCGTGAAGATATTTTTCTTATTTATTTGTGTGACAATTATTATTGATGTGGACGATTTTATGTTATTGCGTTATTAGATACGATATTAAGCAATCTTTAACATTATTTTGTAATAATATATTTTAGTAAAGTCAAAAGAAATCTTAATCATTTTAAAATTATTCTGACACATTTACAAGTAAGTACAGTAATAGATAATGTTTGTATTAAGACAGGAGAACAAATAGAAAAATTATAACATTATTAACATAAATCAATGTTACCGACATAAACTTATACTTTGTATAACGGGATAATAGAATTCGTTATTCCACAACGGCCCTAGCAACTTGATCTTTGATAATAATTTAACGGTTAATTTATGTTTGGATACATACCCGTAAATAAATACGCGTGGGCAGTCGATAGCACGAGAAACAATACTAAAAATTTTATTAAAATACCATTACGGTTTTATGATGTAATAACAGTAGGAGGATGATTAAATTACTTACGATGGTATATGAAACGGTATGCTAGTGATTATTCTGAGGACTAAAAGACATTGAGTGATTTTGATGAATGATGGCCAAATATCCTACGTAATTTAGGGGTTTTTGCCCCACACATATGACAAAATATTTTATTAATTTAATTTTTTAACTGCATTCTTAACCCTTGGATCTATGTAAACGCCATAAAACGAAGAAGGGTGCTTTGTCACTCTGGAGGACTATGATGGAATGCCCTTATTACCCGTAGTACTTTGGCTCTTTATACCTTTCAAACCATATTTACGTTGAGTAAGAGTAAGAATGAGAAAGAGTGCAGTATTGACGTAAACAACACCTAGGAAGAGAAATAATCTACCACCTTTGAGGCCCATAGCTAGTAAATAAATAAATACAGATACAGGTTGATACTTCATCACATACATTTTTTTTTTTTTAACATTATAAGCTAGCGTTTAACTACAATCCCACCTGATGGTAAGTGGCGATGGAGTTTTTGTTGGTAGGCACACTAGCTTAGAAAGAGCCTATTCACTCTTCTCTTGAAGACACCCACATTGTAATCGGACGGAAAGACTGATGCAGGCAAATTATTCCAGTCCTTTGCTGTACGCATTATGAACGACGAAGCAAAACGCTTCGTCCGAATGCAGGGTATATCGACAACAAAAGGATGGAGACCCGACGTGCGTCTTGTTGTCCGATGATGGAAAGGGAAGGGGAATTAACTCATGTAATTCCTTCGCACACTCTCCAAAATGTAACCTGTAGAACACCGAGAGACTGGCCACGCGACGTCTGTGTTCGAGACTGGACAAATTGGTAGTAACCAAGTCAGGATCACCGATTAGCCGCTTGGCCCGTCTCTCCACAGAATCCAAGGCTGCCAGTTGATATTTAGGAGCTCCAGCCCATATGTGGCAGCAGTACTCTACAGTCGACCGGACCTGAGCTTTATATAGGGTCAGAAGCTGTCCCGGAGTAAAGTAACGCCGCACTTTTGCAAGAACTCCCAATCTCCTTGCAGCGGCTTTAGCCTTAGACTCAATGAACCGCCCAAAGTTAAGCTTTGACGTGATTTCGACTCCTAGTAACTGGAGGCGGTCGGTGTATTCAGAGATACATTCTGAAATTTAGGAGCCAAGGTGAACTGGCTCCTTTTGGCGGAGAACAGACACGCTTGCGTTTTGGTGGCATTGAATCTCACAAGATTGGTATTGCCCCAGTTGGAAACTGCCTGTAATGTAAGATTCATACGCTCTACCCTGGCCTCCCGAGCAGACTGTACTTGATCCTGTCTGGACTGAACACGCGCCAGATATCTCTCCACAACTGTGCTGTCATCTGCATACCCAAAGAGACCGGGCTCGAGGAGGTCGTTTATGTGCAGCAGAAAGAGAGTTGCGGACAGAACAGACCCTTGAGGAACTCCGGCATTAATCGCCATAGCCTCCGATGAGCAGCCGTCAATAACGACTCGCAAAGACCGTTCCCGCAAAAGTCTTCTATCCAGGCTATCAGTCCAGGGATATACCATATAAAGGAAGCTTATTGATAAGGCCAGCATGCCAGACCCTGTCAAAAGCCTTCGAGACATCGAGCGAAACCGCGAGTGCTTCACCACTATTCTCGAGGGCCTCACCCCACAGATGTGTGACATACACTAGAAGGTCCCCAGTCGACCGATTTCGGCGAAACCCGTACTGTCGATCGCTAAGGAGATCGTTATGTTCTAGGTATGCCAAGAGGTGCGAGTTCAATATACGCTCCATAATCTTACAGAGTATGGAGGTAATTGAAATAGGTCGATAATTGACTGGGTCAACACGGCTACCTTTTTTGGGCACGGGCTGCACGTTAGCAAGCTTCCAGGATTTGGGAACTATTCCCGTCTTCAAGGAGAGGCGATACAAGCGTGTCAGAACAGGAGACAACTCGGGTGCACAGGTCTTAAGCACTATGGCTGGAATACCATCAGGTCCACTGGCTTTGTTCACGTCCAGATGTCGCAACGTTTTGAGAACCTCTTTGTTAGTGATGTGGACCTCTGACATTGAAGTACCACAGGAGGTAGGGAAGTTGGAACTGCGTTGCTTGTGTCCAGACGCGAGTTGCTGGCAAAGAGATTCGCGAACAGTTCTGCCTTCTCTTTTGCCGCATGAGCCAATGTCCCGTCGGGCTTAACCAGCGGAGGCAGTGAAGGTTTACAAAAACTCGCCTCGACCGCCCTGGCAAGAGACCAAAAAGCTCTACTGCCAGATGGTTGAGCAGAGAGCTTCGTGCCAATATGCCTAATGCGGTCGAAACGAGCCTTCCGCAACACCTTTTTGTAAGTCTTGGCGGCTTGATTAAAGGCTCTCTTCTTGGATCTGACATCCGGAGTTTTACGGTTTCGAGCGTCAACCCATGAGAGGTACGCCAAATGTTTAAGGTTTTCGGCTTGGGAACATTCGGCGCTGAACCATGGGCGAGCTTTGCCACCAACGGGTACATCAGCAAAAGGAATAAAATATTCCATAGCTAAACATACCACGTCAGTTATAGCAACCGCGCATCTCGATGGATCTCCGGAAGAGAAGCAGACCTGCCGCCAAGGATAAGATGCAAAGAAGTGTCGCATCTCATCCCAATCTGCTGACTTGTATCGCCACACTCGCCTAGTACCATGTGGGTCGAGGTCTGTTGGCATGTAAGACGATACAGATTTCACCAGACAGTGATCAGAGGTTCCTAGTGGAGAAGCCACCTCTACCTCATATCTGTCAGGATCAGTGGTCAGCAGGAGGTCTAGACAATTGGCTGTATGACCTTCAACGTCTGGCACCCTAGTAGCTTGCTTTACCATCTGGGAGAGGTTTAGCGATAAGGCGAAATTCCTCATTTCCTCCCAGCATGGTCAGTCTTCTGGTATGGGAACAGCCAATCCTGGTGAGAGGCATTAAAGTCTCCCAGAAAGACTAATTGTGCGGAGGGATACCGATGCTGGGCCAAATCAGCGGCCTCTCTTAGATATTCGAATAACCGAGTTGTCTCCTGGTCACCGCTGTGCGAACGGTAAACACATGCATAAACGATCTTATCGTCACCTGTGTCCACCAACACCCAAATGGTTGAAAAAGAGGGGTCTTCAAGGTGACGGAGACGCTGGCAGCAGATGTCATTGTTGACGTACACACAGACTCCGGCCCGAAGGTGAAAGTTGTGCTCCAGCGAGAACCCTGGGTAGTCAAGGTACGCCACATCTAACGGACATCCAATTTGCGTCTCCGTCAGAAAAAGTAGGTGCGGCTTCTCAGTCTCAAGATGGTGATGGACTGCGTTGAGATTTGAGTGCAATCCTCGGATGTTAGAGAGGTGCACTTTCAAGGAGAGGACGTGCAACCGCTGTTTAACCTTACTTTTCTTTTTGGTACTTTTCATAAATGATAAGGAGTGAAAGGGGAAGGAAGATGGCAGTTGAACGAGGTGTTGCTTTGATGACCCAACGACACGAAAAAATTTGTGTGCCTGTGGGAGCTTGATTTGGAGACTGCGGGGACGCCCGAACCCCCCCAGAGATCGCCATCGGGTCCTCTCACCCGGTCGCTAACCGGCACGATGGAGCCACCCTGGGATTTTTCGCTAGTTGGCGGGGCAGCCTTTCATGAGTAGCTAGTTCACTAATTGGGCCCCCTACTACCTGCGGTCGGCCAGCGGAGCACCGTTCTTTGGATCCCGCTACCCTCCACAATCAAGGACCCGACACAGCAAAAGTTGACGTGTCTTACCCGGTTCACATATGCAACGCAACTGTTCAGACCCAACTTCCATAAGGCTTCACCAAGCATCTTGCCGGAACACGTCCGAAGTCACTTGGCGGCAAGGCTTTGCTTAGGTGGGTGGTAACTTATAGCCTGCGACCGAAGCCTACCACCGGAAAGGGGAGCTGCTCGTTTAGCACTACCCAGGGGATACGTGTGAGAGTCAAGATTCAAGTATTTCTCACGGACGCGAGCAACATCATCCCCCAAAAAAAGTAGCGCTGACACAAAGAAAGTAGCTAACACATTTGTGTTATGGAATCAAAGAAAGAAGAAACAAAGAAGGTACCACAAACACCACAAAATGCAGAAAAAGTGTTTTCTAAATAAGTGACTACAGGGACTACGCCTACCTACTATACTCGTAGATCTTATCACGAATTCCCTAATTAGTTCCATAAACTACTTTAATTTTAAACTTCCATAAAACTACAGTAGTGAAGTTAAGTTTCGTTTGATGATTTTCTATATTTAAAAGATACAAAAGTGTAAGTTAAAAAAGCTTTGATAAAAGCCGTGAAGCTCGTGTAATTATTTTACAAAAAATATGGTAAATCTTAAATCCGCCAGACAATGAGTCGCCATCAAAGAAAAATGTTGAAACGCAACAAAAACGTGGGTTGAACAGCAGAAGCAATCACATCGTGGAAAAATCTTCGCGAGTCCCCGACCGAACGAAATTTGTAAAAGTCATCATGACTTATACTATTTTATCTACGCCCACATGTCACCATTGTATTGTCCTCTGGCCGAAATAGTAGCGAATATGACATTGACAAAGGGTGTTGGGATAAACTCTTGCGACGAACAATGGCTTTTTTCGAGTGGATCTAAAAAAATTAAACGTCGAATTTATACGATTTATGAAATGGGAGCACCTGTCTCTAATTACCACCTTTTGGCGGCGATACCTTTGTGATGCTAAAAAACGTGAACATTATAAGATCTTTCCAAAGAGCGGAGGCATGAGTTGATGCATAAATAAAATTTATAACACAATGATAGAAAATTTCATCCATATTCTTTAAATGGGGTTTCTTTAAATGAAATAAGGGTTAAATAATATTTTTATTAATGAGAGGTGAAAATAATCAAATGATATGGGCGGCATTTCTTACTTATTTCTCTCCACCTGTATTATATTCTCTCTATGTATGTAAATTTAATACATGTCTATTCGATATTAGAATACGTCATAGAAACAAAATTACCAGTCTCACTTATAACGTATAACTGTAATCATATAAAATCATACATTTACAAATTTGTTTGATGTTCATCATCGGAATGAATGATAGGTTCGTCCTGTTACAAATGAATTATACGTAACATAAGGTAGGCCCTACATCTACGTCACTGGTTTAACTTAATGTTTATATTATGTATTACAGTTCAAACCCAATTAATTTTTCAGTAACAAAGTTTTTCCTGAAAGTACTTATTGCTTCTATACATTATCACATTTCATATTTTTAATAGACAAAATAAAGAACCCTTATATCGACCGTTTGTTACAACGAACTTTGGTACATCGCCTATGTACCAAATTTTGTGCTCGCATCGACTACGTGTCTTACTTGCAGAAAATGTTTCGTTATTTTAAGCCTATAATGTTAACTCACGTAATACATGTCTACTATTGATAGTAAAACGCAAGCACTTACCTACATATTGCATAAAACCACAGCGTGATAACCCTGTACAAGACACCTGATGTCTGGTACAGTGATAGCTAATCCGCATGGGCAAATGATATTTCCTACAGTAGGCTATTACAAGCTGCTATGTAAATAAGACTAAAGTATGTTATTCACATATTCAGCATGAAAAGGCATGATTTTTATCACCAATGAAAGCACGTCTCGGGTTAACCAATGGGCCATGGGGGCGTTGCAAGCGCTATAAACATTTTCCCTAATGAACTACCAAACGAAAATCTCCAAACTCATGCGGCACCAAAACATCAACATCTGTCGACAACGGTCGTAAGGTTAACATCTGCCTAGTGAACGAGCCAAGACAGTAATATTATGTATCTTTATTCAATCATAGTTATGCCGCATGTTCAAATCAATCATCAATTTGAATACATTCTCTGATAGCGTATCGGCGTCCATCTTTAACTAGTGACTTAATAAAAAAATATGTTGTGATGCACGTGGCCATGTTTTGATCGGAGGATATGGTAATAAAATATAGCCTGAGGTCGTCTTGGTTAATTAAATGTACACAATTTAGTGACTTTTAATTCCGGTTTAGTTTCGATTCACTGGTTTATTCGTGACTTATTTATATGTTTTCATAAATAAGTATTTTTATTTATTTTTTTATTTATTAAACTTCATACCTTTAATGTATAGGCGAACTAAATACCTGAGGCATTCTCTGCCAGACTACCTTTGGGTGATGCAGAGATTGGATGAAGTAGGTGAAGCAGATAAATATGATAGAGACACAAGTAAAATAAGATATTGATATAATACATGAGTATAAAATATCTATACCTACATTTATACATACATACATACATACATACTTACATACATACTTACATACATATAAAAATACATATAAATACATACAAATACACACTTATGTAGATTAAATACTTAAATAATATAATTAATGCCATAAATAAACGGATATTACGATGATTGTGCCAAAGTTTTTAGGAGGTGATCTTTCACCTTCTTTTTAAAAGCATAATGGCTCTTGGACATCCTGATTTCGAGAGGAAGTGCATTCCAAAGCAGAACAGATTGAAAAGAAAGGAGGAATGGATAAAGCCTGAAGTATGATGGGGACAATGAAGCTGGAGGTTGTTGGATGACCGAAGGTTTCTGTCGTGGTTAGATCTTAGGTATTTAAATAGGGAAGATAGGTAGAAAGGTGCAGTGGGAGATGTTAGGATAGAGTACAGGGTTGTGAGCACACGCAAACTACGGCATTGGCGAATGGGTACTTTAATTGCGAGCGATAATTAGACACGTTACGAAGATAAAAAATGAATCGAATGCAGTTATTGAGAAGTCGGTCATATTTGTCAAGAAGGTCTGCATTCAGGTCGAAATAACACATCACCATAGTCAATAAGGGGGAAAATAATAGTTTGAACTAAAGTTGTTTTGGTCTTAGAGGGGAGAAAGTTCTTAGAAGGGAGAAAGTTAAAAATAGTATTCATATACATGTATATATAAACATCTATGTCTCGAGTATAAACAATCATATTGATTATTGCAAATGTTTGCCGCAAGCGGGCTTCAGACAGCAACCCATAGCTTCAGAGGCAGGGTTATCAAAAATCGGGACGTCAAAATTTATTGAGGTAAAAAATCCCAATTTCTTATCTGGTTACATGTATTGCACCTGAAAATTAAAAAAAATTAATTAAATAAATAAATATCTTCACGCAATTCCTGTCTGGGAAGACAAAGGTCTAGTCTAGACACTTAAGTCCCTTAGACCCACCTTCCACCGAATATGTCTTCGGGACAACGTGACAGTTGGTGAGCCCGTCGCTGTCTTTATGTCCAAGCCAACTATATAATTCACACATAAGTTTTTAAAAAACCCATTGGTACGAGCCTGCCACCTGGGGTTCGAACTCGCGTCTCTTGACTCGAAATTCCGACCACCCAACCACTCGGCTATCGTGACTAAATCGTTGCGTATCGTGACTAAAGCGCCTGGAAATCGTTTTATTTAATACTAAATTAGCTACAGTAGTGGAATAGCTACTATTGTCCTGCTTTAAAGGAATAGAGCCAGTATGAGCCGGTTTCAACTGCTCTATATATGGGCAGGCTGAATATTTTTTTATATATGTGGTAGGCGCCGGCTACCTACTCTCGAAAAACCAACGACGTTTTACTGGTTCTGTAGAAAGAGTGAAGTTACTTTAGATACATTATTGACAAAAATCATCAAGATCGGATGCTACTGTCTCGAAGGTCTTGGCAACCCGTTTGAAAAAACGTACGATAGCGAAGAACAGTTGGAAACAGTAAAGTCAGTCAATAACTTAACAACTGAAGTTAACGACAAAAACTTAGATATCAATCAATCACATCTTGGGATTGGATAACGAGTGTGATTGTGTGTGTTCAAATATCAACCAATAATTCAATGTTTGATCTCTGAATATTTCAACCTAATTTACCAGGTGCTATAAACCAAAACATGTAAATAGTTTCATATAAAAATATATACCGAATTCTGAGACCTTTAAATTTAATTAAATAAAGGATTTAAACGCTTAAAATTATTCCATAACTTTGTAAAGATTTGAAACGCATTTTCAAAGGTTCATTGAGATTTAAGAAAACATTCTTGAAAACATAATATGTGAGATATACTCCTTTCTCGACAATGAACCTCTGAAGCTTTAGTAAGAGACAGCGTGGATAATTTCCAATAAACCACAAAGCATTAATTGACGTCATTTATGGGTGTTGTGCACGCTCTGTCTGAACACACAAAACGTTCAGCAAGCAATTATTGCTATTAAACAACTCATCAAGTTTGTGTGTTTCGTGCTTTTAGTTACGACAATTTTAACAGCAGATATTTTTAGTTAGTTAACAAGAGATTTTATCCAGAAATGCTTTAAAATTTTGAATTTTAAATTAACTTGCCTTTCCACCGAATCCTAATATAATAAGAGCGTTAATTTAACTGTCATTAATTGTTATTAGACGTGAATTTCTTTTCTCTAGTACTCATTACCTAGTAGTAGTAATATTTATTATTAAAGTATTAGGTAGTTATAGTAGTATTAGGTAGAAATATTTATCATTCAAACTTACGTACGATTTATATCGATAGCGCGGACATAAAGACGACGTAGACGACGTTGTCCCAAATTAAATTTCTTTGGTGAAATGTGGATCGAAAGGATATAATTATCTAGATCTCCGTTTTACCCAAGTATTGGGAATGACTTGAAGATATTTTTTTTTAGCCGTTGTTTATTCGTTTTTACCCGTATCTTCGTTCACGTCAAACAAAGAGATAAACTAGTGACTTATTTCCTATTATTTTATGAAAGAAAGAAAGAAAGTAAGAAAGAAACATTTATTGCACATTGCACATAATACACCATGAAATTAGTGAATTAATAATGATTAAAAAATTAACAAACTTAAAAACGAAACTAAAGTAACTAATAAATAAACATAAAAATGACTCAAAAAATAACAGTTGTTAAAAGACCGACTCAACTTAATTCCGCAGTTCACTTAAAACTGTAGCGCTGATTTTCAGTCGGCCTTAGTGGCGAGTGACTTACGGACGTCTGTCTGTATTTAGTTTAACAATTAAAAAAAGAAAGCGTATGAATACAATAGTTAAAGACAATCTAAAGTGTGCGTTTTCACATACGATAACAAATTCAGTGTACGATATACAGAAATTAAATGAAGAAAAAGAAAAAAAAAATACGGAGTGTGGATTTACTTTTTTTGTTATATTTAATAACTTATCAGATTTGCGAGTTTAAAGTCCAACCAGCACCAGTATATGTGTGTATGTGTGTATGTATATGTATGTGTGTATGTGTATGTATATATATATATATATATGTATGTATATATGTGTGTATGTGTATGTATATATATATATATGTATATATATATATATGTGTGTATGTATATATATATATATATATATATATATATATATATATATATATATATATATATATATATATATATATATATATATATATATATATATATATATATGTATATATGTATGTGTGTGTGTATATGTGTGTATGTATATGTATATGTGTATGTATGTGTATGTGTATGAATGTGTATATTTAAATATGTTAATTTAGCAGGGTAACTGGTGATTTAATGGGTGATGAATACTTCTATATTAAATAATAATTTATTGAGTTTTTTTTTGTCATTTTGTTTTCATTTATAGATTTTTGTGTATATTTATGCGTATATGGTAATGAATATATAATGTATTGTTGGTGTTGAGAATGGAAAAGGGCAGTAAATAATATATGGTCGCTCTCTGACTCGTTTGTGAAGTTACTCCAAGGTTCCAACTGAAAACCAGCGCTGCAGTCTCTGCAGCATTACGCTGAGTTGGAGTCCTATTTGGTATACCACATGTTAAAATAATCATGTAATTATCTTATAAGTTTCTTTTGTAAATGTGTATATCAAATAAATAGTTCTTTCTTTCTTTCTTTCTTTCTTTCAGTAGTTGTACTGGCCGTCAACGACACGTGTCTGCAACCAATAAGGTACATATCTTAATCAATATTTTTTTGAATGTTTGTCAGGTAATTTCTATATTTTTCCTTAAATGATTGTACCGATTTCAGACTGTGAAACGGTGGCGGCAAGTTGTTCCAGCACTTGGTGGCGGCGTACTTAAAACTCCCTCAAAAGGCAGTGGTTCGGTGACAAGATACAGCAAGAGAAAAGCTCCATGCACGAGTTACGAGTTTTCTACAGTGGTAGAGCCACGCATCAGCTTTTGTTGTTGCATGAATGAGCCGGCTCGACCGGGGAATTACCACGACCTCATAGAATACCGGCGTGAAGTAGAAGTCTAACAAACTTCTGCGTTTCGTCTGGTGAGCGCAGGTAACCGGAGCCCCCCCCCTCTCCCATTTCTGGGGGGGGGGGACTCTAAGGGCGGCAACGCATCTGTTATGCCTCAGGTATTGCGGGTGTACATGGGCGGCGGTAATCACTTACCATCACGTGAGCCACCAGCTCGTTTGCCTCACTTTCCTATAAAAAAAAAGTCTCGTGACCACAGTAAATTTTCGGCCAGATAAGAGGGCACATTATATTTAATTATAACAAATAGTAACGTTGCTATGTGATGGTCCTGGCGGTATTTCATTTTTAAAATGTTGCCTTTGTTGATGTAAGGCGTAACGTGAGTACGTGGCGGTATTTTACAACAGTATCTTGCACAAGCATTCTGTACTCTTTGAATAATGTTCTGACTACGTACTAAAAGGCGGGGGCCGTAAACTGTATCCATATAATTAAATTTAGAGAGAATAAGCGAGTCGCAGAGTCTTATACGCATATTTGTATTAAGGTAATTTCTAATTTGGTATAATATCTTTAGTCTATAAAAGCAGTTTCTAGCTACGTTAAGTATATGGTTTTCGAACCTTAAACTGTCATCCATGATAAGACCAAGGTTGCGAGCTTCAGTCACGCGTTCAACATGTTCCCCTTTAATAGTTACGTGTATATCGTGCTAAGCAATTTTTTTTATTTGGTTAGGTGTCCCGAAAATAATAAATTTGGATTTATATCCATTTAGTACTAGAACATTCGATTTTGCCCAGGTGGCAATACTTTCTAAATCCTCATTTAATTTGTGTACAGCTTGGACGGTTTCCTCAGGCTTACATGATATATAGATCTGAATATCATCAGCATATATGTGGTATGTACTATGCTTAATATGTTCAGTTATATCAGCGCAATACAAAGCAAAAAGCAGAGGACTTAAAAATCGATCCCTGTGGGACACCCCGATTAACGTGCTGAATATCAGAGACTAGTGGAGATCCATTCAGGTTATATATTTCTACCTGTTGTACGCGATGCTTGAAATAACTATGGAACCAGTTTATGACTGATACATCAAAATCGTAGTAGTGCATCTTTGACAGAAGTAAAGGGACATTTAGGCAGTCAAATGCCCTGGAAAAATCTAACAAAACCAGTACAGTACCCTTACCACCATCTTGGTCTGTTAAAATGTCATCCACAACTTTAATCATAGCGGTTGTCGTGCTATGATGTTTTCTAAACCCTGACTGTAAATGTACTGTATTTCATTTTCTACCAAAAACGTTCTTAGCTGTTTGGCCACCACCTTCTCCAAATTTTCGACATGCATAGGATATACTCCTATGTATGTCGAAAATATATAGTAGTCTTATAAGGTCTTATAAGGCGTATGTCTTGCAAGTTAGTAGGATTAGACTTTTTGAGTATGGGCCTTATTATTGCGTGTTGCCATTCAGTAGGAAAAGCATGTGTTTGAATTGAAGTATTAACTATGGTAGCTATAACAGGTATTGTATTAGGAAATGTAATTTTTAGCATATCTAAGGAGATGCCATCTTTGCCAAACGTATTTGATTTTAGTGACCCAGCTATTTTTAGTTTGTCATGTTCTTCAACAACCTTTAATTTAAAGTTATTTGAAATTTTTCTCGAGAGTCGTGATAGACACTTGCTATTATGATATTCTCGCATAAAGGAAGTGGGAGTGTGTTTCTGTTTACCTCACTCACCAGACGAAAAGCGGTATATCATATACAGCGGTATATCAAGCGAATATCCTAAGTAATTTAACTAGACATGTAAGTCTCCTGAACATTAGATGCTGTAGCTTCTTATTAAGATTCATACTTAATATTTACGACATCCACACAATTTTACGGTGTTATAGAATTTGTCACGATGACATGCGATATCAGTTCTAAACTGCACTTGCTGCCTATTTTGTTCTGATAATTTTTTGGTTATTCAAACTTCTGTCGATAGGCATTGTCTTAGACACTTCTTTTAGTCGCCTCTTACGTCACCCACGAGAAGAAAAGGGTGGCAGAAACCACCACGGCCATATGAAATTATACTATGGAAATAATTACCTTTCACACTAAAAGAATCCTTGTAATCACAATTAAGAAGTTAAAAGTAAAATGAAAAAGTAAAATGACGTACTAAATTCTATATAAACATGGCCAGCAATAAACTATGATATGAAAAGAAAAAGCTTTCTAAAAAAAGTATTTAAATGAATCCAATTAAAAATAATTTATTTTCATACATACATGATTCGAATAAGCTTAATATTCTATTACTATTACTCTACATCATTTATAAAGAAAGGTTACAATTAAATCGACATTTAATTCGATTTATCTTCATGCAGTGCGCCTAATCATTTAAACACCCACACGGTGAAGTAGTAGTTTCTAATTTCCAGCTGTTCATGACTATCCTATTTTGGATTTAGAACATTTTATGTGAGTGTATTCATTTGCCATAAATAACAGGAATATTCGGTTTTGTAGTTCAAGTCTACAGACCAAACCACCTTGTTGTCCCGCAACCGAATGTGTTAGCGGTCGAAACACTCCATAAATAGAAACCTTTACAAACCAGCAGGGCACTAATTAAAGTTAAACAAGTAAGTAAATTCAACCACTGTCTAAGGTAATTGCTTCACATAGTTTACGATATACAATTTTGAATTTTAAATTCAAAGTCTTCTGTATCGAACGCAGTATGCGGCCGACGGTGATGTATTAATTTGTTGTTGCATACAAGACTTGTGGTCATCATCGATACCATCATTATAATGGATTTATATGACAAAACATACTACAAGATAAGATTTTGATAAATTTATTCATGAATCAAAAAATAAATAAATAAATATCTTCACGTAATTTCCAATACAGGGGTAGACAGAGGTCTAGTTTAGACAATTAAGTCCCTTAGACCCACCTTCCACCGAAGATATTTTCGGGACAAGGTGACAGGTGGTGAGCCCGTCGCTGTCTTTATGTCCAAGCCAACGATATAATTTGTACACAAGTGTTTTGAAAAACATGGGTTTTTGGGTTACTAATAATTTTTGGGTTACGGGTATGAGCCTGCCACCTGGCCCACCAGTCGGAAAATTCCTACCACCCAACCACTTGGCTATCGTGACATCTCTTCATTGACGATACTTTTCTTTTATTGATAGTACAATGTTTCTTTCTTTTCATAAATTAATGTATAACGTCCTTGTTACATAAAAAAAATCAAAAAAGCGTCTGAAATTATTTCATTTCATAGACAAGGCTTTACAAACAATTAGATAACCATCTCAAAAAATACCAGATCAAAATTAAGCAATCCGGTGACGGTGGTCTAATGTTCCAAATAACTCTTACGCCATACTTAGGAGCTTCTGAGTTGTGCTTTCTTACGGGGTTTTACAGGCCAATAGTACTAGGCAATAAAAATAGTAAGTAAGACTGAGCCCAGATACGTCATAATGTTGACAATAGGATATGACTGGCCAATTCATTGGCGAAATAAATCAAATTAAAATTTAACACACCGCCATTATCATATCTAGTTAGCAGCCGTTGTTAGTAAGTTGTTTATTAATACACTAATAACTTGTCGAAAAGCTGATATTATAAATTTTTAACTCTTTAAACTCTTGAAGTGTGTATGTGCGAAGTAGAACAAAGAGAAAGAGAGAGAGAGAGAGAGGAGAGGGAGATATAACATGAATAATGAAGCAATTATTTATTTAAATAATATATATAATGAAGCAGTAAACCTTAAGAGGTCTTTGCAATATAACTATAAATTTTCTAATGTGAATTAATTCTAAATTCGCATAAGAAAGTTTGATGACATTTTACATTTAATTGAGTAGCAGATTACAATTTATGTAAGCAAATACATCACACTCTCGGCCGGCTCGACTGACCAGTAACTTACAGAGCATACCATGTCTTGTAGGAGATCGTGTAACAGAAAAATATTACAATGTGGAAGCAAGCATAGAAGTCTATACATATTAATAGACAATCCTCTATTCGACAAAGATATACTCAAATAAGATACTAAACAAAACTATGCCTCTTTTTTTTAAAATTAAAGTAAGGGCAAGACAACGAACTATGAAGTGTCTCACCTGTTGACCAGCAGGTTTGTGTTGATGTTTGTATAGTGACACGATTGGATGGGCCGAGTGGATGGGTGATCGGAATTTGAGTCAAGAGACCTGAGTTCGATCCCTAGGTAGTAGGCTCGTACCAATGGGTTTTTCAAAAACTTATGTACGATTTATATCGTTGGCTTAGACATAAATATCGCGACAGGCTCACCAGCTGTAACGTTGTCCCAAAACATTTCTTCAGAGGAAGGTTGGTCGAAGGGACTTAACTCTACCCAAGGAAAAGGATTGGCGTAAAAATAATATTGTTTTCACGGAATTATTTATTACGAATTAATTATTTATTATTTTTAACGAATCAAACGAATACATATCTTTGATTGTTCATCCTACATTCATTTTCTCTTTTAATGTTTATTATGAAAAGTATTTTTAAATACAAAAAAGAAAAACATTCGACCCAATTAAAGTTTAGGTTGCCATAGCCATGCCGAAGTCGTAACATATTGCGCTCGCAATTAAGGATATGCCTCCTGCTGTGTCCACGTCTACTGTGGGTACAAATACTCAGAGCACAATTAAACCTGGTCCGATTCAAAATATACCTTAAAAGTTTTAAAAACAAAATCAATCGTGAGTACTTCGTGGTTATAAAAGAATGAGAATTCTTCAATTTAAGTGTACTTTATTTTTTAAAGGAATAAGTATTATTTAAGTATAAAATCTGAAAAGAATTAATCGATATTCAAGGTAATATAATAGATAACATAACACTAATACACTAGAATATACAAGATAATACACTACACTTTTTCTAAAATACTTATTAAATATATTAATTGATGTGTAATTTAAAGATTACAAAGGTCAAAATAGTATTTTTTGTAGAAGTCAATGCCAAGCCCCAGGGTTAAGGTGCGGACTGGGAAATGTAAGTTGCAGGTTCTACTCCGTTATTCCACTATTGTCGTGAATTACTAGCATTCTTTTGGAAAAAAATATAATCTATGTTGAATTAATTAATGAAATATTGTTTAATAATATATTTGTAATGATGGCATAAGCCATCCAATCCTAAAGTAGGATTGCCTGCGTCTAGGAATTTCGATAGAAGACACATGAGGTAGATAAAACTATATAAACAAAAATTAAATTAAATTAAATTAAATTAAATTAATATAAATAAAAAATATCTTCATGCAATTCCCAATACAGGGGTAGAAAGAGTTCTAGTCTAGACAATTAAGTCCCCTTGACCCACCTTCCATCGAAGGTATTTTCGGGACAACGTGACAAGTGGAGAGTCCGTTGCCGCCTTTATGTCCAAGCCAACGATATAATTCGTACATAAGTTTTTTTTTGAAAACCCATCGGTGCGAGCCTGCCACTTGGGGATCGAACTCGGGCCTCTTGACTCGAAATTCCGACCACCAAACCACTTGGCTATCGTGATTTAAATTAAATTAAATTAAATTAAATTGAATTAAATTAAATTGAATTAAATTAAATTAAATTAAATTAAATTAAATTAAATTAAATTAAATTAAATTAAATTAAATTAAATTAAATTAAATTAAATTAAATTAAATTAAATTAAATTAAATTAAATTAAATTAAATTAAATTAAATTAAATTAAATTAAATTAAATTAAATTAAATTAAATTAAATTAATTGAATTAAATTAAATTGAATTAAATTAATTAAATTAATTAATTAAATTAAATTAAATTAATTAAATTAAATTAAATTAAATTAAATTAATTAAATTAAATTAAATTAAATTAAATTAAATTAAATTAAATAAATTAAATTAAATTAAATTAAATTAAATTAAATTAAATTAAATTAAATTAAATTAAATTAAATTAAATTAAATTAAATTAAATTAAATTAAATTAAATTTCTTCACGCAATTCCCAATACAGGGGTAGACAGAGGTCAAGTCTAGACAATTAAGTCTGAATTTAAGTCTAAGTTTGAATATGTCATATGTTCGTTGCTCGATATGACATACATTCCTATGGGTGTAATAGTCCACTGAAGGACTTTGACCGCTTCATTTCCTTCGTCACATCCTCGATCATTTCCTATATTATAATAATATCTGAATGACTTCAGGAATCAATGTATATCAAATTATGACCAAAAACGATGCGACCCTTAAACGCAAATAGTTAGAATTATCGGAATCCAAATAGGATCCGGGTTGCATCCTCAGGAAAATAGTCTTTTTTTTTTTCGAAATTTACGTAAGAATTGTGTAATAGGTTGGGTCGAATAAACGTCTAGAATAAATTGTGTAGACCTCTAACTACGCCAGTATGGAGAAATACATAAAATTTTAAACTCTGATAATTTTAATGACTAAAACTACTTATGTTTAATAACTAAAAATACTTATTTTTAAATAACCTTTAATCGTAGTAGAATCCAAAAACAGAAGATATAATCTTGAATCAAAATCAACTTACATGAGAAAGTTTTAAATTTTCCCACGCAAGATGTATCTTACCATTCAACTTATTTCTAAGTAGGTAGATCACACTTGATGGTTGATGTTACCTAATAAATAGCAAACATGAAATATAATGTGGTTTTTCTTTATAGAAGGGCAATCGCAGAAGTCACGAATGAAGCAAATATAGCCTAAAGCTTAGTTTGATGGATAGAATTGACTGTGCTTGTACAGTGTAGTTTATTTGTAGAGTGATTATATTTATCATAAAAAATGGGTTACAGTTCTTATAGATTACCATAAGAGCTCAAATTAGGAAGGTGGAAAATACCTGTGTGCGGGGGAAGGTTCATATTTACGCCCACAGTAATTATAGGTACAATAAATACATGCATAGGGACAACATAGATAGAGACAACATCAAATAAATTGTCCTCAACACTCTAATCCCAGAGTAAGCAGCTTAAGCTCTTATATTATGGAATCAGAACTTAAGAACAGATAACCAAGAAAATGTATAAAAATTGTTTTCTAAATCGACTTAATCGAGAATTGAAACCGGAGAATCGGGAATCGAATCTTCCACGGAGAAAATATATAAATTAAGCGAAATCTAATAGCTTACCTCATCTAATTGCTTAAAATTGTTCTTTAATTATGCAACCTTCCCCGTAAATGAGGATTGGCCATAATGTGCACGCTTAGTAGCTGTCGATTGTCATTATAAGAAAGTAGAATTGTCCGTCTAAATGAATTTTTCAACGTAAAATACAACAAATAAATATCCTTACGCATATTCCTAATACTGGGATAGCCAGCAGTCTAGCTAAGTAAGTAGATTCTTCTTTCATCGAACACTATTTGAAACAACGTGACAGGAGGTGAGGCTATCGCCGTCTCAGTATCAAGTCAACGGTAACGGTAAATATTCACATAAATAAAACGTTCATGACTCGAGTACAAATATTCATATTCATCACAAATATTGCCCCTTTCGGGATTCGAACCCACTCGGCTTACTGCATGAGAGGCATGGAATGAATGGATATTATTTAATGATATATAAAATAGACAGTTTGAAATTTCTCAAAACATAAATATATTATTTTAACTCTTAACCCTAATATTACTCTATGAAAATTCATTCATTAGTTACAACCATTTGTAACATCAATTAATTTCTTTGTTTCAATGTGTCAGTTGTAAATTGAGAAGCAAACACTAGTTAAAAAGCTGTTGGCTCCTCATCTAGCGAGACAAACAATGTGTTTGAGAAACGACCTGTCCGGTGATATGACGCTTAATGAACTCTGTAATAGTGTGGTTGTAACTTGTAAAAGGTTTTTAATTTGTGTATTATGTTAGACGCTTAAAAGCTATATCGATGTAATTATAAAATAAAAAAAACTGAGGGCTTAAAAAATTTATTTCAAATTTAAACTGAAAAGGTAAAAGCTCTTTAACTGTGTTAGATCCTAAATAGATGTCCCAAACGGAAATTTTTCATTTCAGTTTAGTCATAACCTACTTAAATTTTAAGTGCTTATACTCTCAATAACAAAAAAATATTTCTTTCAAAGTATCACGATAGCCCAGTGATTATTAGGTATCGGAATTAGGGTCAAGAAACCCAAGTACGATCCCAGGTGGCAGTCTCGTACTAATCCTGTAACTTATAAATGAGGGGTTTCCTGAAAACTTATAAACGATTGGACATAAATACCTGGACATATATAATATACTTGAACATAAATCATGTTAGTCGAACGGAGTCAAGAGACTAGAGTTCGATCCTCAGGCTATATACCAATGGGTTATATAAAACAATGTACGGATTATAATACAAAAACTTATGTACGGATTATATCGTTGGCTTGGACATTGAGACGGTGACGGACTCAGTACCTGTCACGTTAACACAAAAATATTTGGTGGAAGGTCGAAACGACTTAGTTGTTTAGACCTCTGTCTAACCCTGTATTGGGAATGGCGTGAAGATGTTTTTTTTTAATTCACATTTTATTTTATTTGTTTTGGACATAAAAAGACGGCGACAGTCTCACTACCTGTCA
Organism: Sericinus montela; assembly: GCA_029286605.1. Classification (NCBI taxonomy): domain Eukaryota; kingdom Metazoa; phylum Arthropoda; class Insecta; order Lepidoptera; family Papilionidae; genus Sericinus; species Sericinus montela. Next base: position 2,279,368 of record JAGSMR010000020.1, read on the forward strand.
CGTTATCCCAAAAATATCTTCGGTGAAAGGTGGGTCGCAAAGACTCTTCTTCCTCTTATTCTTCTTCTTTACAGCCTATCTAAGAGACCACTACTGAACATAGACCTCCCCTAAAACTTTCCACAGAGAACGGTGCTCAAAAATTTTGCAAAATTTTGCGGAACGTCACTCCATCTCGGGGGGAGTAGTCCAACACTGCGTTTGCCTGTACGAGATTGCCACACGAGAACCTTTCTTTCTCATCGGTTGTCAGTTCTACGAGCTATGTGGCCGGCCCATTGCCACTTCCGCGCGGGATCCTTACCGCTAAGTTGATTACCCTGGTTCAGCTACGGATGCAGATAAGGATTCTATCACGCAGAGAAACACCGAGCATAGCCCTTTCCATGGCACGCTGAGCTTTGAGCTTCATTGAAAGGACCCCAACGTAACTTATTTGTCTAGACCTCTGTCTTCCCCAGTATTGGCAACGGCGTGAAGATATATATTTTTTTCATATATACAAACAACTTAAAAATCAAGAAATTAAAATAATTTTTTAAAATCCCAAATAATGCAGAAAGATGCGTTTCGAAATGACAATGGGCAATCTTAATAAAAGCATAACCCCTTTATGATTTAAAGCACTTACACACATGTCAAAGCAGTAAGTAAATCACCGGCGGTCGTAACAACGAGTAATGATTTATATCGAGCAATTAAAAACCGAAGTTATTAGGGGCACTTACAAAAAAAAAACAAATTCACAAACGCGATATTAATAACAATTGCCGAATGAATATAAGAGACGGAATTGGATTGAATCGATTCGTTTCGGCGCATCGCTTCGTATGTAACCATAAAGTATTTTTGACATTTTTAAAGGAACCATTCCCTGTGTTCGAGTTACGACAGTGGTATCCTCTAAATCACTAAGTTTGAGGTTTTGCGTCTTCTATAAAGGAATATTACTAAACTTTCAGTGAAAACGATCACTCAAGTTTAAATGGAGTCGTATACTATAATCTGTGTCAACTTTTCATAAAATTTATGAAGCATTGTCGTGTAGGTTTTTTCCAAATATCTGTGTAGAGAATCAGTCAACATGATGTTTACATTACTAAGGATAAAGATAAACAATTATAACTCTTAACTAACTTACTTATAGGGGTATTGTTCTATCTATGTATGTATCTACGTTACAATTGCAATTTTAAAAATATCCGTAAAAAATAAGTCTATGGTAATCTGACGTATTTAACCCCACTTAGAAGCTGTTGTGAAAATTATGAATCTGCTAGAGGCTAAAGAAATATGTACGGACGTCAGTCCTTAGTGTAGTCCAAGTGTCAACTTGGCGATCAGTTCTGTGCAGTCTATTTTAAGGATCTTATTGCAATTATAATATTCCTCTAACTTTGTCGGTTTTGGTACCGTAAAAACTATACCAAACTGCAAGAGTTTTGAAATTTTTTATATTTACGACCATTAAGAAATTTTATCTACGCGTAATGTACAAAACACAATGTAAAACAGTGGTTTCCATTGCAAGTTGATAAAGTAATGTCATATTTATGAAAAATCATATTTAAGAAAATTTTACTATAAAAGAAAAAAATTAATTTTTACTTAAAAAATGTAATATGTACAAATCGAAGCTTGATCACCGAGGTACTAGCAAGCTAACACAAAAATATTTTAATGCATATTAATAGTATTGTAAAAAAACATTTTAAAGGTAACCTTGTTATTTGTCCAGGAGTCATCTGGTTACCAGCCTCCTACATATTTACAGCACAGATTACATAGGGTAATCACGGGCTATGAAGCATTCTTTCTTAGTCTTCAGAGTTCAGAACATACCAGAAAAATTCCTCTTAAAGGACTGTATTAATATGTCTTTCAAGGTGTTATGGGATAATGTAGTCAATTGTTAACTGGTAGGGTAGACTGCTAGATCGTTTTTACCCTACTCTCATAAAAAGTACCTCCTTCTCTTGACCAATAGTGCAATTTCTTGAATATAGTGTAATTTCTTAACAATTGAACATAATTTAGGAAAATTAAAACATAAAATCAAAGCGAATGAAAAATACACATACATAAAAATAATCTGAGAATTTGTTAACGACAATACAAATATTTAATGAATTGAAAAAACAATGAATGAATTACACCTGACAAATAACCTAATCAAACATTGTGGATACTCGACACATGGACGAAGATAAACTAATTGTTTACATTTCAAACGAAGAAGCAGTAAGCGGACATAGCGACGTAAAAAAACAAAATCATTAACATCCAAAAATAATTATATTTTATAACATCTCCGCCTATTTTTGGCTACCAAATCCACTCCCGTTTTGAATTCCATTAAAACTTAATTAACTTTTCGGGGAGTTATAAATTTTAAATAAGCTTTTACACCGTAAAAGGTCCCTTGATTTGTTTTTGCTACTTCTAAACGTCACTTGAAGGCATGATAAATGTATGTTTTTTTAAAGAAAATTGCATTTAGTTTTTGGTGCCGACAAAAGGCCCGTCACGCGTGTTATGATGAAACGTCGATCTCTTAGTGCGAATCCAAAATTAATAATGCAAAATTAAAATCTGTTCAATAGAACAAACAGATTTTAATTTTGAACATAATAATGAACCTTCCTAATACAAATTTTTAAATGTTTCTTTACTCTATTATAAAATAATGAAAAAACTCTACACGTCTATTAAGCTATCAAATAAACAGTACAATACAATCAGTATTTGCCATAGAGTATATAATCATTAGGTTATAGTATCTGCCAAAATTTCTTAACATATCTAATACTGATATAATAACACTTTAATATTTTAATTTTAAAATAGGGTTATATTAAAATTAGTGATTTTATATTGACTCAATAAAATAATATTAATGGTATTTAATTAAAATTGTAACTCAATTCGAACATCGTATCGACGATATGCGATTGCAAAATCTTTCGCAAATAAGAGATCAAGAGAATGAGGCAACTAATTTGCCGTAAAGTTTCAAAAACTCAGCATTTAGATGGGCGCGTTGTAAGAATTCGAATCACGCAGGACATGGCCTTAGGGAATCACCGATCACCGCGTGGTCCGCGCCATATTTCACGGTGTCGGACCAATGGTTTCGGGAACACCCGCTGTGCTTCTGAATTAAGTAAAAGCCTTCAAGCTCTTGTTTCTTGATACCTCTAGTTGGTAAATAAGACGCGGTTACACTGAGATTGATATTTACCTTATAATTATTATTTTTTCATAGCTTTCCACTTGATTGCTTAGAAGGAAGGTATTATTTATTATATCTTTACGCAGTTTCTCATAATAGGTGTCAGCAGAAGTCTAGACAATGTAATCTTTTCGACCCATTTTTAACCGAGACCACATGACACGTGGTGGGCCTGCCGTTTAAGATATTGTTTTTCGAAAATATGTAAGCTTGTGTAATTCATTAACACCTTCATTCGGTCGTAACATGACGATTTCCATATTCATAGTTGTTAGGACTACCGAACTACCAGAAAAGTCTGACTGAAAGTGCTTTTTTTCTATATGAAAAAAAGAACTACCCTTTCTTTACTACGGTTGTCGTAAGAGTCCAAAATTAGCAGACCGGTGACTGGTGGTAACATCTAAGGTCAAAGGCATATGGTTTGTTTGTCAATTGTAGCTATGACAGCAAACCCTTTCTTACAGGAGACCCCTTTTTGTAAACATTTACTTGCCGTTGAGTTTGTAACCAATCGTAACGAATACTATAAATTCTGAAGTCTTTTTTGATACCCTTTTACGCTGAAACCACCAAAATCAATTTTTAAAATGCTTTCACCAGTAGGCAACCTATAAAAGCCATTATTTGACGTGCGTTGCCATTTCGTAATTTGTTAGAAAATTTAGAAAATACTTCTAATTCAAATAACTTACATAAAGTATAAAAACTTAATGCGAAATGAAGTTCCAATAAATAATATAGGCGTTAAGATCATTATTCAACTAAGTATAGCATATTTATTTGAAAAATAGTCATATAATAATTTTATTTACTTCCTAAATTTAAAGAATTAATAACAATTTTAAGAAATTATCTGGGTGAAGCTGCGGGTTAAAGCTAGGGTATATATAAGTAGAGAACATTTTTTTAAAATACGCTCAAATGCAAACGCGACCTTACCAGCCTTAATAGATGTCTCGGTCCAATTTAACATTTGACGTGTTTTTAATTTAGCGTCCGCGCCCGCGGCTGCCGTCGGCCAGGCACCTAAATAACATACATATTTTACAGGAATCATAAGCCGCCACTCATTACCGACCTCATTTGAATATTAACCTGGCCCTGTGTATTTGTAGCGAACTCGTTTGTTGTCCCTCGCTTATATTATTCTATTTAAAATAGTTTATATTAATCAGTATATAATTAGGAATATTTTATTTAAAAAAATGGACGTCGACTAGAGATGATGTTTCGTACTTTTCGTCGGTTGAAATGAAAAATTAAAAGAATAATAAATTATGTCTTACGCGTATTATACAACATCAAGAGAAAGAGTTTTCGATTTTTTTTGATAGACTCTTGTGACATTGCTTTTGATGATTTTAAATTCCTTGCTCCCTTTGTTGCTTTTTCTTAACGTAAGTCAGATACAACCGCAGAAAAAAGGTATTTTGCCTTCTAAAGTTAATGGAATCGCAGATGTGTACGAAAGCCGTGGTCCTGCTGTTATGTGGCGAATCGAAATACCATAGGGATTCACTCAGGAGTAGCGTGACATCACTTGTCCTGCCCCTCCTAAGAGGAAAAAAGCAGAAATACGTTAGTATCTCTTGACGTTAAAATACTACCTTGCTACATTAGTAGCGTATTAACGCGATTACTGGTGTCATTTGTAACGAAAAATCTTTGTATTTTACGTGTCAATTAGTCGGAATCAGGTAGTCTAATGGAATAGTAATAAGAGACAAAATAATAACAATAACAATAAATAACGCGTGAATTTCTGTGATTGGATTTTCTGAGATTTTTTAAATATATATTAAGTATACAGATATAATATAGTATAAGTATACAGATAGTAAATATACACAACTGTTATGTCCTAAATATATACCAGATGTTTACTTTTATGTGTATTTAAAAATGAATAAATAAAACGTATTAGAAGAAAAAGTTATTTAATACATAATGATATTCTAAAGTATAAAAAATGTAGTAAAACTTCATCGAAGAGTAACTGTGAATTGCTCAATTTAAATGCATATTTGTAGGGCACCATACTATCTTTTATTTATTTTATTATCTATTTACGCTACCATCCAGCTGTTTAGGCAGCAGTGCTTGTGAAACAAACTGTATGGGTTTATTCTTTTATATATGCCCGCAAACCATTACTCTTCTTTCAATCAATCCTGGGAAAAAAAACACAAAAACATGAATAGCATTTCGGCATATTTCATATGTCTGTTGAATGAAAGAATAACGCCAACATTTCTTGACGAAAAATGTTCTGTTTTGCTTTAAATGTGTTATTTGCCTACAAAATGTCACTTTCAAAAACCTGCGAGACTTTTACACTGACCGGTAAAGTCGACTTCGCGGGGTCAATTGAGTTCAAATTATCAACTTTGACCGCACGCCCACAAGACTTTGACTCTTGTTCTTGCACTTTTACTTCAAAATCTCGTTCTAAGTTAACAAGAAAACATTTCCTCTTTTTTTAATAAAATTATTAATTAATATTTATGGTACAACTTATATTCAGATTAACTTTTTTAGGACATAATATCATGTTTTATCATAAAATGATTAAGCTATTGCTAAGATAAGCTAGAAAATTTAGTTTCAGGGATGAGCAGTGATATCTAGCTATGATTTCCGAGAGAACCAGGTTCGACCATCGGACCGGGAGATGAAAATTATTGTGAGTAAAACAGTATTACAATATTACACAAACATTTCAATATTACAAGCGGACACTGCAATTTTATTTATATGTATAGATGTACCAGCAGTTTATGTTCCAGAGAGTAGAATATGTACGAGTATACTATTCTGTTAAAGTATGTTCTAAACCCTAACTATACAACTAATGATGAGCACCATTATCTACTCTCTAACTAAAATCTTTAACGAGTCAGTAATAGTCCTTCTTTTTCAAAGGCTCGTAAAAGTCTTTAGTCATGATGTTGCACGACTGCATGTAGGTACATGCGACCAAATCTATCATACCGACCAAACATATCGGCCTGTATGAGTCTACAGCGAGATACTGACCTCTCCTGTTGACATAATCGGCATGGTAAAGGAGACGGCGGTTGGTCCTGCCGAAGTGTCCGACGATCGCGCTATTCGAGACTCACCTGTATTCAAGAGGTCATCTGTAACTTCAAGGGTCTCCTACCTGGAAGATTTATGTGGGATCGAATAATCTAGTATTTCTGCCCACACGCAAAATACGCGCTTAGCACCAGTCCGTCTAAACTAAACTGAACCAAACTAAAATCGCCATGCTTGGCTGTGCTTGACGTCTATATCAGACGCCTCACACCTCAGGCGCTGCGGTTTCCTCAATTTTCGTCAAGTGGTTTTCTGGGTAGTTATCCTGCTAGGTATCAGGAGCCATTGCGGTAGTTAAGTCTTTTCGCTTAATTGCCTCCTACGGTATCCACGTAAAGTAGAAGGTTCATTCTTACAAAGGTCCACTGAGAGAGAGGTAAATACGATGCTTTTAAGTCAAGGATATTTTTGGATTTACGGGTATATAGGAAAAGGTTGTAGAAACCTTTCACATAACAATTGGGAAATGATTATGTAAATCCTGTTTTTTATATATTTAAAAATCATTTCCGGAATATTCCATGTTGGTCTAATTTTTTTTGTTTATTGTTTATACAAAATGCTTTCACGAAATTTTGAATGCTGTTTTAAAATAATAAAAGAAATACTGGCAATCCTAATAAATATGCCATAAATCAATTAGGCGCATATTTCATACCTTTCTTATTAATGATGAAATTCACAATTCACAACCTGTCATCAAAATGTTGCCCATGTTAAGTGGTTTTACTGATTTAAAATTCAAGTATAGTTTGTTTCTTATTAAGATATGTGGAAGTCATAAAAATAACAATCGCTTTTGTAGAGGTGTGTCAACTTATATATTGTAGAGGGGTCAAAGCGCTCACTTCGATTTTTAGTACCCACGCGAGCCAATGTTGCCAGCTTGACGTGAAACCATTTTAAGAGAAATTTGCTAACTGAATTGACTTGCATATTGAAAAACCGACTTGTATATTTATTTATTCCATATACTAGTCATATAATTGGCCTAGGATGAGAAGTGCTTTGTTAACCGAAATTTATTAATTAATTTAATTATTTTATGCGTGAATTAATAATAACCCAAGTTCAACCCTAGGAGAAACGGTTTCTATCAGTCAATTTTTTTCGATAATTTTGTATTATTTGCATCCCAAATTAAAGTTTTCCTAATATAAACTCCATGGACATGTGGGTCTCCTAGAAAAACCAAGTAAATTGTCAAGACTAAATTGTTAAGACTACTTAAAAATATTTATATTAAATATTAGTTTCCTAACCTAACATAGCTTTCAATAGTTTAAAATTACAATTATTTACAAGTTTTTTTACTTTCTTAATTACTGTTATACTAATTTTACATTTATATTATTAAAACATAACAAGAAATATAAAAAAATAATACTACCTTCTCCAGTAAATCCTTTTAAGCTCGAACAATAAGGTAATATTGCCACTTACAACATGGCCATAAATTAAATGTTAATCAGCGCTTAAATCATTCATTTGCCAAACAAACACGAGTGTACAAAAGACTAAAATAAACAGTAAAGCAGCGACGACTGTATTCGAAAACGATTTTAAATTCCACGTCCTTTGTCAGGCAAACGAGAAAAATGTCGCGGCGAAAAAAAACAACGACCTTCCATTTTGCAATGGTTCATCAGATTTTTATATATTTATCACCACCCTTTTAAGTTGAAATCGCGCCAATACATTTCTTGTCTGTGCCTAAAACAAACAATTTGTAATCCTGAATTATGTGCTGCTGAATGCATACATTTAAAAGATACGCATCTATAAAATAAGAGATGTGCAACTTCATTTGCTGCTGCTAAAAATTATCGATGCCATTTAAAAACATGTCAATTAAACTAAAGACTAATAAAATTATAACATTGAATATAATCAAAATATCGATCCTTATTTTTAGCAGTTTTTCCTATTGCCATTTGAAAGTGCTTTTAGAATAACTAGTGCTTAAATTATATTAAATACGATATCGACTGCTTTACTCACCCATCACTAATATTAAGTCATCGTATTGCAGAAATAAAAACATCGAAGTGTCGCTACGCCTGCGAACTTTCCAGAGCAGCGTGACTATTTGTCACTTGTACTCGACTCCCGTACAAGCTCGTGGAGAACGTGCTGATTTGCATCACCATTTGTTTACACAACATCACAATTCCCACCGTAAAATATTGTAATTTTTACGTTATTCACATTATTGTAAGGTTTAAAATAAAATATTTTATGAGTGAAGTTGGAACCAATTATTACGTTTTTTAGTATATTGGCTCATATTGTTTTCAGTATCGACGTAGTACTACTATTGTAATCAATTTGACAGACATATGCACTTGTAAAATTTCGTAATCAAGATGTTTGTTCTTTAGTATTACTACAATTTAATTTTTGTTAATAGTACTTGTATTTAGATTAAGATGAAAATGCTAATGATCCACTTGACGGTATATACTTGTAAGTATATACTACAGTCTATGGACAATGGGAGTCATTTTCAGAGGAAGCGTCGCCAGTGAAGGTGAACAATTCACTTTTTCCACTTTTTCTTTTCAAGTTCTAGTTCTTTGTTCCACTTTTAAATGCCGAATTTCGATCATTGTAGAAAGTGCTATTGCACAAAGAGGAAAGGGTCAAGAGTACTCAGAACCTAGACGTACATGTATGAAGAAACTGATGAATTTCAAAGAAGCTAACGAGGTACGTAAGGATCGTGACATTTGGCGATCTGTTCTCTCTGGTTACCCCGTTAGGGATCGTGCGTGAAGATATGTGAGTAAGTAGATAGTTCCGGTATAACGACGTTTTAATATATGCTAAAACTATATTAGTATATTGCAGTCTCGAAGAAATTGTTATGTCTAAAAGTTGAAAATCAAAACGTTAATCAAGTATTCCTAACATTATTATGCGCTTAACACTTCCGAAACAAATTTTAGAGGTAATTGTACTACTATTTAGCGGCGGAAGAAGCCTGTTGTACTATCTATGTAGCATTTTATTCGATACAAAATAAGCAAATAAATGTTATTTTTATTTGATTTTTGGTTATACAACGTATGGAAACATGAAATCGAACAACAGAAGCAAAACAATTATTTTTGGTATTATGGTATTACATACTTTACCATTGTATCTATGGTTACACGCACTCTTTGATGTTAGAGGGCAGCAAATTCTTCTCTTTCCAATCCATATATTTATATAATATTTTTAGCCGACCCGATAACTTAGTTTTTCGTGACCCTGCCTTCAAAGCCAAGGGTTTTTGATGAATAATAGTGATTGTACTAGTCATGGATGTTAAAATGTGTATATGAATATTTACCTATGTGAACATGTATGTAAGTATAGTGTACCGTTAGCTTGAAAATTAAGACGGTGACGGGAGCGATACCAGGTTGTTTCAAATAAGCTTCGGTGGAAAGTGGCTAGACCTCTGCCTATCACATTATGTGTTTCCGATAAATGTCCCAAATAAGTAGAAGACGATAGCTTAGGGCTTAAAGCAACGCCACAGTCTGGTAAAGGAATAAATGGAACAATTCCGGTTCTCGTCAGTAAATTTTTAAAATCGTTTATATTTAATAAAAATAAAATTGTATTATTGTGATATCGTTGTACCGTATACATATTACTGACACAAATCACATCAATCAATCAATCTTCAATGTTTTTACATAATTATCAATCTTAAAAACAAATGTAGAATTTATGTAGAAATGTAGAATAGAATGGAACACGTACGTAAATGTGCATATTCCATGGTTTATTCCAAGAGTTAGCTCACTTGATAACGTATTAGACAATAAATTGTGTCTGATTAAACATTGTTGAAAGTAATGTTAATTTTCTGTGAAAATAACTTCCTAGTATCTCTATCACAACTTTTGATATCATCATTACCATGAAAATATATGGAAGCGTAAGAATTTTAAATGCTAATAGTGGTACGTTACAATCCTAAACCAACCCATTCCGAAGTGAATTACGTGGCTTCAAATCTATACTAAATGAAGTCGTAACAAGAACAAAGTACATACTGCTTGATGAATAAACATTTTATTTGATTCGATATGCTCACTTTCTATGTGAACCAATGATTGCTACGGTACGCTCTTAATGTATTGACTTTTATTATAAGACTGAGAATAGAATAGCGTAACAATATATTTTATACATAAATTTGTTTGTGTATGTAAAAAAAATGTTATTTAAAATCTATGTGTGATTCTACATTCATGCGTACAAAACGGCATCTAATAGTCCATCACTGGGCACATGCCTTTCCGGAAGGAGGGTTTGTATAATTGTCACATTCGGCAAGCGGATAGTGATCGTAGTACCAGTACCAAAGATGCTGCTGCCCATTACCAGTCTGCTAACTTTGCATGCTGTATTTTCGAAATGGGTGTCCCGCCATTTGTCATCTGTCATCTAGGAGCCAAGGATATTATAACGGCTTTTATATAAGTCGCCTTTTACGAAGCACAAAAAAGCAAGATGGTGGCATATTCATAAGCCTATACGACCACTCCCAGACGTTAGTCTATTCCTTATTATATTTTTATATCTTATAGTAGGAATTTAATTCTTCCTAAATGCTTAAAAGTGTCTTTTGTTCTAGCCAGTATTGATTTGAGAACGCGTAGGTGTAGAAAAGACGCCATCCAATGAAATGAACTGTCCGTATCGAACAACTCTCGAAATAATTGTTTAAATTTATCTCCACGTTGTTTATGGCCCGGTTAGGAATCTCGCATAATGATCATGCGGGATGCCTCCATCATGGCCGATAGGGCACGATTTTAGAGAAAGCATGCGATTTATATATATTGCCTCATACATTCATCGCAATTCAAGTTCCGGTTCGAGAATTAATTGAATTAACCTTAATTATAGACATCTACTTGAATAATATGAATAAAGTTGTACCGATTCGACAATCATAAATTATAAACGGTCAAACCTCGAATTAAGCTGAGCACCACAAGCTGCGTTTATCATTACTCTTCATAAGACACCGTACTCATCTAATGATTCCCAAAACTCCGACTACCGAACTAATAAACATCAATCAAAGGCTAAAGCATTAATAAAATGAATCAATCACGGCATTGTCTATAACGAATTTGATTTTATGCAAACAGGAGAAATAAGAATACTTGTATTAAAAATTAAAGGGAATAACGTTTGACGTGTACCTACTGTGCAATATAAGAAGAAATCGATTAGTCATTATTTGATTTAGTTCGGCGAGCTGGTCTGTCCCCTGGGGAGCGGCGGCGGGGGGCATCCACGAGCGCGGCTGCTCTTGACTCTTGCGGTCGTCATCAGTGGAACCTTCGACACTTTATATATGGTAGTTAATAGTTATGGAAATAGATGAGAATCTATATTGAACGCTATAAGCAATGTCATTTAGTCTTGATATTTTAAGTAGTTTTAATTATAATTTAAGGAATTTCATGTTATGCGGCAGACTTATTTTTATGCGCATACATATTTATATGACATTATTTATAGGTACAAATACATAATTAAAAGCAGCATAATTTAAAGTAGCAGTCTGTGAATGCCCACTGCTAGGTAAAGATCTACTCTCAAATATTTGAGAGAGATTAAAGCAGGGGAAATTCCGCTTCGCTGCTCCAGTACTTGTTGACAGACTTCACAGGTCCTCCAAATAGCATTTTTTTAAACTCACTCCGGTAGGTCTCCTAACAATGTTTTCCTTGTGTGGTAAATTCAGCGCTAGGGGTGCCGGCCCTGGGATAGAAACTCTATCGCTCGCCCTGAACACTGCCTAACGGCCTTTTAAATACCACTGCAGATCATAGGCATCTCTTGTAAGTGGGAACTGCCATAACAGCCGCATTTGGCAAGAATATTTATGATCGCAGTATACAAATATTTGACTTCATGTTTAATAAAGTCTAACCCTAATGCTCAATGAACTACCTATGCTATGAAATATATAAATATCTTCGCGCCATTTCTAACCCTCGACCGAAGTGTCGACCCTCCTTCCACCGAAGATATTTTTGGGACAACATGATAGTTGGAGAGCCGTGGCATAGGTGGTTATTTCAAAGCCAACAATATGAATGGTATGTAAGTTTTTTGAAAAAAAAAACCATTAGCACGAGTCTGCACTGGGGAATCGAACTAGTGTCTCATGACTCGACTCCGATCACCCTACCACATGGCAATCGTGACTATTCATATGGAATAAATAAAGTCAAGATAAGGCATTTAGATTTCTGAGAGTATCTTATAGTTTACTATAATAAACCTATTATAGGTATTATATTTATGCCATTAATACATACATTCATATAAAAATGCGCGTAAAGTTATATACAGAAGTAATCAAACATCAAGGGGGGTTAATTAAGAATAAGCAGTGAAGGTGAAAAAAACACACGGACAAAATGAACTCCATGCAACATAATTTACTAACTTTACATGCTCATTTGTGATTAGTTGGCGCGAAAGGGCAAATCCTGCATTAAGATAGGTAATGAGGTTAAATTCATTATTTAGTTTAAAATAAGCGTATGTTTAATACGAGTTCACGGAAATTTGATTTCTATATACAAATCCTATAGCCTCTATTGGCAATGATACTTCAGAACTTGCTGACGAGAGTACGATAGAGATTAAAATACAAAAAGGTAGAACACTTAGCAACGGAATACAAAATGTATACTTTATGACATTCACACTAAAGTTGATAATGTAATCGATATACTTAATGAAAGAAAGAAAGAAGTTAACGATGGATTGTGTGGTAAGTCGGCACCCTGCTGCCGCGGACCCCGACCGTGTCTATCACGGACAAGACATCGATTAGTGATCGAGTGAATTCAATTGCTTGGCGAGACATGAGTCGATACCGTCGAAGAATCGAGACCGATTGGTCGAAATTTGTATTGTTCGATTTATGAAAAATTTGCATTTTAAGAACGTCACGTCAGCGACAACGCTGAGTCACTTGACAAATGAAAAGGAATTGATCATGACTCTGATATCGGAACGCGTTGATTGTAAGCCCTCTTATTGTAATATGCTTACTGTCAACCCTACTAAAACTGAATGTTTTTTTATCTTCAAGCTATTTCTCAGTACTGTGGTAAGCAGAGGCGTAGACATTGAAGTCTTTTCGACCCACTTTTCGCTGAAGCTTATTTTGGACAACGTGACAGGTGGCGAGTCTATTACCATCTCAGTGTCCAAGCGAATGATACAGTATACTTACATCACATACATTTGCGCAGATAAATATAAATTTATACATATAAACATTCATGAGATGGGTACAAATATTCACAATTGTGTTGTTCTCTTAGCGGGATTCGAACCCAGACCCCTTAGCTTCGAAGATGGGTTCACAGGACAGATTTTTTTTAATATGCTATGAATTAAAATCTAAAGCGAATACCTTATCAATAAATTTAATTAAAATTACTCAAATTAGAAATATTACCTTGTGTTATGTTAAATTTATGACCATAAATGATTCTTGAATTCAATGAACATGGACAATAATATTTGATTTATTTCTAGTCTTTTCTTGCGTGTGTGTAGCTGTTTTTTTTTATTATTCAACACGAAAGTATCTCGCATGCGGAGCACGTTTTTTGATGTTTCATGTTTATTGGACTAAGTCATGACATCACCGTATGAGTTGGGAACTGTGGAAGCGCGGAGTATAAAAAATACTAACGCTTTATTTTGACTGTAATGTCACGTATATTATACTTTAAGTAAACATAGGTGTATGAACCGGTAGCGGATGTGTACTAATTTTTATTTTTAAATATAGAGTTAAGTTTTATGAATATTTAAATGACCCAGGTTTCCATATAAATTATCGCAAGAAACCTAATAAAATACTACCTTTGAAATATTAATTATTGTTGTTAATCTGTTTTTATTCCTAAAGAAGTAAATAAGTGCAATTTTTTTTTTATAAAAAAATTGTTTTTCTACAATAGCAAGCTTCACCTGCACGCAATAAACACCCGCTATAAAAAAATATTCTGGATGGATAGTCTATAGATATATTATACAATAAGTCTAAGATTGTGAGGAAATCAAACTTAAAACTTACGTTTGTAAGTGCATGTAAAAGTCCACTGTAGAACATAGGCCTCGTCATACGGAGGATTTCGCGCTTGGCAAGCGGTTTGGTCATTGCTCCCCGTCACCTTTCTGATTCATTTTAATGTATTATGTTCGACTATTGATAGAAAGATAAATTCGATGGTTTTAATATAGATAAGGGTTTACTTATAGTCATCACCTCTGTCATCCACGGTACAATTAAATAGTAGACATAAAACTCATCAAGGAACATTTAACTCTTAGTCTTAGAATACTGATTTCTTGGTAAAATATCATTTAAGTATCGGCATAAATATCTTTACCATTTTTGGTCATTAGTGGGTGAATTAGGGGAGAAATATAACCTCATCTAAAATGCTAGACCAAAGTAAAAGCAGTTACGGCTTATATGCGAAAACTAAATGATATTGCGACTACCCACTGTCCTTTACAAAAACCAATATCCTATAGTAAACTGAATTAAATCTCAATCTTATGTAAATATACTGTAATGATTTCTTTTATTTACGCGAATGCAACACATCTTCAACAAAACGATTTTGGATTTTATCGCTCAATTAGTTTTTAACAAAATATATTTACTTCCCGACGTATCGGAAGCTTTACAGCGTCCGTAGTTTCGGGGGACTGTTCCGCTGTAAAAATAGTTTTTTAAAAACTAATTAAAAATGCAATAAAATCTGTAAGTCGTTTTATTAAAAATGAATATCCTATATTAAATTAATAGTTATTAAATAAATTAAAAATAAATATGATGTATTAAAATGGCTAAAATTCACAAATGTTTAATGTTCCTCTTCCAGACCTGTTCTCGTTTTATTCGATTTTGGAATTGAAATAATCCACCCCCACGATCGATCAAAGTTAATTGATACATTTTCTTGAACATTTTGATGGTACTGGGGTGATAAACCCGTAAGTGAATGGTACGAAATTAAAGCAAGTGGACGCACACATAAATTACCTCAGTTTCTCAATGTATTCCGTTTTAATATTTATCCATTAAACTAAAATGACACAACATCGATTTTATGTTCTTCAAACACTGTCACAGGGTATTTAAAATTCAGCTTACATAAAATCAGACACTAAATAGCAACGTTTCATATTTCATCATAAACCGATTTTAAGTATTTTTTTAAGTCGATATTCACAATATGGTCACAATGGGCTTAACAGATTAACATAATATTATTTTTCGCACTTCAAAATCAGCCTATCAGTATCAACTTAATAACCACAAATATTTCTCGTTATTAAGTAAAGCGATACTATATTTACAAAAATACATTTTGCGTTCCCTACACAGTAGGACTCCTACTGTTAATGCTATTAAGGAATTTGAATAGCATCATTAATAACATCTTGATTTTAACATATCTCGCTCTTGCCGCTCTTAAACCGGTGCCGCCATAATGTTGTGCAGATGTTTTGGATAATTTTATAATATTATGCTTGACAAGTTTTACTATAGAAGCCCCATTGTAAAGGCGCTTACTATAATTTAGACTTAAGTAATCAAAGTTTAGACCTCGATCCGACGTCCCACGAGGTAACGTATTTGAACACCATTAGGAGCTAAAATGTGTCTTCCTTTCTTTACTAAATGATTTAATTGATAATAATGTTGTATGTAATGTTTGTAAAAAAAAAAAGTCACGATAGCCGAGTCAACGATAGCCAACGAAATGTACGAATATCGTTGGCTTGGACATAAAGGCGGCGACGGGCTCACCACCTGTCACGTTGTCCCGAAAATATCTTCGGTGGAAGGTGGGTCAAAGGGACTTAATTGTCTAGACTTGACCTCTGTCTACCCCTGTATTGGGAATTGCGTGAAGATATTTTTTTTTATGTAATGCTTGTACTCTAGTCATGGATGTTTATATGTATCATGATTAATTATCTCTAAATTTATGTTAAAAGTCACGATAGCCGAGTTGTTGGGTGGTCGGAATTTCGAGTCGAGAGACCCGAGTTCGATCCCCAGGTGGCAGTACCAATGAGTTTTTCAAAAACTTATGTACGAATTTCATCGTTGGCTTGGACATAAAGGCGGCGACGGCCTCACCACCTGTCACGTTGTCCCGAAAATATCTTCGGTGGAAGGTGGGTCAAAGGGACTTAATTGTCTAGACTTGACCTCTTCCCTGTATTGGGAATTGCGTGAAGATATTTTATTGTATAAATTTATGTTGTATTCAAAGTATATGTTTCTCTGCACTATAGATGTTGCTGTCTGACAAAGTTGTGCTTAACTTTAATTATCATTTAAGACAATTATTCTCTTATTTGTTTAATTCCATTATGATATTTAGGTCACTAATAGGATTCTACACCATTTTCAGCCTGATGTACGTGCAAGTTAAACAAACATTTTCAAGTACGGGTAAGTTATTTATAAGTCTTTTTAAATATAACCAAAAATATAGTAACATAAAGAAATAATACAGTGGTATACAGAGATCTTGACAATAAAGTCCCTTCGACCCACCTTCCACCGAAGATATTTTCGGGACAACGTGAGCCCGTCGCAGTATCTATGTCTAAGCCAACGATATAATTCGTACATAAGTTTTTGAAAAACCCACGGTTTGGTACGAGCCTTCCTCCTAGGTATCGAACCTGGGTCTCTTGACTCGAAATTCCGACCACCCAACCAACTCGTCTATTGTGATTCGTATTTTATTTTATTTTTATAAAAAAAGTAAGCAACAAAAAATATTTTTATAAAACAAAAAGGTGAACATGTGGGTACTGAAGTATAGTTTTTTACTATTATTTTTTCCCCTATAAGGCCGTTCGTTAATTATCCAGTTGGACGTCATACGTTACAACAAACGTATATTCCACGAGTAAATATTATCAAAATTCTAGCTTTAAAGGAGTTTTATATGGGTGTAGTTGTTCATAAATCCTATATTACGAAAGTGGTACGTCCCAGCTTATTTTACTATTTTCTTGGGTTCATTTTTTAATGAACATCAGGTGATGGATTTAACTACATAAAAAGAGTATAACTAATTACTAGCATCGTCTTGTTACAGTTTTATTTTTTGTTCTAGGAATTATAAGTGGGGAACTTCGTGAACTATTACTCGTTTCGATGAACGGCGACATGTTTTGATCAAGTCAAGCGTGCTAATCGAATTAATTGAGATAACGACATTGTAGGAGAGCTGAACGCATCTTCAGATAAACAAATCGGGTTTCGTTTATTTCAAATTAGGACGTTTTTTTAATGTTGGTTTATTACGTTATTTATTTATATTAATTCGAGGAGACAATTACAGTACCGACTTTACTTTATAGTGCGACAATACATTTCACAAATACATACTTTACTATGTAAACAAATTTTCTCAGAAATGACACCTATCTATGTCTTCACTATCTATGTTTCTGTTACGCAAATTTCTATACTGGAGTAGGCAGAGGTCTAGACAATGGTACATACAATATATACACAGACAAATATTTATATATTCATACAAACATTCATGACGCCAGAATAAATATTCATATTCATCACACAAATGTTTAGGGAAATTCAAACCCGAAATCCTTGGCTTCGAAAGCGGGGTCACTAGCAACTTGGCTATCGAGTCGATCTAGTGGGGTCATAAATTTATAAAACTTAAATGTTCCATATATTGAAGCTAGGTTAGGTAAGATGGGCCTTCCCCCCGAACGGGTTCTATAAAAAAAAACTTAAAAATATTTTTATACTTTTTACTTACTTTTCTACTTTAGGAACTAAACAAAATTATTACACAGATAATTTCAATGTTAATAACATTTGTTATTGTGTTGTGTCCAAATGGCTTACTGCAATAAGATTTAAGCATCCTATGAAGCAGAGAGCTAATAACAACATTGAATTGAAGAATATTTTAACCACAAATTAAAATACAGAACATTTGCAATGGTTATGTACAGCGAAATCACTTCCACGGATCATTGTAACAAATTGCTGCGCCTGCGCCGATTTCTGTTTACACGCGGAACGAAGCCGCTCTTAATTGCACAACAAAAAGCTACAAGTAAGACATTGTGCTAAGTAATTAGATTAGCACAGCGAGTAATTTGTCTGATGCCGGTATAGCTGCACGTATTTGGAGCTCTTATAGAGTGGTTAATGCCCTCTAATTTATCTTTCTACATCAAATATGTGGGTAGAGTTTAATTCGTTGTAATTACTATCATTTTTTAGTTGTAATTACAAGTCTTGGTTAGATATGACTACCTAAATTATATTTATTAATAGTTTGTTTCTAAATTTTTGTAATCAAAAAATTTTGTTGAATAGTAATAAATAAAAAGTAATAAAAGTTTTCAAAAGTGCCAGTATACATGATTTTCTTTTAAGGATTTTTATATAGGCTTATTAAAATTTAAATTTTCATTATATATATTTATATATATATATATATATATATATATATATATATATATATATATATATATATATATATATATATATATATATATATATATATATATATATATATATATATATATATATATATATATATATATATATATATATATATTTATATATATATATATATATATATATATATATATATATATATATATATATATATATATATATATATATATATATGTATATATATATATATATATATATATATATATATATATATATATATATATATATATATATATATATATATATATATATATATATATATATATATATATATATATATATATATATATATACATATATATATATATACATATATATATATATGTATATATATATATATATACTAGGAATAGATATTGCTTGCTTAATAAGTCACGATAGCCGAGTGGTTGGGTGGTCGGCATTTCAAGTGGAGAGACCCGAGTTCGATCCCCAGGTGGCAGGCTCGTGCCAATGGGTTTTTCAAAACCTTATCTACAAATTACATCTTTGGCTTGGACATAAAGACGGCGACGGGCTTACCACCTATCACGTTGTGCCGAAAATATTTGCGGTGAAAGGTGGTTTCGTAATTGTCTAGACTAGACTTCTGCCTACCCCTGTTTTGGGAATTGCGTGAAGATAATTATTTTATTTAGATCGTGCTTACAACCAACATACGGTCGGCATGTCTTTTTAAAATATCTACTGATTGTAACTAACTTGGACGCTTATCGCAGTCACCATTCACACCATGAAGAAGACAGAATGGTAAGTTATGAGTGAAATTCCTAAAGAAAAAGATGTAAGCCAAAGTCGGATCGATTGTTATTTTCGTAAAGAAAATATATTTTTATGATAAATTTTACTGTGTTAAGTTTATGATAGCAACTTCTTGCTATTGTAATATTTGCAACAAAGTATAAACAATGTCTAATGATGATAAATTTTTAAATCATATTCAAACTTAACGATACGACAGATTGTGCCAATACTGAAAATAAACCTATGTTAATCTCCATATGGATGAAAATCGAATGTTGTTTCCGTTTCAACGTGAATACCTTATAAGGGATGTTTTATGATTACCTCCCGGTCACATCACTAAACATTGTTATCGTTTACAATAAATTACTAATTAAATCAGTAAAAGTCACATAATTTTTGATAATGCTCATACACATAAATCGCGAGACACTGATAGTGATGACTATAAATCGAAAAGGATTTAGGACGTGCATTATCCACCTTGTATGATAACTGCATTATCGATATATCGATGTTCATAACTACTTATATAATAGGCACCATAGCTGAGGATGGGTGTTCGAAATTGGAGTCAAGAGACCAGAGTTCGATTCCCAGGGCTCGCACCAACGGGCTAACCTCCTATCACGTTGTCCCAAAAGGACTTAATTGTATTAAGGAGATATATTTTTGTATTATAAATTTAAATATGTAGAATTTTTTATAATGGTATAAGAAGAAAGATAGCACCATCGTCTTATTATACCATTAAAAAAGATAAAGGTAACCAAGTGCTGTGGTGATCGGAATCAGGAGACTCTAGTGTGATACTCTGGATGAAGGCTGGTACATATAGGTTTTTTAGGTGTTTTATTTGACTTAAGAAAAACTTAATATTTTGATGTGATAAATATATTTAAAGATCACATATTTACATTAAAATTAATCTAAAAAATATTGTTTTTATTTGTCAACTTTAAAACACTTACATAATACAGTTTTAATAATGTGAACTACACAAAAATAATAATACTGTTAAAAAAAAAGATTTATGTAAAAATTGATGCAGGTCACTTATCATGACAACTATTAATAATAAGACTAGACTTCATCCCCAGAATACGATCCAAAATATAGTATTTGAAGTGACTCTGTCGTGTACTAAGTTAACTTGTTGACATTATTGGATCATAAATACATCGACACTAATTACGCCTGTCACGGTGCATCACTATTTCAAAATCGTGTGTGGTATAAAACAAACAAAATGATCAAGGTTTTATTTATCCAAATGCGGTTGTAAAACATAAAAAATCGTTTTCCACCAAACTTTAATTGCCGGCAATGAAATAATTAAATGTGACAATCGTAAAACATTGAAACCCTATAAAACATTATGGCCGTGTCGTTTTCGAGACACATTTACTCAGTGAAATTCCTTAGTCTTGTTCGTGGTTTTATCAAAACCTACACTTACCTATACACTGCAATTAGTCATACTAATTATTTACTAAATGAAATTGGTTACTTTAAAATTTAAATTCCATATTAAATCAACATAGGATAGATAATCTTTTTAACTTCACGCTTTTCCAATACATGAAGGGGAGGTAGACAGGGGTCTAGACAATGCTGTCCTTTCGACCCATCTTTCTCCGAAGACATTTTTTGGACACTGTCACCAACTGACAGTGTCCAAAAAATGTCCAAAAAACCAACGATATAAATCGTCAACGATAAAAAGGTTTTGTGAAAAATCCATTGGTACGAGCGTGCCACCTGGGGATTGAACTCGGGTCTCTTGACTCGAATGCCGATTACCCAACCTCTCGGCTATCGTGACTCTTTTAAATCTCCTACTCTCACTTAAATTTAATTTTAATTTAATATTAATATTTCATATTTAATAACTATTATACTATTTTGTTGAAAGGACATTGTCTAAACCTCTGCCTACCCCTGTATGGGAAGTTGCGTGAAGATTATAAGATTAGAACATTAATGATACAAATTTTTATCCCCAGGTTTTAGGATTCGCAACATTAGTCTCTTCGAAGACAGAGTATCTACCTACTACTATTAAAAATGTTATTAGGCACTAGACTGCTTACTTCATGGCGTTCATAACACATTTAACGATCGAATAATTCTCTTAATGTCGAGTCTTAAGTAACATAATGGTTATGTTAAGACTCGGCTGTCAAATGTTTGATCGGAACTAACTTATCAAGCGATAAAACCTATCATAAGCATTTACAATAAACGCACTCTCCTTAAAAAATAAAATTAGCGACATAAAACAAAATAAAGCACTCAAAGCAGTAATTTTATATTGTTGATAAAAGTATCTATACAAGAACTCCTTACAGAGGAAGTGTCCCAACCCGCATCAGTATTCTGTACAGCATTCGACAGGAGGAAACAAATTTCCAAAATTGAAAACGAGTTGAATACGACATGGAGTACACAAACTCGAAAAAGAAACGAGATTTTCATCATTTTAACAATATGCATGACTTTGTTCTCGCCTCCCGCCAGTCGCTCAACTAACTTATTCTATTATTCATTTGCAAACATACATGAACTCGTACGCAAATAAGAAATATGGCCAATTTAAATTTTCAAAAAAATATCGATGAATGGATATAGTATATGCACCTGATTGCACACATATATTTATTCGAGTCAAGAGACCCGAGCTCGATCCCCAGGTGGCAGCCTCGCACCAATGGGTTTTTCAAAAACTTATGTACGAATTATATCTTTAGCTTGGACATAAAGACGGCGACGGGCTCACCATCGGTCACGTTGTCCCAAAAATATCATCCGTGGAAGGTGGGTGGAAGGGACTTAATTGTCTAGACTAGACCTCTGTCCACCCCTGTATGATATTTATTTATTTATTTAATTTATTATTATTTATATTATTTTTACTACTTTTAAAACTCAGCAGTTTTATTAAGATGAAAACATTAAATCATCAAAAATATAAAAATTGAAACTGTAAACAGTTGCAAATTTTGATTTCACATATAAGATGTTTTAACAGCTTATGATTTATGTGTATTGTGTTACTGTGAAATTTGATACATCATAAATGCTTCCTCCTTTTTTCATTATTGCTATTTGAATTTGGCGAGAAATTTCACCTTCATTTTTAAAGCAGTTTGTAATTTTATTTTTCCATTTTTCAGATTTAAAGTTATGTGCATCTGCTTTAAAGAATCTATAAAAACGTGATAAGATTTATCATACAAAGGGGAACAGCACTGTGTCGCAACGGAACTTCAAAACAGCGTTATAATTGTTTGTGAGTCAGAGAGCAAGATCATTACGGAAAGTTGTGCTGGCAATCTGAATTAAGCGGTTTCCTGAGATTATTCACTATATTTCATAACAACTACTAGACAGTAGGAAGTTAGTTAAACTTACTTCTAATAGGCAACTTTCTTAAGAAGGATATGTCATAGATCGAGAAGCATGATATCGAGCATGTCTTGTACTACAGAAGCTGTTGTCTGATAATTTTGGTCCTAGGATATTTCAAAATAGTTATTCCGCAATTTATCGGTAGCTACTGCTATTTCGAAGGCTTTTTCCATAGGCTCCTCTTATGATACCCAAAGGAAGAAAGATTGAAATATTCCCTTCCTTATATTCATAAGGAAGGGAATATATTCTTATGCCAATACCACACAGATTTGTGTGGTACGTATGATAGATATCAAAACTAAATGCCAGTGTGAAATTAATATGAATCTTTTTGAGAATTTAAACGTTAAGAATGACGGACGAATAAGACCGGAATTGCAGCGTAGCTTTTAAAAACGGATATTAAACCGGTACCTCCCAGTTATCGTCATTCTGATTATAATAATTATGCCGTAAGAACGATCATAATTATATATTTAAATAATTATGTGTTAATATAATTTAATTAATTAAATTAATGTTTAACTAAAAAGTCACCACCTGTCGCATACTTTTATAATTATATCATGCTCTAAGATGTGCGTCGTTAAAAATAATTTAATTAAGATTAATACATACAAATGAGGTTATTAACTTATGCCCATTTAGATGCAATAGATTTAATTTTTTTATCGTGCATATTTAGCTGTCTAAGCGAGGTAGTAAACACAGAGTTGAGAATTCACGATTCACATCGATTATATCTTTCAACATAGCGCGTCGTCTAATATTCAAGAACCGGTCCAGTGCAATAAATTAAGGCGGTTGCGGGTCGGAGGTCATAAGGTACGAGCGAAAACCTGGAGTTTCTAAACGGAATGTATCATATACTGACAGGTTCATTTGTTGTTATACAATCCCAGAGTTTCTACACATGTCAGCAGCATTCGATTTTTTTGCATGTTTGTATTGTTGAACCCAAAACTTCAAAGGAAGATGAGGTGCAGCAGGGCCAAATAATATGCAGCATACTTTGCTGACTATATATGGATATTAATTGCAGCCTAGGTATCCAATGCTGTAAGCATACTATTAGAATTGAGTAGCAGATAAGGTACTATAGATAGGGTGCCCTTGAGGTTTCTTAATTTAATGTGCTAGCTGGCTCTGTTCCCTGATGTAGAAAAATTTTATATTTACTACGACCTGCGAGAGCTTCGACCTTACGTATACACGTAGCTAGCGATATCTATATGTAATACCTTCCATATTTGTACTACCTGAAGCGAAAGTCAAAAGTTAAAAGATAATCTATCAGTTTCTAACTTCTTGACTTAAAAAGTAAACTACCAATCGTAAGATTCCTACAAAGGTTGCCATGGAAAATGGTTCCAAGCAACTTTTATTCATCGATCTCAAGCAATATTATGTAAGGCCAGATGTATAAAATACTTAGTTCTTTCAATTAGTGTTCCACTTTATTAGAGAAAACGTGTCAAGTGGTGAGTTAGGTGTGGTCGTAATAAAATAATGTAGATATGTAAATTTCAAAAATTATCAACATGTGGATATGAAAGAAAATTTCGCAAGAAAATACGGTTTCTATATAATATCAACAAAAAAAAAGAGGATTGACCCGCAGAGGAAGAGGAGGAATCCGCATTATGACGGCATACCTATTTAAATAATACTTTTCCGAGGCCTTTGTTCAGTATATTTCATTTACAGGCTACAATTTTATTTTGTTCTATTCTCGTCAACACAATGTTATTATTTTTATTATTGCATAAAATCAATTAAATAGATTCGTTTGTGAAATTAACAAATCAACTGTTATCTTCAAGATAAAAATATATCAAAGTACTTCTTATCGCGCAGGTGATATGTAAAAGCAAATTAAAGTGCAGCATTCGCTTGAAGCGTAATGCTGATATCGCCTATCTATTAACAAGATATCTACAATCACCATCTTATTCACGGTTAAACAGGACTTGCGAACATGACCATTTTAGAGTCGAATAAATATACGGTCTATTACGCTGGTGTCGTGTAAAGGTCTTATTCAATTACTTAGAGTCTATCTTTAAGACGGAGATAATTTAAAATCAGAGGGTAAATTGAATTTTTATCAAGTATTTACACATTTGAATATTAAAGGCCTTAAACTCATCTATCACATTCTTAACCCTTTCAGCCCCAAAATAACTTAGTGCTTACCACCTGTCACCCTGTCCCAAATATTCTTCGTTTAACATGTGTCAAAATCATTACATTGGTTAGACCTCTGCCTGCAGTGTGGGACATTGTATCAAGTTAATCTCCTTTAAACATTAATACATGCTATATAAAACACCTACCTACAAAAATGCAGCAAAATTTCCGAATTAAATACATTAATGTTGTTACTAAACAAAACCAGATTTTAGTTAGTGCCTATCAAGTAAGCGTGCCGAATGTGGGCGAGTATCATCGCGACAGAACACGAGAAATCGTTATGCGATAATATTGTTCAATCATATTGCTATTACGATTAAAGTCAAGAGTATCGGATATTTAATGTATGGAAAAATTTAAAGAAAAAACAGTGAAATAAAGCGTTTTCTATTGTACTTTTGTATTAAGAAATATGTGATTTTTTCTATATTTTATAAAGTTTCATTTAACTATTAATAGATTTAAGAAAATCTTTATAAGAAGGTTTATTATAAGTGATTGTATTAATGACAGTAACCCAATCCTAGATCGCTCCCAAGCTATTTCTAGAAAATATCACATCATATTTGAACAATATGTTATATTATAAAAAAAAGATTGACCAAAAAGGAGGATACCTACCGAGTTTCTTTCGCCTGTTTGTTCTCTATTAGAGGAACCTCGTTACGAAACCATGGTAGATTAAAAAATGACTATCGATAATCGTATGAACATTCATATGTCGGTGAATAAATGATATGATTTGATTTGATTTTACTTAAAGCACATACTTTATTTACATCGTGGTAGGATCTGGCAACAGCTTCCTTTCTTCGAGTGTCGTAAAAGGCGACTTGGGAATTAATTGTTGCAATGTCTATCTCAATAGGTAACTAGATAACATGGTCGGGCCATGTTGAAAAATACCATATAAAATATTATGAGACCAATGCTGGGCAATAGACACTAAAGCGTGAGATGTCTGTTATTCCTATCGCCAATCGCCTAAGTTTGCCAAGGGCGGTGATTATAGGCAATTCTTGTGACCATATTACAAAGAGAAATTGTATTAGAAAGAGAGAGAGAGAGAGAGAGAGAGAAGTTAATTTATTAGATTTGGATTTTACTGTAAAATGTACGTAATAATGAAATGAGAAATATTACAAACGTTCCAAAATACATTTTGTTTTTCTACAGATAAGTGATTGACTACAAAATTATAATGTTCCCACTGTACGATGGTAACAGATGGCACAAACGACTACCAAAGAAGTTGCCGAATTACAATATTATCATAAAAAAGAGACATAAGGTCATAGGTTTGTCGTGTAGCTATTTGGAAACCGTCTGGTGAACTAATGAATATTCTAATTTGCGATGCTGTTTGTCCAGATAGTGTCCGCAATATCAATTACATGTTATTTAGACTTGAAATTGATAAATCTCCAGTCTGGTCTGTACTTTAAAAACTTTCTTGGGTGATGCTAATAAGATCTCCTAAATATTTTAACACGAACTAAACTTTTATTCTGTTCACAGAGTTGAAATGATTTTTGAATGCTAATCGTAATGCGAACGTAAAATTATTATTATTATTAAGTTAATCTGGATCATACCATTTTAACAAATGGTTTAATTTAGAATTAAAAGGTTTTCCTTAGCGGCGTGCTCCTATTCAGAATGCTTTTATTTTTATTAAATAATGTTCGTATTATTATTTTAATACTAGTGTCTGGTCCTTTGCTGCCACCGCTGGCCTAACATGGCGGTTATGGCTCTTTACGGGAAGTGCCTAAGTTCTGTATTAGATTTTAGCAGGCCGTTTATTAGTAGTAGTAGTAGTATTGACATAATTAAAGCAGTAATATTTTTTCTGCTCGACCTCTAGCTGACTTTCTTGTGTGGTAGGATTGAATTGCACCTTAGACGTTATTTAATTACATGTTATTTAGACCTGTCATTGATCTTCTATATATTGGTCTGGCATGTTTCGAGGTGGGTATTCAGCCACCTATCGGTAGTCAAAGGTATTTTCCAGTAAGGGAATAGCCCTTAGTCACCTTCCAGGACGCCTATAGTAATCTTAGTCAAATCTAATATATTAATTAAAAATATTATGGTTTCAATTTTTTTACATGATAAACGGTACATATTTGCTACATTATTCTATGCATTCTGTGGACAACAAACTGCATAGAAAATATACGTTTACCTAATATATTTACCGATTTTAGGCACATCTGGAATAATAAATATCCATCTTTCCTACAAAACAATGATATGGAAATCAAATCTATATTTTCAATCTATAAACAATAACAACGTTCAAAAACTATAGATGTAAATGATACCCTGGAATCGAAAATAATAAATGACAAGATTTTAAAAAGAATAAGGGATATTACAAAGTAAATCATGCATTAAAAATAATTTAAAATAGATACGGTAATGAGACCGAATATTCACTAACAAAGCTCAATAATTTAAAACAAAAATACATATACAAAAACTGATCTGAACGATCTTAGGGCAATTAACTGTTTCTATTAAAATCAACGGAAAGCAACAAGCACGTTTGGCAAGTTAGTAAATCACGCGATAACGCATAGAAAGGCCATTTTGTTAGGGAATAGCTGCTCAATTTTATCACTTGCAGGCATTCGAAGGCTCTAATCCTTCGATAGCAAAGGTGGTGAGAAAAGCCGAGACAATTTAAAAATACAGAATTCTAAGATTAAAGTAATCGTAGCTTGAAATACAATTTACAATGAAGAGATCGTTTTAAAATTTAATAGGTATGTGATTGAACAGAATCTGTCTTCGAGTTTTATTTGAAACTACAGTTTGCTTTGAAAATATTTTCCTAATTTCATGCATAATTTTATCGCTCTGTGACTGTTTCTTTAAACTCTATGGTGAAAGGACGACAAATGTATAGACCTTTGGACCCCTGATAAGTATTCAGTATGCGGTTGTGAGTGCTTATATTCTTTACGAAAATTTATAAGTCTTTTTAAAACAAGCTCTCGACTCTGTTTCTAATACTGAAGTCGTCATATATATGGATATTTTTGTCGTTCAATCCACATTCTACCAGAGGTTTCTTGGGACAACGTGACAGGCTGTAAACCTGTCGTTATTTCGCCATCCAAGCTAACGATACAAACACGTGAATCAAATATACATAAATAAATATTGTTTTGTTTCCTGTTTAGGTTTACACAATAATATCTAACGCTAGAACACCTTTTCAAGAAATTAAATACTTATGCCACGATGTCCCGCTCTTACATATCTTACAGATATATAGTTTCAAATTAATTGCTTACAGATTCACCATCTATCTAAATTATAATAAATAAATTAACACGTAGATAGGGACAACATCACATACATTGCTCTGATCACAAAGCAAGCAGCTTAAGCACTTTTATTATGGACCCAGAAACAACGAAGGCACTACAGATGCCAAGACCCGAGAAAATGTAAAAAAATGTAGACCCGACCGGAAATTGAACCGGGAACTCTGAGGGGACATCAGAGCTGGCGACACTCGTGCGCTACTCGTAATGGGAGGATGTGAATTCCACCATATGACTGACTTTGATCTGTTTGGCATACACAACGGCTTCACAGATTTAGATATCTCGCACCTAAGGCGATATTGTAGCGTCAACGGTTTGGTTACTTTGGTCTGGTATTTTACTTGATGGTTACAACGCTTTCCGTTGTTAGACATTGCTATAGCTTTTCTTAGTGAGTAGGATATTTTTCAACACCCACAGAAAGAACAGGAATATATTATTACTTGCAATTATGACACAGGAATATTTCCAAAGTGAAGTAACAAAAGGAAAACTTACTTCATCCCAATTAGACGTTGTAATGAAAATATAGGAAAATGTGAAAATGAAAAATGAAAAATAGAAAATATAGGGAGTTCATTTCTATTCGTAAAAATATTCAAAGCTGTCGGTGTTTCTATGTTGTTATTAAGCTAACGCTTTCCTCTGGCTTTCATTGCATATTTTAATAACAATAATAATTTCTCCCTTTGTTTATATATTTTCAATAGTCCTGTTAACTAGTATGAAACATATTCGACACATATCTTAAAAAAAGCATACGATGCCTATTAGGTTCGTTGCACATATTGTTTAATGACTCTATCAATTATAGAGTCATAAAAACATCAAAATTAAAATAAATCACATTTTGTACCTTAGTACACACGTGATTTTTTTTTTTTGCGCAAATGTTCTGAGTTTAGTTGTAGATAAATTAATTTTATATCTGTTGGGAGTCGTGCGCTCGCGCTGCCCCCGGGCGGTGGTGGCGTGAGAACGACCGCTCGTGTTCGAGCAACTAATGCCAGGCGAATTAGGTTGCTTGTCCACTAAAAGAGGTGGACAGAGTTTTACAAAAATGTGTTCAATTAAATTCCATGACTATAATGGCTTACATAAAGGAACGCAGAATGGGTACTCGCATACTAGTTCATGTTCCTTATAATCAGTTAATAGGTTGGTGAATGCTTGGTGAGCCTTTCAAACACTTTCCATTAAAATAAATTTCACCATAGCATTGAATACAATAATGCTTAGGTTTAAGTAATTACTCGGCGCCTGTCACTATCTTCTTTCATACGAGTAGCATCTCTTTAGCCCAAGGCTATCAGCTGTAGGCTATATGTTCCACTCACGAGTTAAGGATGTGCTTTAATCGTTGCTTACCAAAGGTTCTATTGTCACTCGATAATGGCACTATCAGATATTTATATCAGAGGTTTATATTAGCTACACTTTGATATGTTTGAGGATGGCTATAATTGCCAAATGTATGTAACTGGACAAAACAAGCGCGTATTGCTCTGGTCAGCTTTAGTTTGTAACCATTTTTATTTTAGGATACGCTTCTTAGCTTTACAACATTCGAAATTTAGTAACAAAAAAGTTTGTAACAATAATATATGATAAAAAGCGGATATCTACGGAGTCTGTCGTTAGCGGAACTCCATTTTGAAACTGATACAAATATTTAAATTTCATTTCAATCGTTGAAAAATAAAGATACTACTAATGTTTTCGTCCTAATAAACAAGATATTTTTAAAAGAATTTTTAACATGGAAGCCTTCTTAATAACTAACAGTAACATTTCTCTACGACGTTTGAAGCTGCTTGGTCCCATTTTCTTGTTTCCCATGTCAATTGTTTGTGCAATTATTACGCTCTATTGGAGCATGGACTAGCCTTTTGTTTCTGAGCAGTAACCGTGACTGTTGGAAACGTATGGAATTGCAGAAACTATTGACTTATCTAACAGGTATGTTAGTCTTTAAAGGATGTTTTGAAATCTGAGGGAGTTAGGAGCAAATTATTCGTTACATTTGGTTTTCGTACCACGATTCCTGTACACAAAATAATGCTGCATCGAGGCGAGAAAGGTACAGATTAACTTTTTTCTCTTTCAATAGATTAACTTCGTCTCTAACTAAATTGTTTCTAAAAGTATGCAATTGAATAAACTATAGTAAGGTAAATATAGTAAGGTAACCATATAGCCTGTAAATGCCCATTATTGAGCATCAAAGAAGACTTAAATTAGAGCACTGGAACCTCCGCCACGCCGCTCGAGACGATGACAAACGTTATCAAAGTACGCTTTTACACTTCACGCAATTTCAATACTGGAATTGACAGAGGTCTAGACAAGTAAGTCCTTTAGTTCCACCGAAGAAGTTTTTGGGACAAGACAGATGGTGGTGACAATGTAAATCGTACATAAGTTTTAGAAAAAACCAATTGGTACAAGCCTACCACCTGAGGATTGAACACGGGTTTCTTCACTCGTATTACGTTCACCCAATCACTCGGCTATAGTGATTTATTATATTTCTAATATTTTAATACTTAATGGTATTTGACTAATATTTTTTGTAATATTTATCAGAGGTGTAGATTTTCTCACATTTTTACCGAAAAAGCATCATAAATTTAGTGTTTAAAATTGCTGTTAATAATTTTAGTGGTGCTGGCCCGGGATTCATACCTGAGCAACTTTCGTACTAAGTAAATCGTAAGCACCCTGACTACTCCGGCTTTGAATAAGTAATACAAACTTATTTGATTATATTTCATCATCATCATTATAAAGGCTTATAAAAGTTTATTGCTGGATATAGGACTCTTTTCGGACAGGAGTGTTTGCCATAAACGCCACCCTTCTTCCTACTAGACTTTGATTCTACAAAATTTAATACAACTGAACAGGGTCTGGTATTTTTCCAGACGGTTATCTCATCATTTTTCGGTAGCCAATTGCGTTTTGAAAGGTTTTCCATTGCTTTGTTGGTTCTTACGACACCCACGGGAGGAAAGGGAGTCTTAAACCGATATCATATGGATAAAACTTTTATTTCTTTTAATTAAAGTTGTGATTGCAATACGCGTACAAAATAATTAAATAAAAGAACATCGTATTTCATCATTTTTATTCCTGTTCAATTAGTATTTAAAATCACGAAGTTTAATTAAAAAACCAAACATAATAAATAAACTTCTCTTGCAACTTGTGTATTTTAAAAAGGTTCAAAGAACAAACGTAAGTAAATATTACTATATCCATGTAATTTAACACGACAAAACTAATAAACGTTTGTGTGCAAAGGATTATTTTCTTTTTCTTTCTGGTGTTTGCAGGACGTGGTTATTTGAAGAGATTTCTTTAACGAAAGATATTTTTCCCAATATAATTAGCTATTTACTATGATTTTTCATTCATCACGGAACCTCTTTGTACGGCTATTACATAGAAATCACAATTTTAAAAGTATTTAATAAATAAACACCTTTTAATAATTTGAACGTTAAAATTCAACATACATTTATTAAAGGTTTGTAACGCTCGCTTCTAACACTTTGATACCAAATTTTTATAAAATAAATCCATCTGCAGAAAAACTGACGTCGGCACATGTCTCCGTCGAAAGCTGTGCCTGTGGTGAATGAGGAATCATCATTGTTATTTGTTTGGACAATGTTCGCTCTTGTAGCAATCTTA
Source organism: Sericinus montela (assembly GCA_029286605.1). Classification (NCBI taxonomy): domain Eukaryota; kingdom Metazoa; phylum Arthropoda; class Insecta; order Lepidoptera; family Papilionidae; genus Sericinus; species Sericinus montela. The sequence continues at coordinate 2,311,685 of JAGSMR010000020.1, forward strand.
ATTTTTAGATATTTAAGTATATAAAGGTTCCTACAGTAACAGTTAAATTCTTAAGGCTATAAAACAGAACTTATTTTAAGTTGATAAAAACATTTTAACCCTATTTAAATGACCTATTTATCAGTAAGAACACCACTATCAAAGTCGTGTCTTGTCGATAGTGGGCTCGTTGTAACCGAATGACAAAAGCTAAGCAATCAGACGGAATTGTTTTACCATAGCCGTACGGATCCATTCAGAATCTCATTACACTTGAAAGGGTTACAACAAATCTGGCGCAACGTTGTTCTCATGGACGTGTCTGTCGTTAGGGCAGCGTGAGGTGACCATTACTAAGTACAAAGAGTTGCCTAAAATAGAGAGCTTTTGTGAGGCGGGTTGTGGCGCGGGGAGCAGCGGGGGCGGTGGCGGCTGCCCGCCGGCTCAGTCGCGCCGCGTCGCACAACCGTCTCGCACGCCGCAATACTATCCGTGCTTTTTGGACAGCGCACGCGCATGCAATAGTCCCCCCACCGCACCCCTCTCTGAACACGTGCACCAAACAAGTGTTCATATGACATTTAAGTTAAATCAACATGCAAGAGCAAAGCTCATCGCGATCAAAGTCTACATTGAACTCATTGGAGAGCGCCATCATCAAGCTGAAGAATAACCTACAAATTCAAGACAACAAGAGCTCCACGGATATGAATGGATTGAGCGTTGAACCTCCTGCTCAACTTGAAGATACAAAGGGTCCAAGTAAGACTGGTAGTTTTTCTACATCAAATATTAATTTATCGATAGCTTCCGCTGCGCTCTTACAAGAAAATATGTTGCAACGTTCGTTACAAGGTGTAGTTATATCGCTACAGAATGCAATGATGAATTCTTTGCAACAAGCGGCTTTACTGCCATCAAACTCTGCTGCGGCAGCTGCTCTAAATTTACAAGCATTGGAATCTTATTTGACATTACAGCGTTTGACAACAGTATCGTCCGTTGGAAGCTCAACTCAACCTAATGTTACCGATAACAGTTCTACTTCAAAGCAAGACATTTTAAGGATAGCCACGGCAAGCGCAAAGATTAGTGAAGTTGATGTTTCCGAAAATACTAGAGAATTTTCACCTAAGACACCCGAAGAATATCCATTATCCGATGCCATCGCCGCTGAGGATGTAGACCTTTCTGAAGAAGTTGAAGAAGACCTTGCATTATTAGATAATGAAGATGAATTTACTTTAGAACAACATTTAGAATCTACATCTAAAGGTTACGGTTATAGTACACAAAGTTTGGACAACGGATACCCTAGTTTATTAATGAACGCAATGTATCAACAACAAATGAACAGTAGTCCAACACAGCCGCCATTATCCCCTCAGCCTTCTAATTCCTCAAGCTCTAAATCAACGAATAGTTCCACTTCTTCAACGGGGAGCAGTATTTCAAATAAACAAAAAACCTCAGGAAGCGGTCCTAGAACGAAGAAACAATTTATTTGCAAGTTTTGTAATCGACAGTTCACTAAGTCCTACAATTTACTAATTCATGAGAGAACTCATACAGATGAACGACCATATTCTTGTGACATTTGCGGCAAAGCTTTCCGACGGCAAGATCATCTTAGAGACCACAGGTAATTTATATTTTTTAAATAGTTACGTTATTTGATACATGTTTTTACACAAATAAAAATGTGTATAATAATTTTAAATTATGTGATTATATGTCTGTGGTGACTTTTTATATATGCATAATTAAAACCCCAGATCTACATGTTACTAAGCGTGTAAATAATTAAATAAAGTTATTGTTACTATAAATAAGCTTTAAAAAGAGAAAATGTGTTATGAAACGATCGTTTCATAGTGGTACTTCAAATGAAAACGTTAATAAACTTTTGAATTATGAAGGTGCAGAAAAATATTTAAAACAAAAAGGGTTAAGTATGGTTCGAGCAGATGTTATCAACGACTCGTCCGTCACGCTCGTAAATTATTTCACAAAACCATCGCTAATCTCTGACTCAATGTATTAATTTGCTCTTGTTGTATTTTTTTTTCTTCGGCGTCGAATTCCTAATAATTCCGAGCGCATATCTTTTGATCTTAAAATAATGTTTACGCTTCAACTTTTAAATTATGAGAGACAATAAATCGTACCATTAATTTCATTCCATTAATATATGTGTACACAACAACATTTAATCTATTGTTACAATATTTCTTTGCATATCTGTAGCAAGTTCCCCACCAAAAAAGAAGTAAAGGTGTTAAATTTTTAACACCTGTCTCTCAACGATTTCCTTCCAAACCACCGTATCTCTGATGCAATAAAATAAATTTTGTGTAGACGCCGGAGGGTTAACCCGAGCCCGGTCTGGCCTGCCTGTCGATGTTCAATCGATGTCCGTTGACACGATACATTATAATGGACCGAGGCGAGTCTTAGATGGTTTATAACAAAGCACGTGGTGATCCTGACGTGAGGATTAATATGGGTAACAAAAAAAAAACATAAAAATCCTCTGCACACAAAATTAAGTTTCGGCATTCGATCTGATGATGTCTATCTCTTTGGGCTTACATTAAAATTTATTTATTGTTTGTTTTAAAGTAATTATTATTAAAATAACGATAATTAATAGATTTAGTGAATAAAAGATCTCACAAATATGTACATCGGATTTTACTCAAGCACAGTATTCAACAAGGTCGTATATAACTTGGAAATACAATACATTCCCAAGTTATATACGATCTTTGTTTATTTACTCATGTTAAAACAGCACATATGTTTAATTTAGTATATAAATACCTTTTTATTATTAATTTATGATTATAATTTGATAACTTATTCGTTACCACTATTACTGTAGACATAACCTTACACAATACTATTATAAAACGATGTCTTCGATTCATTATTCACCAACAGTCATCGCTTCAATGATCTGGTTTACAGGTCTAAAGTGTTAGCTTGCTTGCTTAATGGCACTACGGAGGTTAATAAATTCTATATATTGTAGTTAAAAAGCCATTTCTTATTCAGCACAAATTATTTTATTATATTATTATAAAATATAATAAAATAATTTGTGCTGAATAAGATTATTCAAACTCTTCATTTTCGGTCTACAGTGTTATGTCACGTTTTAGTTCGTAATAACCACGGATTTTGTATACTTAATTTTTCATTACATTTCATTTTTATAAAATCTTGGTTCATGTAGTCATAGAGAAATAAGCTATTTCAATTCAATTAGGAATGAAGTACACACTTACTTTTTGCACTGATAAGTATTAGTGTAATAAGGAAGTGAACTAATGTGGCTACCTATAGGATTAAGAAATTTACACTATAATTCCGTGTAGCCTCCACTTTATATCTTGTGCTTTAATTTATTATTACCTAATATAAAATTTAGTATGTAAATTTATTATTTTTGTAGTTCATAGTTTTTAAAAGTTGCCTTCATAAGCACGGGTTCATTTGTTTTAACTTGAGTTATGTTTCCACGCCCTTAAAATATGAGAAGTGTTGTTCTTAGAATCAGTTATACATAGATACCAATATTTTTTTAAAAGAATACTAGCAATGCCGAAAAACATTACTAGTATTCCTGTTAACCACTCCAATTAAGCTGCAATGCTTGTGTTTGAAATTGGTTTACGTCAATAGTCGAATGGCGGGGACCGAACCTGCGACGTCATATTTCGCAGTCCGCACCCTAAACCATTAGGCTATTGCCGCTTTTTGTATTTTAAAGATTTAAAATCTATCACCATTACTCTCAGAAGGAACTAAATCAGTATTTTTATTCTTCTTTTCAAACCAGAGAAAAGAAGGACAAAAATAATCCGTTCCTTAAACAGACCATCACAGTTACGTACGACGTATACGGATTAAATTATGGCTACATTTTTATTACTGCCATCTGTTATTTATGTTTGTCATCTGTGTTATTTTTTGGAAATTATATAACTGATAGAGAATCTTAGAAACTGAAGTCACATGATTAAGTTCCTAAGTACGCATACGGTCTGATACGAAAATAATCTATCTTGACGTAAACAAATTTATTGAATAAACAGTGAACAGAAAATACCAATAACTACAAGAATATTAGTATATTTGTATAGCACATTATGTTCCTGCACTTGGACACTAAGACGCTCAAGACCAACAAACACATTGTCCCAAATAGACTTCAGTTAATGGTGGGTTGAAAGGACATATTTTTCTTGACCTTTGTCTACCTTTGTATTGAGAATATGCGTGAAGATATTTATTTTATTTTACAAGCATATTACCATTACCAAAATCCTGTTCCATTCATTACCAAGCACTGCTTTATCGTCACTAGGCAATCTCGATTATTACCAGTATAACGTTACACTGAACACATAATCCTTCGCTTCGGGTCTATTTGTTTAGACGATGCGGTAGATTTATTGAGTTGGATACACGATTGCCGGTTTGTTGTTGCGTGTTGTTATTGATTATACGTTGTTTGGCGTGTTAATTACAGTTTATTCACTATGGGATTATTACTAGAGGTATATTATAGTGATTGTTGTACCACTAATATTACTATTTACTACTCGGACTTTCATTTATTTTGTATATGTTTTGTTATGTATCAAAATTTATTATGAGTGGGCAAAGACCAGCAGTTTTTTTAATATTATTATTTTAAATAATTTACTTTATTTTGAAATTACTTAATGTGAATAAAATTTCAACGAGCGCTTATTAGTAAAAATATTGAAAACATACCAATGTAATATGTTATATATGTGTTAGATTGCTTACTGCGTTACTGTACTTATTAACGGTACACTAAGTAATGTACAGTAATGAACACCAATTCCGTTCTTTTGTCGCAAACCTTTTCAGACCTATGTTTAGAAGTGGACTTTTGATTGGTTGTGAAGAGAGATAAAGAACGATATTTTCTGTGAAGTTCGGAAAAGCACAACACAAATCTTACCACAATAAATCTATTATAATTAAATATAAAAGTTCCGATTGCTGGGCTTAAGCCTTATCTGAAATCTTAATATTTTAAACGAGCTAATCTTAAAATTGACCTAATTTTACGGATTTTATCGCTTTTTTCCGCATTTCGGGTGATTCCCTTTGAAGGGACTGAGAGGTTTGACGTCTTGAAGTATTTGTTAACAAGCTATTGAAATATAACATAATATTAAAAGCGTTACTTATTTCAATAGAAAATGTGTTTTGGTGCTAATGGACATACTGGTGAAATAAGAGTAGCCTAGTTCTTATATCACAATATCGCTTCTTTTAAATTCATTATTATTTTCATAATTTTCTTCATACACGCACTTCTGGGTATCCGAGATCTCTTGACTCTCCCCTCTTCTAGTAATTTGCTCACACGATCTTTGAAAGTTATTCTCGGACTACCTCGACCCATTTTAATATCTTACTCAATACAGTAACTCATTCATGTAGTAGTGTTATGACATATAACCTATAAATGTGCGAAGCTTGCCTATTAACAGATTGGATACGTCAAAGAAAAACTGTACAAAAACGTTATTCCAATATAAATGAATATATATGACAATATGACTATTGACTATTGATTGGTCACCCCGATACTATTTTAGAGTGAACCTCTTTTATATATTATTTAAAAGAGTTTCGCAACGCTCTGAGGTCCGCAACGCTATTCCGGTGTGCGCTTGTGAACTTCACACGTCCTGTTCAAACAAATTCAATGAGTAGTAATCACATGAAATATAAAAGTAGTAGTAAAAACATGAAATATAAAATATGTATTCAACAAAGAAAATGTATCCTTGATACCGGGCAACCTTAGTTGGGTTTGGGTAAAATGAGTAACTTCCAAATGTCAGGCAATTTTTCTTAATACTCTTGCTTGATAATACTAAGAAACTTGATTAAATTGCAATAATTTACTGATGATGAAGCCATTGACTAGGTGGAAAGTTAGTTCGTTTTTTCACAATGAGTTAATTTTTTTTTATGCCATATCTATACTGTCTAAATGTAAATTAATTGCAATTTATTGTTTTAATAGTAATTAAGACAATTAATTACAACTAAGTACATTAACCATAAATATAAACATTAGTGAAATCAGTAAAAAAAGTCACGATAGCCTAGTGGTTGGGTGGTCGGAATTTCGAGTCAAAGACGCCCAAGTTCGATCTCCCGGTGGCAGGCTCATATCAGTGGGTTTTGGGTGTATTGGGAATTGCGTGAAAATATTTAATTTAATTTAATTTTAAAAGTGAAATCAGTAAATTAGAAACTTAAAAAGCGAGATAATCGATAAATACCTAAGCCTAATTATATGCATCGCTAAGAAGTCTCTTCGAATTTTAAATACAAAAATATTATACGTTTTTCTTAGTTAAAGAAAAAGTATATCTAAAATAATGTTTTCTTTTCCAGATATATTCACTCAAAGGAGAAACCATTCAAATGTATGGAGTGTGGAAAAGGTTTTTGTCAGTCTAGAACCCTAGCTGTACATAAAATTCTACACATGGAAGAATCTCCTCACAAATGTCCGGTTTGCAGCAGAAGTTTCAATCAGAGATCCAACCTTAAGACACATTTACTTACGCATACAGATATTAAACCATACAATTGTTCCTCATGTGGTAAAGTGTTTAGGAGGAATTGTGATTTAAGAAGACACAGCTTGACTCACAATCTGGTCGGTATTTCGTCAGTGAACACATCTCCCAGTGGATCAAACGGAAAAAGTCCAATACTAAATCCAAATTTTCCAATCGATAGTTTAGATACAGAAGACGAGAATTAATGGAATAATCTAAATTTCTGAAAGAAAACATTTTGTGGTTTTGACAAAAGACTGATTTTCTACTTCAATGTTCTGGCGTTAAGGGCAATGTGTCTAACGTTTGTAAATTTTATTCTGAAATAACACTATCAATCAATGAATTTATATATTTTTTCCTTTTTTTTAATTATAAAATTTTAAATTTTATGCAAATTCTATCATGTAATGTCATTTTCTTTCCTTATAAAACTTCCGGCATAATCTTTACCGGTTTTAGTATTAAAAGCAGTACTTAAGTATCCGGCATAAAAAAACTACTAGGAATAATATTCCTAAGGACTTAGGTTTTTATGTAGTATTACATAGTTTTAATTATTTTTATTTTCTTAAGCTTTGTAAATGTTCTGATCTCATTTTTATATGTATATATAAATAAAATACTGATAGGTGCCTTAGTCATCATGTAAACTCTTTCCGTCCGTAGACTTAAGAAATGTAATAACTTTAATTAAAATAATTTAAATGAGTTAATTTTATTGTATTATATAGTAAAAGTCTTCATTATAAATGATTTTCTTTTAATAAAAATACTGAAGACTGGAATGTTGAATATTTTTGTGCTAAAGTTATAAAATTTATAGGAATGGTGTAATAAAATTGATGGAATTTACAATACGTTTTATTTCAACCTTTTTCATATATTTTAATACTGTTCTAGACTCGCACTAAAGCTGCCGGTCACTGGTATTTTTATGTCTGATATTTTTCGGGATGGTTATCCATCTGTAGGCAGTAATAACATAGGCCCTCCGTCATACATTTCGAATATTATTACGGAAAGTTTTGATTAAATTAATATAATTAATTGATATAATGACATAATGTAAATAATAGATTAATACATTAATTGAAATAAGTATAATATTCTATTTCAGTTATTACTATCCACCACCGTATTTTGTGGTGTTTAGCAATGCCTCACATACTATATTTGTTTGACGAAACAAAGTCATAAAATGACTACTTCTCTAAGTACCCCCATTGTTGGTGTACCCCCATGTGTAAATAATTAAAAAAAGTCATAACACCAATTTAAATATTAGGTTTACAACTACTCTTAGGAATGAAATTAATAAAAAACATGATAGATATTGTGTATTAATTTATAAAATGTGATTTATTTAATAATAATACAAGGAAAAGGCAAAAGCTTTTAATAGCAATAACTAGACTGTATATTGTCAATTACTCGTTTTTAGAGAAGTTTGTAGATCGATTATATGTACCCTTTTTACAGCAAAACTTTTTATCCTCAATGTCGACCCGATACCTTAGTTGGAAGCGACTCTACCTTTGTAGCTAGCGGTTGCGAGTTTGAAAACCAGAAACCTCGAAACCATTTATCGAAAAAATCATAATCTATCTAAGTTTATTGTATTATAAGCTTTGACACTACAATGGAAACAGGATCACCACCTGTCACGGTGTCCGAAATAAGATACGCTTTTTTGGGTGCTTGAACAAAATGAATCACCTAAACTATAATTTTGAGAGAAAGAAACTTTAGAAAAAAACATCAACAAGTGCTACAATTTTATTTCTCCTGTGAAAAGTAACCTCTATCTTTCTTTGCAGACTTCACATCTACTACATTGAAATATACAAAAAAAAAAAAAAAAAGAAAATATCTTCACGCAATTCCCAATACAGGGGTAGACAGAGGTCTAGTCTAGACAATTAAGTCCCTTCGACCCAACTTCCACCGAAGATATTTTTCGGGACAACGTGATAGGTGGTGAGCCCGTCGCCGCCTTCATGTCCAAGCCAACGATGAAATTCGTACATAAGTTTTTGATAAACTCATTGGTACTGCCACCTGGGGATCGAACTCGGGTCTCTCGGCTCGAAATTCCGACCACCCAACAACTCGGCCATCGTGACTTCACGATGGCCGAGTTGTTGGTTGGGGGGATGGAGAGAAATATACAAGTTTTTAATTATTATTTTTGTTCAATATAATACCGTTGAAATAAAAAATGGCATAAAGAGAATACATATTTACAGAATTTCATCTGTTTTTCCCCGTCATTTCGAGAAATCTCATTACGAAATTATAAGAGTCACGATAGCCGAGTGGTAGGTGATCTGAATTCGAGCCGAGAGACCCGAGTTCGATCCACTGGTGACAGGCTCGTACCAAGGAGTTTTTTTCGAAAACAATGTAAGATTCATGTTGTTTGCTTGGACATAAAGACGGCGACGGGCTCATCACCTGTCACGTTGTCGCAAAAATATCTTCGATGAAAGGAGAGTCGAAAGGACTTCATTGTCTAGACCTCCTTTTTACTTTGTATCCTTTTTTTCATTACGATATAAAAGCTTAAAGTTTAAGTGAAATATATATTTATATTTATTAATAAATTAGATCATGTCATGAATGCGCTAACAAATTTTTTATAAGGTATATAAATATTATGTTGAATGCTGAATGTGTCTTACCAGTGTTATCAAATTAGAAATGATTTCGCTATCTGTCTATTACGTAAACCCAAGCATCTAGTTCGTTCAGAGTTGCACTGTAGTTACATATTACAGATTTTCTCATTTCAGTTATTTACTTTGCCTCTCAAACAAAATTTGTATATTTAGCACCTGCCCAAAATGTCACACAATAGTTGCTTGAAAAAAGTCATATACATAAAAAACACACGCATCATGCCAGAACCATGTACATGTATGATCACCAAAAACATTTAATTAAAATATCTACACCAAAAAAAAAAAAATATATATATATATATATATATATATATATATATATATATATATATATATATATATATATATATATATATATATATATATATATATATATATATATATATATATATATATATATATATATATATATATATATTCCTAGATTAAAATTCAAATCTATCACTACTGTTTGGAGATTAATGTGGACGAACATTGTGATTCGATAATAGTTTGTGTCATAAGATTTGTACTAAGTAAATGAGATTAGAGCAGGGAAACTTTCACCACCGTGCCCATTCGAGGATGTGTGAAGTGTCCTCGTCCTTTGAATAGTTCATTATGAATGAATAAATTAATAAATAGTTTCTAGTGAAATTTAAAAGATTATGATTAAATTACAGAGAAAAAAATTGTTTAATTTAATCATAACCTCTTCGTTAATTTAATCATAAAAAGTTCAGCGTAAAAATGCTTTAAAAATCAATAAAAATTGCATAATTAAAGAGATTATAGTATTATATTTTAATCGATCTCTTTATATTTAATATAAAGAGATCGATAACGGGCAGTAACAGCAACAAGATGTTTGGCCCCCATTGCAATTATGACAATATTTGGAAGACGCCTTAGTCCAGCAGTGGATAAATAGGCTATAAATTCAAATAGAGAAATATCTGACAACGGCTTGCACATTTTGTCTCTGATATTTTCTTAAAATAAATAAGAATTAATATAAGTCACGATAGCCGAGTGGTTGGGTGGTCGGAATTTCGAGTCGAGAGACGCGAGTTCGATCCCCATGTGGCAGGCTCGTACCAATAGGTTTTTCAAAAACTTATGTACGAATTATATCGTTGGCTTGGACATAAAGGCATGCTTATCACCTGTCACGTTGTCCCGAAAATATCTTCGGTGGAAGGTGGGTCGAAGGGACTTAATTGTATGGACTAGACATCTGTCTATCCCTGTATTGGGAATTGCGTGAAGATATTTATTCTTTTTTTATTTAAGAATTAATATGCTATCTATATCGTAGGCTACAAGCAAAGCCTCTGTTTCTCCGTCCGTTCCTCTGTTATCAGTTTTATTCTTACACATTTCGACGGCGTAGCTGACTAACTAACAACAAACAACTTTTTTGCAACATTTTTATTCACATGTTACAATATCAATTCCTTGCAAAATACCAGCGTGAAGTAAAGTGATCATTTACATTTGTTTTTTATCTAGTGAGTAAGGTAACCGGATGCTGAGTCTTTTTTCTCCTGCTCTCTCCTCTTCTTTCTTCCTCTTCCTTGTTCTAACACCGGCAACAGCAAAGGTGATAACAATGTTCGCCTGTTTCTTTACTTTTAAAATGCTTATTACTCCTAAGATTAAAGTTTAAATACGTGTAAGCGGTAATTTTGAAGATTATATTGAAAGGTTATCTTTTGTTATTGATAATAGTATACCACTATTACAAATAACTAAAGATAACTATTAAGCTTGAAAAATTGATTTCATTCAACATAGAGTTTAAGCCATATAAAACTATCCTCGTGAATCAAGGACTTCCATTGTCGATTCACTCTCGTACAATAGATCCTTAAGAGTGTATCAAAATGACATAAAGCCTCATTCTTTTTCTAACATAAAAGCACACATGGCTTTTAAGATACTTTTTTTTCATTTTAAAAATTAATGACGTGTTAAAAAGGTTACGAATTGAGTCCACCGTCTGTTTTGCTGATGCTGTCTCTAAACACAATCGCCGCATTTTAAATATTCGCATTCGAAATTTAAATTTAACAGCGTGATTCGTTACGGATTTATCAAGTTTTGTGGTTTTTTGATTACGTTACTTTTTTATGGTTAGATACTTGAGCACACTCTTGATTGCTTTCAAGTCACGGACACGTTAAAAACTTTTTGCTTTATATTAAAAAAAAGTATACAAGCATTAAATACCTATTATTTAACAATTACTTAGTTTCTTAAGTCAGATACTTGTCAATCTGCATGTGTTAGTGAAAAAATATAGTAAAATTACGATGATGCTTAATAAAAGATAAGAAAAATCAAAAAAAAAATAAACGCTAGTCGATAACCACCATTGACATGTATTATCTGTAGAATACTACAGAACACACAACAAGTTAATGTTAAAAGATTGTCCGTACGAATAGCGGATAAATACTGTGTGACTCAATCGACGAACCTTTTATTAAACGCTATGACAATATAGTAATAATAGGACCGTGTATCTTCGAGCGCCCTTAAAGCCGCGTATTATTCACAAATTACATAGCAATCACTCCAATCGGAAATCCCGCTGAGTTAAACAAAGTGTACCATTGCTGTTACCTTTTTTCCCTTTTCAAAACACCACATTGTCATCGACACTAAAATTACCGACGATTGTCACAAAGGATTATGTTTGCTCTTACTGGTGTTTGAAAAATATTTGTTTTCGTTCAAGTGTACTTTATAAGAATTATTAAGCTGCTAGTGATGTACTGATAATATTTAAATTTTGCTAAATTTTACGATTATTTGTTATGTTATCTTTATTTATAATACTTCCTGCAATTATTCCACAGTTACTGAAAACATTTTTCTAAATCTTATTTTTCACCAAAAATTTGGATAAAGTTATATAAATACACATGGTAGGTGGTGATTTTCAAATATATGGCATGCGGATAATGTGTTAGCATAAATGGTTTAATTTACAATCATGCATTAATATATAATTTTTTGTGAGTTTGAGCATTACCAGTCCCAATAGAGGAGTAGACAGAGGTCTACTCCTGTATTGGGGTCTAGACAATAAAGTCTTTTCGATCCACCTTCCACAGAAGACATTTTTCGGACAACGTGACTGGCGGTGAGCCCATCGCCGTATTTATGTCCATGCTAACCATATAAATCGTACATAAGTTTATGGAAAAAAACCATTTACTAGGGGATCGAACTCAGGACTCTTCGATCGATCTTGACTCGAATTCCGATCACCCAACTAATTGGCTATCACGACTTTTTTTCTTATAACTTTGAGCATTGCATATTTTTTGAATGATATATCCCTATCGAAATAATTAAATCATTTGCAATGCCTCTTCACTATTTGTGGGGCGCTGTGATTCGCAACGACCACACACAGCATAGGGTATATTTTTTCTTTTCGCCTGTGAAATTGTATAAGGTGTTTTGACAATGCGCTTGGAACGTGCGTTCGCGCGGTTTGGAGTGTTAAGCACGGTTTCGCTCGACTTATTTGTCTTTATATTCGATAGGTACTTTTAGCAACTTTTTCTACAACCGATTTTTATGCCGCTAAATCAATTTGATTTATATAGGTGTCTAGAAAATTTAACTATTTATATACATACATAATAATACATACGTCGATAGGGAAAACATCACATACATTGCTCTGATCCCAAATTAAGTAGCTTAAGTTGAAACACTCAGACCCGAAACAAGAAACTATATGATTGATTTGCTACACAATGGCAGCCAAAAGAAAAAGATAAATTGAAGATATCAAGTGACCAGGGCGGGATTCGAATCCACCACCTTCGCCGTAAGCATGCCGATAACTTAATAGCTATGAAAACATACAATACGGTACCACTATCTATCCATAATATATATTTTTGTGAATAATATTTTGTATCGTAAGACGACACATACATAACATACCTACATATATAACGGACAATATGTCTAGTGCAGAACATTTTCCTTCCCATTTTCCATAAATCACATCGCTCGGCAAACGGATAGTAGTTCCAACTGGAACATTGTACCTATTACCACGCTATTTGACGGCAAAAATAGTTAAAAGTGTGGTACAGACCTAAACAAATTCTAGGCCGAGTAGTTTACGTCCTGCTAAAAGTAATATTTTTCGAGATCCATATTCCGCTACCTAGTTAATGTGCAAATCGATTTCAAGGCTTTTCTAATAATTGACACTTACGACGCCCATAGGGAGAAATGGAGAATATTCTTATGGCGTAACAACATAGCATATTAATTAGAATACTCATACGTTTAGTGAAAATGTCAACCTCACGCAAATTATTCCTTATTATAATGCTCCTCTTTACCACAATCAGTCTCCTATAATGCACTAATGCCAATATGTTCATATCAATCGTGAAAAAAAAGATTAGTAAATTTTTCTTATTTTTTCCACAATTGTACGTTTGACGACCGTACCGTATCGACAAACCACAAGCCAAGTCACAACTTTCAGATTGGCAAATTTTAGCGTGAATAATCAATTAACTCTCGATAGGCAAAATTAATTTAATATTTCCTCCTTACTATTAGTAGAGTAGTAGAGTAGTAGAGTAATACTGAATATTCAAAACAAAGGGCACCATGATTAACAATCTCACCTGACCAAAAACTTGTCCATTTAAAACTAAAAAAACATCCTAATATTTACATCTATAATGCTTAAAATGCAATTGTAAGTGCACCGTATTATCATTTAAACAGGCATTCGCAACATTCGCAAAACTACAACCTGCAAGCATTATCGTATTAGAAACACGCGAATTAACGGTGACAATTGTGATTGCGAACGCAGTTAGCACATGTAAAGTGTCATAGACTAAAACAAAGACGGTTTAAAGATTTAAAGTTAATTTAAAGTTCAGAAAAAGTTTATTTAAAATTCAGAAGATTCCAAAAATTAGTTGGAATTTTATTTCACTGAACATTAGGCAAGAAAAGGCATACGCTTTTTTATGATACATAAACTAGGCAAATTCAAATATTTCTTTGTTAATTTTGCATGATTTCTCGCCGTATAATTGTATTATTTGTACTTACTGTACTTAGGAAAAAATGATCATTTTTAACGTGCCTTCCAACTATTCTAAACAATATGATAAAATTAAACAATTAAATTAAAATACTAGAAAAAAATTACTGAAAAAATTTAAAATGGAAAAATGCTAAATAAAAGCTGAAAAACAATTGTTTTTTTTTTTTCAATGTTTTGTCGTGTCTTTGTTACAACATCTGTGTCCCAAAGCCCACGCGCGGTTATCATGTCGCGACTGACAGTTACGGCGTCGTCGTGATAGTCTGCTAGATATCGCCCGCACACGTTGCGTACGCAGGCTCTAAAGACTTGTGTCCTTTGCTTTTGCGCCGATAACACCTAAGAAATTACATTTTATTACCATTTATCGAACTGCTTGTCTATTATCAGTTTCAATGTTTTTACCCGAAGCAGAAAGTAGAAGAAAGCCGAAGTTGCTAAGTTGAAGAAAAAAGAAGAAGTTGTTACCCGCGACTTTATTTAACAAATATTGAAATCAATATCTCAGATCATGAAGTAATATATTTATCAATATTAGTCTCGATTATTATTACGATTAATTTGTCTTAATTTGTTGTTAAACATTTAGCTATGTCTCTAAATAAACATGCTTATATATTAAAAACAAGCTTATTTTTTACAGATTCACTGGTCAAAATAACCTAACACACAGAGACAGGCCTATGAATGGCATAAAGCTAGAGACATAAAATTAAAAAAATCAAAATTGAAGAAAAAAGAAGTTGTTATCCGCGACTTTATTTGACAAATATTGAAATCAATGTCTCAGAACATGAAGTAATATATTTATCAATATTAATCTCGGTTATTATTATTAATTTGACTTATTTGTCTTAATTTGTAGTTATACATTTATCTATGCCTCTAAATAAACACGCTTATAAATTAACAAAAAGCTTATTTTTTACAGATTCACTGGTCAAAATAACCTAACACACAGAGACAGTCAGCCTGTCTCTGTGTGAACATATTTATATTTTATTTATTATTATATAGCTCTATAGCTATATAAAAATAAATAAAATATAAATATCTTCACGCAATTCCCAATACAGGGGTAGACAGAGATCTAGTCTAGACAATTAAGTCCCTTCGACCCAACTTCCGCCGAAGATAAATTCGAGACGACGTGACAGGTGGTGAGCCCGTCGCTGTCTTTATGTCCAAGCGAACGACATACTTCGTACATAAGTTTTTGAAAAACCCATTGGTACCAGCTAACTTGGGGATCGAACTCGGGTCTCTCGACTCGAAGTTCCGACCACCCCACCACTCGGCTATCGTGACTTTTTTAATGATTATCGTGGCATAGAGCTAGAGGCATAAAATTAAAAATATCAAACATTAGTAAAATCTAGTATTAGAACGTAAGTAGTGCGTACATCTTACATCGATAATACGTGGCTACAGCGAAAAATCTGCTATCGAAGATAGGCTGCGTACATAAAAATATACTTACAAAATCTGAATACTCTTCTAATAAGTATGTTTATACATTAACCTTTGGTATAAATATCATAACGTATCTGATATTTTCCCTACATATTTATTAAAAAACCCTGCAGAAAACAAAAACTTTTTACTGAATGAGACTGAGCAGTCTCATTTTCCTTTTAAAGAACTGACAACGATGAGAACAGTTTTTAACTCAATTCGCATTTCCTAACACAAATGGTTCGAATTGCAACATATGGTTGTCTGCTTGACTATTTAAAACAAAAACGTAAGTAAAACCTGTTCGTGATCGCTATAAATAATCCTTTCTCTTTCGAAAATACAGAAACATCAACTGTTAGACTGTGTGGTGTCGACGATTCTCTGCCATCAATTACATCTTATCAATTTGGATAATTCGTGCATTAAAGAACAAAAGAACATTATTCGGTTTTTATTTTAATTAGAATTATGAGTTAGTCATTTCATCTTACATTAATTGACGGAAAAAGCGAGCAAAACATAATAATTAATTACATAGATACATTTGGAAGATATACATTGCGTGCGTAATTACACAGGGAATTGCGTGAAGATATTTATTTATTTATAGATACATTAATAGATAGGGAAAATGTGACATAAATTCCTCTGGACCAAAGTAAGCAGCGAAGTTACCACAAACATCCAGAAACGAGAAAATATAGGAAGTGTTTTCTATATATGTCGATAACGCCAAGGAGGTGAGCCAATTACATAAATCGTACAGACGCATAAATTTCGAAAAAATACTAATAAGTACGATTCATTACTACTATTCATTGCTACTCTGGAGCATACCAATTCATAATCTCTGACAATTGGCTAATATGAGTGATAACTAAATCTCAACGTTGTATTTAAGTATTTATTTATAATTCCGGAATTAGAATGTTTATACCAGCTTACTGTCTAGAATATCAGTATACTTATGATCATTGACTTTGTTAAAGAAGGTCGTCTGCCAGCACGCTAGGCTCTGCGTGACCTGTTCTTAGCTGATAAAATTTGCACGGCCCCGCGTCGTGACTCGCTTTGCGTCCAAAATCGGTCGCGAGGTCAACCGCCACTACTTCTCCTAACCGTCAAAATATGGCTTTCTGTACTTGAAGAAGGGCCTATTAAATAGGAGTTTGCAAAACGTTTCCATGACACAAAAATTAATATGTTGAAGTTATAAAAATCATTTTATTAAACTATTATACTTAATAGTTATTATATTTAATAGGAGATTCAAAAATATAAGAGAATCAAAAAGCATTTTTTTAAATGTTTACTAGACTTACAAAAACTCTACTAAAACAACTTTTAACCTCAATAATTTTTTCCCAGTCTCTGGTATAGGTAATCTCCGATTTCTTTACGATCTTTTTTGGATTTTAAATGAAATATTGTAAAATATCTTGACTTTTAATTAGTAACAATCTTTTGAAGACCTCTTTATAAAGTCATCTAGGAAAAACATGTTTTTTTACCTAAATAAAATTTACTGATTTGATTAACAAAATCAAGAGTCAGAAAATCTTTCCTTCATTATGATATCATTATTCAGATATTATGTATCATATTGCATATTCCCTGCCAAAATAATAATAAATTCGTACATAGATAGGGACAACGTCACATACGAGTACATTGCTCTGATCTCAAAGAGCTTACGCACTTATATTATGGAATCAGAAACAACGATGGTACCAAAAACACCTAGACCCAAGAAAATGTAGAAAATGTACTTAAATATACTTGTAACAAAAAATAAGTCATTTTATAACAAATTTTACTAAGAATATATAACAACATTTATAATTTTATATATCTAATAGAAATATATTTAGAACACTTAAAAAGCATGAAATGAGTAATAAATATGTTTTTTTATATTTATGTTATTGCACCATAAAAGTTTTTCTGCGTTTAACTAAGTCAAAAATAATGTAAAATTATACATTTTTTTTGACTTAGTTAAATGAAGAAAATAATTTACTGTCTGACTGACTTTGTGAAACAGTTTGTATTTTTGAAATACGCCGCGATTTTTTTTCAATTATGCAAAAGGTATTATCCAAATAGTATTTAAGAGCAGGAATTTCGAAGCGTCGATAACGCCGTAACTCTATTATCTATAATTCAATACTCACTAAGACCACAGTATTGGGCGGGAGGTGGGACCGAAATCGGCCCCCCCTATTTCCTCCAAACTCTCTCTGTTATTGGACGAACGTATATCGGCGCGTATGCGCATACGAACGAAGTCGCGCTGGAAATCGAGTCGATCAGTCTCGAATGCTCTTTTATACTCAATACGTGTATAATAGTTTAATTAGACTCTTTAAACTTTTTATGGAGTAATTGTAAAGAAAACGTTGGTTAAAACAATACCTATTTGGATAAAATTATATGTAAATGTAATAGTTATTGCTCTGTAAATATTTTTTGACCGTTTTTTACTTTATATTTTTCTTCTATATCAATTTAATAGTAAATTTGGAGATACAGTACAACTAAATTTTAAGAGTAATAGTCATAAAAAGAGCGTACAACAGAGTCCACGTAAACATTGCAACATTTTTGGCGAACTAAAACTGTTGTTCACAATATAGAAAAAAATAAAAAGTCACGATAGCCGAGTGGTTGGATGGTCGGAATTTCGAGCAGAGAGACCCGAGTTCGATCCCCCGGTGGCAGGCTCGTACCAATGGGTTTTTCAAAAACTTATGTAAGAATTATATCGTTGGCTTGGACATAAATACGGCGACGGGCTCACGACCTGTCACGTTGTCCCGAAAATATCTTCGGTGGAAGGTGGGTCGAAGGGATTTAATCGACTAGACTAGAAGACCTATATCTTACCCTGTTTTGGGAATGGCGTGAAGATATTTATTTATTTTATAGAAAAAAATAAGATGCCTATAGTATAGTTCTTTATCTCTATGGCCATGAATCTTATTGCAAAATATACATTTAAAACGTAATGTCACAATTTTAGTATTTTGACGTAATTTATCTACACCCACAGTCCCTAACTGGTAGCCAGAGAGAAATCGAAAAGATCGCCAAGTGTCACGATCCTTACACACCTCTTTCGCTTTTTTCAGATTCATCATTTATGTATGAACAACATGCACGTCTGAGTATCCAAGTACTCTTGACCCTCCTCTCTTCGAGCAATTTGCTCACAAGTCTTCGAAAGTTAGTCTCGACCTATCTCGACCCCTTTTAATATTAACTTTCGCGCTATATATTTTCTTCACCATTCGGTCTTCGCTCATTCGCTCAACGTGCCCAAACCATCGAAGCACGCCCTTATCAATTTTAGTGATAAGGTCCTCTTTCAAACCTACCATATTGGGAATCTCTTTGTTTCGTTTTCGGTCGGCCATGGTAACGCTACACATTTTGCTACACTTGCTTTTACTGCATTCAACTTGCTGTTAAGCTTCTTCTGGTATACCCAGGTTTACTTTATCGATTGTTTTTATTACATATTTATATATTTTAAGTAATTAATTTAATTTAACTAATTTACTTAACGGTCCGTGAAAGTCTAATGCTGGACAAAGGCCTCTCATAAGGAGGTTTGTAATAAGTAACACGCTTGCTAAGCGAATCTGCTACAGCAGCACCAGGCACATTTAAACACTGCTCGTTACTAGTTTTCTTCTTTTTGCCTACTTAGTTTCGGTCTGCTATTTTTAGAGTGATATTGGCGTAAGAAAAATGCCTCTCTTACTGTTCCCGAGGGAGTCGTAAGAGGCAACTTAGGGTAAGCTTTGGAAATGTTATTGGCTACAGAAATATACCGGGAAACCATTTCGAAAAATACTAGATTAAAATTTAGCAGACCGATTGACGATGGTGAAGGAGTTAACACCATCTGTTAGTATCCATTGGCAATTTTAAGGCTTTTGACTTATTGGCATTTTACGATACGAAAAATGGGGAAATAGATTATTACGTCGACACCACACGGTAAGTTTTAGTGTGGAAATCAATCAATGGCAATTCGTATATATATTAACGAAGGAATTATGAAAAATATGTAACATATTTCTTTCATGTTTCTCGATTTAAAAATAAAAAGTATAACACATTGTAATTACATTGTGTTACTATTGTAAAATGTAAATATTATGGAACGTCTAAATGGATTTGAATAAAATTTGTACTTTTCGTACACGTTCGTGTACGTTCCTAACTCGATTTTAGTATTAAGAATTTAGATAGTGATCCATAGTAGCAATGTATGTTTTTTTATTCCGCATTGATTAAAAATAATAAAACATCTTCATCCATTTCTGGTGGCAAACAGCAGTGCAGTTACGGCTGTTTTCTTTCATGAAAGCTATGGCCAATGTTTTGCGATAAAGACGGAAATAAGAGTGGTAACCGATTTATATAAGTAACGTCTTCTGTGGACGAGTGGTGTACACACCGGTTTTCAAAAATGATAATTAATTTTTTTCTAAAAAAATTAATATATTTTCAATAATAATTTTCCTTGGTTGTTTCTAATTCCATATTACAAGTGCATCTTTGTAAATATTTAATTATTATTATAAAATTTTTAAGAATTGACTGACACAGTAACCAACCTGGCCATCGCGCCTGAACTTAAGCTGTAATTTTAAATCTCTTCCACACACACCTATTAGAAGCGTTCCTCCCAAAAAGAAATAAAAAAAAAACTATCGACATAAGAATTTCCAATTAAAAAATATTATGTTGTAAAATTTGATAGGGCATCTGATCGAACTGACGATGGTCTAGACAACAATCTAAATATACCTATCTTAAAAAAAGTATAATAACTTAAAGATTTCATCAAAGCCCATGACACTGATCCGGTTAACAAACATTCTACTGTTACGAAAAGTTAAAACGTTCAGAGTTAACACGGCAATTTGTCTTAATCTTGAATCCAATGCCGTTTTGTATTGTTGCAAAACTAATTCAGATAATACACAGCGCACCTTCCTACACCCGATACAGATCGGACCTAGTTTGTGAGCAATTGCCGCAAATGCCTTTATAGATGTGTCAACAGTCAACACCCGGCTAATGGCATGTTAAACAACTTGTATTCTATAAAATATAGCATTGCTTTCAACGTTTTGCTGTAAAATATTTCCTCTAATCCTGTTTTTTAAGACATGTACGTACTATATCGATTAATGAAATAATAACGCATTATTATGTTACAGATTGTTAATTATTTATGTATATTTATATATATATATATATATATATATATATATATATATATATATATATATATATATATATATATATATATATATATATATATATATATATATATATATATATATATATATATATAGTTTCAATAAATGCGTCGTTATTATGAAATAGTCGTCTTGTGCTTCATAGCTCTTTGTAAATTCATTATTATGGATATTACAAATACGCTCTTATCGTTAGAGTATTTTTCATTTATCATACGCCAGCCATTACTGTGCCTTGGTCTAGCCACAATTCACCTCTCATCTATTTTTCCTTCCATGATAGTTTTTTGGGAATCGACATGCCGTTTCTAACGTCCAATCTTTTTTAACCGTCTATTATTAATAGTATTCAAGATCGCTTTTTCTGTTTTACTACAGTCCACGTCACACTACTAGCCTTACCCCAAATATACACTTTTTTAATTACCAACTTTTATGATAAAATGATCTTAAGCGGTGTTTCTTCTAATTGAAAGCTTTTTGCCCTGGCTATTTTGGCTAATATGTCAGGTGTACGTCTAGTCTTCTTTAATTCAGTGACTTAAATATTTAAAACAGAGTACATTTCCTATTAGTTTGTCATCAATAACTATGGTAAAAAAAAAATATTTTTTTATAATTTCCTATTAGTTTGTCATCAATAACTATGGTGGATGGTGTGAGTAGTGTTTTATGAATTATTAATATCGTAATTATGAATATTTTATTGGTTATAATTACCTCCTCAAATATTAATAAGTAATAAAAATGTTCATTGTTATGATATATTTGTTAATATGCATTCTCTTTAAATAATTCTTTTTTTTCTTCCTTTAATTCACCATTCTACAATTTACCAGTACCTATTTAGCGTGAACCAACTCATTAACAAAAAAGACTGGTAAAGTAAAAGGCAGCAGTGCTTGCGGCGATACACCTAAAAGCACTTAGGTTACGTAGTCTACAGCACGTGTTTTGTTATTGCCTACAAAAGAGATTTAAATCGCCTATAATTGCTTCTATTTAGTAACTTTAGAAATATCCGTACCCTACAAATTATATCAATCTTCATTATTTTTATTTATTTATTCATTTATTTAAACTTTATTGTATTACCTTATATATACCACTCATAAATAATTATAAGAAATATATGAAATATCCATTTTGACTCACTGCACATAGTTACTAGCTTGACTGAAATCTAAAAATGTTCACGTACCAAACTTTTGGAACTTTCCTTATAAGGAAATTTCCAATTTTTGTCTGTCTGCCTGTCTGTCTAGCTGTCTGTCTGTTTGTTCCGGCTCATCTCTGAAATATCTGGACCGATTTTGATGTGACTTTCACTGATGTTATACGGAGTTACTTAGGCAACTTTGAATTAAGAAGAATTATTAGGGGTCCGCGTTAAGTGTTAAACCGCGGGCAAAGTCGCGGGAGACTGCTAGGTATAACAAATATTTAAACCTGCCTTATTGTACATGCTTATCAGTCCATTACTTCCTTAACCAAAATTCGTCGTATTCCGTTATTATTCGTTGTTAATCGTCAAATGTTAGATAAAAGTTAATTCTCTTTTAATTAAGAAGTAGTTATACTGTAAAGATTAGTACAATCTTTAAAGTTGAAATCTAAACAATAAATTTGGGCATCGCCAGTTAGACCGAGGTGTAACATACTGCGGAATATTTATAGGTACTGTATGCCTTATCAAAATAGTTATGTTAATGTATTGCTGCAATAACATAAATTACTATTACCACGATAGCCGAGTGGTTGGGTCATCGGAATTCGGGTCAAGAGACCTGAGTTCGATCCCCTGGTGGCAGGCATGTACCAATAGGTTTTTTCAAAATTTTATTTCGTTAGCTTGGACATAGAGATGGCGCCAGTCACGTTGTACCAAAATTGTCTTCGGTTGGTCTAAAGTTATAAATTGTCCAGACCTCTACCTACACCAGTATTGCTAATGGCGTAAAGATTTTTTAATGTTCTGAATATTAAGTGTTAAAAGCTAACATCTTTTCTGTCGTTAAGTTAAACGTTAAGTCACTACTGTGGCACATGGACATCAGCAACCAACTTCGATAAGAAGGTTATGCGCATTCAAACTCAAAGACAAAAGTGGAAAGCCTCATTTCCCGTAATTTTGCTAATTTGTCACAGTCTAATACAGATTCTGACGACTACTAGGTAGAGAAGGAATTTTCCACATAATGTATCAATCAACCTAAAATTGAATTCCCTGTAATTTGGTATACATAAAAATAAAATAAAATATATTTTTTTTTATAGGGAAGGTGGAGCAGGTGGCTAATGTGATGGTAAGTGATTACCGACGCCCAAGAACATCCGCAATACCAGAGGCTTAGCAGATGCGTTGCCGGCCTTTGAGAAAGGTAAAGGCTCTCTTCTTGTAGGTCCCTAAGTCGTACCGCTGACGGCAGCACATTCCATGAAGTGCAAGTGCGTGGCAGAAAATTCCGCGAAAAACGCACTTTGGTGGAATGCCAAGGATCAAGATGGTGTTGATGGAATTTTTGAGTATGCCGTAAGGTACGATGGTGAAATTCAGCAGCTGGGATTAATCCGAACAACTCCTCGGAGCACTCCCCGTAGTAAATCTTGTAAAAATGCAAAGAGATGTAACGTCTCTTCGCAATGCCAGGGGATCTAGCCCATCAGATAGAACATGGTCGTCGACGATTCGAACCGCTCTTCTTTCGGTACGGTCAAATGGAAGAAGCTGACACTAGGGTGCCCCCGCCCAGAAATGCGAACAGTACTCCATGTGCGGCCGAACCTGCGCCTTTTAAAGTTGCAAGCGGTGGGCCGGCATGAAGTACTGTCGTGCTCTACTGAGCACGCCAAGCTTTTTAGAAGCCAATTTGGCCTTTCCATCCAAGTGACCGCGAAACTGAACTGAAGTGAACGTTGCTCGATTTGTCGACGACATATCGAGCAAATAATATAAAAAAAAACGAATAACCATAACAGGGCTATAAAAATTGAAATGCATCAAACAAATGTTTGCCTCTAGAGGGATTCGAACCCACAAAGTTTCAGCACAGCAGTAAGACAGGATACTGCTAACTACTTCATAGGGCTTTCAAACTAAACATAACTAAACTAACTACTTCCACATTCTTTCACTTGCTATTTTTTAATTTGATTTTTGGCTTTGATACTGACAACACTTTTTACGCTTCGTACACATTACTAATTGTAAATTAAAATAAGTTTTGTATTGGCATCAGTACGGTAGTACAGAACATTAGCGTAAAATAGATACGACTTTCGCTTTTACGTTTCATCCGTTAAGAAGGAAAAGGGGAAGCATACACATATCTGCCTCCATTCGCTTTTTCTCTTCTCCTTTCCCAATTCCTTCCTTAATAGTAGGCAACGGTCCTGTGGCCAAATTAGGTCAACCGATTACTCGTTGAAGAATATTTAATAATAAAATAACTATAAAGAAATTATAAATATCTTCACGCAATTCCCAACAGAGAGGTAGACAGAGGTCTAGTCTAGACAAATAAGTCCCTTCGACCCAACTTCCACCGAAAATATTTTCGGGACAACGAGACAGGTAGTGAGCCCGTCGCCGTCTTTATGTCGAAGCCAACGATATAATTCGTACGTATGTTATTAAATTAAAGAGAAAAAAAGTTAAAATTTCAACTGACACGGGCGGGATTCGTACCCGCGACCTTCGCCGATCCGTGGCGACGCTCTTACCTCCGAGCCACGGTGTCCGACACGCATCAGTTGAAATTTTAACTTTTTTTCTCTTTAATTTTATAACATAAAAGTTCAGCATAAATATGCTTTGTAAATATGCTACGTAAATAAAATATGCTTTAAGTAAGAGCGTCGCCACGGATCGGCGAACGTCGCGGGTTTGAATCCCGGCCGTGTCAGTTGAAATTGTAAATTTTTTCTCTTTAATTTAATAACATAAAAGTTCAGCATAAATATGCTTTAAAATCAATAAAATCGTACGTAAGTTTTATAAAACGCCCAATGGTACGAGCCTGCCACCGGAGTCGAACTCAGGTATCTTGGCTCGAAATTCCGGCCACCCAACTACTCGGCTATCGTGACTTATATCTACTTTTATATCTACTTATTATATCAGATAACTGCTTTTACAATAATACAGGTTCTTTACGCTTCGGTGTGAATGCAACTCCTACAGAGCACGCGCTATGCGCACTGAAAGGTATTCATAGGACAAATATTGACACCACTCCAACGCCCATTGTGTCGGCTTTACCTAAAGGTTATCTTATCAATTGTTTGGATTACAAACAGAGCGTTATATTTGGTGACAGGCGCTCGTGTGTCTGTCGGTTTGTCTCTCTCTTAAATGTTAAATAAGACCTTATCTTCCTAGTGTCGGTAATCGACGTATTGGTTGTGTGGATTAGGACGCGGTTCTTGCGAAGTTTCCGGTCGTTTTATTTTAAACATGGATAAATAATGCTCTTGGAAATATTGTCGGCTATTTTTCTCTGGCCTTTTTTTAAATCACGGAATATATAGTTAATAAAAGTAAAACCTCTGTATCTGTCTCTGTATATATGTAATTATAGTGTCTGGATGTAACTTTACACGAGGAGTGTCAATGGATTTTACAAAAGTTTTTTTTTTATTAGTACCCGGTATTTATCTTTTATGAGAGAGAGAAGAAATGGAAAAACTGACAAACTGAAAATCCCAAGACTATTTAGATAAACAATCGAAAAAGACTATTAAAATAACTGATAATTCAAATCATTTTGTTAAATTCGAGTTCGATCGAGCACTATGCTCGAATTTAAAGTTAAGCCAGATTTAAATGGTTGGTTTATTTTTTCCATCGTCGTAGGCCAATCCAGATACAAGCATTGCAGCTTAATTGAAGTGGTTAACACAAATACAAATATTATTTGGTATTGCTAGCATTCTATTTAATTTAATACCTGCAATCCCTAATATGGTGGACGTATTGAAAGTAAATGTATACGACTATAATAAACTACGACGTATGATATATTTATTCCAGCGAACTGACAAAAACTTAAAAACGTTCGTCAAGTACATGGATACATACATTGATAGTACGCAGCTTAAGCACTTGTAATATGGAATCAGAAACAACGAAGGTACAACAAACAGAAAGACCCGAGAAAATGTAGAAAAAGTGTTTTCTACTTTGACCCGGCCGAGAACTGAGAGAAGCTGGCGACACCTTGAAAACCGGTCTACCCCACTCGTCCACGGAAGTCGTCAAAAATATTTTTGTCATGATTGTTTATCGTAAAATAGTACATTAAGTACATGCATTGAATTTATAAAGTAATTCATTAAATTAATTATCGGGAAGCCACGATAGTCGATTGGTTGGATGATCTGAATTCGAGTCAAGATGGGTCTCTTGACTCGAGTCCATCTTGACTTGAATTCGATCCTCCGGTGGTAGGTAAACTTATGTATGATATATACCGTAGGCTTGCACATAAAGACGGCGACAGGCTCACCACATGTGAGTAGTATAATTATTCAAAATTTTCTTATATTTCTTTTATTAATATACTTAAGTTGTTATTATCCAACTAAACATTTTTACAAAAGCCTTTATGAGGTTGCCATATAACTCTTCTCCTTCACAGGCTATTTGTAACTCTAAATTTATTTTACAAAAGTACAAAATTACAACTTATATTATACTTATAAATTAATTACCTCGCAATTATCCAGGCAAGAACAAAGTGCAAAATTGAATTAAATTAATGCTGGATTATATGATCGCTATAGAACAAAGAAGAATTCGAACAAAATATATTGTAATAGCTCACTAACCCCTTTCTATAGCCCAGCAAAAAGCCTAGTTATCTCCTCTTCATTAATTGGATACTCATTTAAATCGTCTTTAGGTGTCTTATTATCCTGAAAAGGTTCAAGTAGGCAGTCAGAGTTTATCGCTTTATTGGCCCAATAGCATCCGCAGTGCCCTCTTAATTAAGACCTTTATTTATAAAGAATTAGACCACCGTCCATTGCCACTAATTAACATATAGGCCGACAAAATAGGGAGATAATTAAAATGTCCTAATTTTATTGGACTACCTTCAACCCTGATGGTTTACGACATCCTATAAGTGCTGTAAAGATACTAGAAGGATAATTTGAAGAACTTGCGTGAATAGGGTTGGTTTATTAGACCATATTTATCTCATTAATTAAATCGTTATGAGTACTTGAAAGATAATGTGTGCAGAAACATTATGAAATCAATTATATATTTCGCTCCAACCGAGACTACAAAACGAAATATTATTAAAAGGATATAATAATGCCAGACACAAATCACAATTATGCGAGACCATCTCGATATCAAATACTGCTAAATTCACAGAAGCATTTTGAGTTTCCATTTCTTGATACCCAAACTCTGTAAATCGCTAACAGAATTTGTAATTTATGAAACAAAATCTTTAAGCCTAGTGACTGGTAAAGAACTTAATTTATTTTAGTTTACCCATAGGTTACTACGACTCTACGTATTCAACTCCTTTGTAAATGTTTATATTTCAAATATTTGAGTTTCTGTTACACAAGTCTACTTCATAATTGGTCATACAAAGAATATTACAGCTTGTCAGAATCATCAGTCTCATCACCTGATCGGCTCTATAGTTATAGGATTTGGAAATAAGCGGCAATGTCATTAAAATTTCGTTACAATAACGCACAGTTACACATTGTTCAATATCCAATATATTTAAATAAATAAATATAAATAAATATCTTCACGCAATTCCCAATACAGGGGTAGACAGAGGCCAAGTCTAGACAATTAAGTCCCTTTGACCCACCTTCCACCGAAGATATTTTCGGGACAACGTGACAGGTGGTGAGCCCGTCGCCGCCTTTATGTCCAAGCCAACGACGAAATTCGTACATAAGTTTTTGAAAAACTCATTGGTACTGCCACCTGGAGATCGAACTCGGGTCTCTTGACTCGAAATTCCGACCACCCAACAACTCGGCTATCGTGACTTTTTTCCAATCTATTTAAAACGATAATATATTATTTTTACTATTTAGTGGTTTAATGAAAAAATACTGACTAAATTATTAATATTAGATACTGTTTAATCTACTAGTAATAGAAGTATCAAGCTTTACATAAATTCATCTTCGTTTGAAGAGGCAATTATTGGAAGCTACGCTCATGATTTCTGTCATTTTGTACGTTTATTTACGATGTCGTAGGGGTTCTCGGGTGAGGCGCACAGCACACATTTCTTAAATTAATTACGCATTATAAGGAAAATTATGGTTCAGCTTCAAAAATTCAATTAATTTTGGGATGCGTTGTTTTTTATTCGCTTTAAACAAATGAATAAATTAATGTTAATTACGTTTTGCTGACATCTGTGATACACTGGAATATCACAAAAAATAATTATTTACAACAGATGGTTCATTACCTCATTTGAATAACATTTACAGTGTTCTTTTATTATAAGTAACCACTAATTTATTGATAATAACAGGCAGTGAATATACCAAATTTTACAGAACGAACAAAAGAAGCGTGTGAATGTATTATACTTTTCTTAGACTATATTAATTTAAGAAAAATACTGTTTTCTTCTGCTTAAAATGGTGTTTTGCGCTAGTGTAAAATTTTACCACATTGATTTTATTCGTTTAAAGTTGTAAGTAATTTTCTTGTAATTACAGAAAATAAATAAAAATAAATCAATAAATTGTTAAATGATTGAAAATGTTCATTATTTAAAAGCTACAAAACTATGAAATTATTTTCTAAACACTTGTCTACCCCATTATTCGGAATTTGCGTGAAGATATTTATTTATTATTTTAATCGAAAATACACACTGATTCAGTTTTTCTTTTCCATATTTGAATACACTATATTAAAGGAGTTCACCCTAAAGTTAAAATAAGAAAAATATTATGTCGTTGGCCAAAGGTTGCCGATTCAAACATCAGGAATGAAAATATTCCACGAAATTATCGCTTAACGTTTTTGATTATTATGCCGCGTTTATCTTAGAGCGAACGTGCGATGTAATGCAAATTAACTTTAACCGATAAGCATTTTTATAACAACACACAATTTTGCCTCTCCGGAATATGAAGTGGTCTAGGCGATCCTCTTTCCACCGAAGCTTATTTGGGACAAAGTTACAGGTGGTGATCCTATCGCCATCTTAATGTCCAAGCTAACGTTTCAATTTATATACAACTTTCCTACATATTTAAAATTATTCATATGTACATAAAACTATCCAGGTCTCGTGCACAAACATTAATATTCACCACACGAATGTTTGCCCATAGTGGGATTCAAACCTGCAACCCTTAGCTCGGAAGTTGTAATGTTTTAATTATAGGTTTAAGAAAACGCAACACATCTGATAACCGTTGATTCTTGGAATAAACGGGAATCAGGCGTGTTGCGTTTTCTTGTGTCTCCGATTATTACAACATTACAGAAGCCACGATAGCCGAGTGGTTGGGTGGTCGGAATTTCGAGTCGAGTTCGATCCCCTGGTGGCAGGCTCGTACCAATGGGTTTTTCAAAAACCTATGTACGAATTATATCGTTGGCTTAGACATAAAGACGGCGACGGGCTCACCACCTGTCCTGTTGTCCCGAAAATATCTTCGGTGGAAGGTGGGTCGAAGAGACTTAATTGTCTAGACTAGACCTCTGTCTACCCCTGTATTGAGATTGCGTGAAGATATTTATTTATTATTTTAATCGAAAATACACACTGATTCAGTTTTTCTTTTCCATATTTGAATACACTATATTAAAGGAGTTCACCCTAAAGTTAAAATAAGAAAAATATTATGTCGTTGGCCAAAGGTTGCCGATTCAAACATCAGGAATGAAAATATTCCACGAATTTATCGCTTAACGTTTTTAAATATTTTGCCGCGTTTATCTTAGAGCGAACGTGCGATGTAATGCAAATTAACTTTAACCGATAAGCATTTTTATATCAACACACAATTTTGCCTCTCCGGAATATGAAGTGGTCTAGGCGATCCTCTTTCCACCGAAGCTTATTTGGGACAAAGTTACAGGTGGTGATCCTATCGCCATCTTAATGCCCAAGCTAACGTTTCAATTTATATACAACTTTCCTACATATTTAAAATTATTCATATGTACATAAAACTATCCAGGTCTCGTGCACAAACATTAATATTCATCACACGAATGTTTGCCCATAGTGGGATTCAAACCTGCAACCCTTAGCTCGGAAGTTGTAATGTTTTAATTATAGGTTTAAGAAAACGCAACACATCTGATAACCGTTGATTCTTGGAATAAACGGGAATCAGGCGTGTTGCGTTTTCTTGTGTGTCCGATTATTACAACATTACAGAAGCCATGATAGCCGAGTGGTTGGGTGGTCGGAATTTCGAGTCGAGTTCGATCCCCTGGTGGCAGGCTCGTACCAATGGGTTTTTCAAAAACCTATGTACGAATTATATCGTTGGCTTAGACATAAAGACGGCGACGGGCTCACCACCTGTCCTGTTGTCCCGAAAATATCTTCGGTGGAAGGTGGGTCGAAGAGACTTAATTGTCTAGACTAGACCTCTGTCTACCCCTGTATTGGAGATTGCGTGAAGATATTTATTTATTTATTTTAACCCTTAGCTTTAAAGATAGGGTCACCAACAACTAGGTTATCAGGTCGCAATATTTTAAATTCATTAAAACTGTATGTGTATGTATATTACATGCAGTAAAACAACACAGTCAAAGTGCATATTTACAACTTCCGTGCGTACACGCCGGTTTTCATGTTGATGCCATCTCTGAGATCACGGGTTTGATTCCCGTACGGGTCAATATGCCTGGGTGTTTGTAATGCCTTCGTTGTTTTCGAATCCATAACAAAAGTGTTTTAGCGGCTTCTGCTTACTTACAATGTATGTGATGTCGTCCCTATCTATTTATGTGTTTATTATTATAACACAGGTTTTTTGAAACCAATGGGTTAGCGGTTCCCGTCGTAGTGTCTACAAGAGCCTTGCTCCTGGGGATCAAGTCCGAGTCGGTTATTTCGGTAGCAATAACGTTTGTTTTAATAGTCTTTAAATAGTTTACTGCTGGAAATTAATAATCCCGTAATTAAAACTCTCTGCACGTAAATTGACTTTATTTAGAATAATAATTAGACAACTATTAATTTACGTGTGGGCCGTAAGAATTTACCATCCCCTTTCTTATTTGGATGTCGTAAAAGGCAATTATGGGAAACAGCTCAAAATGACAATGGCTACCGACAGATGGTGGGACCAAATTTCAGCAGAACGGTGACAGCCAGCGTCTACGGTGAAATATTTCTAGTAGGTATATCTACTGTGTTCGCCAATCAGCTTGCCATGCAATGACTTTACCTGCCGTGAATTTTTACATGTACAGTATTTTTGTTACATTTTATAACAATCGCATAAATTATAAAAGAAATTTTAAATAAAGTAACTGTTCTAAAATGTTCTCGCACATACGTTCGCGTCGAATAAATGCCCTAAAAGAAATCAGTGCAAAAATTTTAAAACGTGCAAATAATGGGACAAGTATGTGCGCTTATTACCGATCCTTATTGCACTGGTAGGTAATAGTAGCAATAAAAATCAAATCGAACTGTTATAACCTCTTAAGACCGTAATGAAATAATTTGCAACACTTTATTACACTTAAATGAATATCAAGTTATCGGCTTAGCGGGTGGTAATCGTGTAATGAGCGAGCTTTTAGCGCGATCAATTTAACTGTAAATTACGCTGTAAATTGAACCTTATCTCTATACTTCTAAATGTTGTAGAACATCTGTATTGCTAAGAAATTAAGACGTACATCTTCGAGGGTTCGTTGCGCGCGGATACTAATTTGTAATTAATTAAGTAGACTTAAAATGTATTAAGACATATCGACTTGATATAAAACTCTGTACAGTTTTCATAAACGATATTTACATTAACGATATTTATATTATTTATATATTTATACTATTACTATTATAGCTTCTTCTTTTTCTATCAACCTTTCAAATAGGTGTAAGTACAATAAAGGCATCTTTATTTATGAGAAAGTGAGTGTCTATATACCTACTTTTTCTTTAAAATAGAATTCATAGGAATTTAGTTATTTATTTATTTATATAATTTATTTTGTACGACAAAATCTACAACGGATTTAGGTCACTACACCAGATATTTCCAAACATAAACTTCTAGACAATTAAGTTCCTTTGAACCACCTTTCACCGAAGATGTTTTTGGGAAAACGTGACAGGTGGCGAGCCCGTCGCCGTCTTTATGTCCGAGCCAACGATGTAATTCGTCTCTAAGTTTTTGAAGAACCCATTGGCACGAGCCTGCCACCTGGGGATCGATCTCGTGTCTCTTGACTCGAAATTCCGACATACAACCTCTCGGCTATCGTGACTTAAAAATCTATATCTAATATCTATACACATATTACCACTAAGTTTACGAAATATCTCGTACAATATTTATTGAATAGTATCATTCATTTCATTTCATTACCGCCACGAACGCGAACTCATTCCACTCACCTTGATGACTGATCTATGGACATAAAAGACGGCGACTGGTTCAATGAATATTGTAAAAAAATTCTTCCGTGAAAGGTAGGTCGAAAGGACTTAATTGTCCTGCCTCTGTCCACCCCAGTGTTGGGAGTGGCGTGAGGATATTGTTATAAATAATCAGTAAATTTCAATAATGTTAAATTCAATATATAACGTCAAAAATAACTTCCCTTTTCTGTTATATTTTAAACTCCTGGACGAGTATCGTACACGCCTTTTTCATAGTGTCACTTGCTGTTAGGTCCCGGGTTCGATTCCCGGATGAGTCAATGTACAAAGCCACTATTTCTATATCGTTTCTTCGTTGTTTCCGATTCCATTGGCACAAGTGCTTACCCTACCTACATATTTTTTTATTTACTACTCCTGATCAAATGTGATAATATTTTACCAAAATATGTGCAACCTCATAAACTTTTGCCAAACTTGCCTTTAAAAGGAAAGTCATTTAAAGAAGTACGTGATGTAAACTCCGTTTCAATACGGTTGTTCATGTATTCTTGTTGTCTTGTAACACATTCGGGCCGCGTGTAAAAATGTCGTAACCGCACTTCATCACACAATTAAATTCCAGCAAAGAAATGGTATCGATGGTCGCCCATTATGGTACCTATTGTTACCATTCGCCTCACAATGCCTTACTTATGGCCCGTTTAGGACATGAAAAAATAAATGGCTAAAGCTCTTAACACACTGTCTAATAATTGATCAGACATAGCATTATAAAAACCAAAAAACAATTTGCCTTAATAAGCAAATTAATGTAATAATACTATTATTACATCAACTATAGATAAAATTGTATGTAAATATGATTTTAAAAATATTTATGTAAATATAATGTACTTATATAAATATACTACACTTATATAAATATATCACACACATATGGACACTAAAACGGCGATAGGCTCACCACCTGTCACTTTGTCCCAAATAAGCTTTGGTGGAGATTGGCTCAAAAGGACTTAATTGTCTAGACCTCTCTAAACCTCCGTATGGGCAACAGCGTGACAATAAAACAGATAAAATTAAGATATTATTTAATTTTAACACTCCGGAAAATTAAAGATTGCGAAGGAATTCCGATGTAATGCACAGACCAAGTCCCTCACTCGCTAGGATTCTAGAAATATTCATGTAAGTAAATATGTGTTAACTGTTAAATATTAAGATGAAATACGTCGTTGATAAATACGTACCACAGTCACCTTCATAGAATCGCTCTAACTTACAAACATGAAGTAAGCTTTAAGCTTTAGCTGTAAGCTTATTTAACTTATTCTCGCTAATGCTGATATCTCCCTAACTTAGTTTCTGTGGTATCAACTCCTAAATACGACCAAAAGCTTTTACGTAACAAAAACAAAAGTTTTCTTGCGTACCTTTATCACGAATCTAATGCAATAATATAATAGACATAGATTAGATACACTATCAGAAATTAAACGCATAAAATATAGAGAAATGTAACCCGAAAATCTGTTTTCTAATTTGAACATTTTGCAATAGAAGTTACTCGAACCTAGGACTATTGTTTCCGTAAACGAGACCTTCAGTTCTAAACAACGATCTTTATTAGATTCTCTTAACGTCAAATAAACCACAAAAAATTAACAAATTTTCCAATGAAATAAGTTTAAATTACTTATTATGTGATGGAAAATAACACTGGAAGAATTATGCGTCCGTATGTATCAGACGTTATTTCGGACCATAACAAATTCGTCAGATCAACGCGGCGAGTTTGACGGCCGGTTATGGATTCCGATGTGTGAATATTATGATGGATACTTATTCTTATTAATGCGGTGTGAAGAGTGTACAACGCGCAATGCTTCGTGCATGTATGCAAAATACAAATGTTTCTTCTAGCGGCATTCGAAATCGCAACCAACTAGGCTATCGAGTTGTCTGATGTGCCAGATTTAAATATTAAAAAGTAAAATTATATATTTTTTATTATTTTATATAATATAAAAGTCACGATAGCCGAGTGGTTGGGTGGTCGGAATTTCGAGTCAATAGACCCAAGTTCGATCCCCAGTTGGTAGGCTCGTACCAATGGGTTTTTCAAAAACTTATGTACGAATATCGTTGGCTTGGACATAAAGACGGCGATGGGCTCACCACTTGTCACGTTGTGCCGAAAATATCTTCGGTGGAAGGTGGGTCGAAGGGACTTAATTGTTAGACTCGACCTCTGTCTACCCCTGTATTGGAAAGTGCGTGAAGATTATTTTATATTGTTGACATTACTAAAAGTTTTGTTTTCGAAGTACTTTTACATATCTTATCTATATTACTTTATACTTTGTTATAAATAAACAAATAATAAATATCTTCAAAATAAAAAAAAGTCACGATAGACGAGTGGTTGGGTGGTCGGAACTTCGAGTCGAGAGACCCGAGTTCGATCCCCAGTTGGCAGGCTCGTACCAAAAGGTTTTTCAAAAACTTATGTACGAATTAAATCGTTGGCTTGGGCATAACGACGGCGACGGGCTCACCACCTGTCACGTTGTCCCGAAAATATCTTCGGTGGAAGGTGGATCGAAGGGTCTTAATTGTCTAGACTAGACCTCTGTCTACCCCTGTATTGGGAATTGCGTGAAGACAGGGGTAGACAGAGGTCTAGTCTAGACAACTAAGTCCCTTTGACCCGCCTTCCACCGAAAATATTTTCGGGTTATGTTCGGGTTTACACTTTGTTAATTTAATTATTTGCAAGTCTATGCATAGTTCGTTAATCCTAACCTCAGGAAATATCGAAACATAAGATTCAATTAAGAAAATTATATCTCCTATAGAAGACCTATGATACACTAAGTTCTACAAAAAATATAATGCGGTCTATAATCAGGATTATCAAAAAGATGTTAATCCCCAATATCACCTAAATATGTCATAAGAGATATAGACAAAAGTGTAATGAATAGAAATGAAAGTTAAGTATTTTATACATAAGAAATCGTCTATTCAGTAACCAAATTTCGAATGTCATTCGAATCGAATCTAATACATCGCAATCAAATAATAAAGATGGCGTCCATACTTGATCGGACTTTACCGTACTTATTTGCAAAGATACTAACTTATAAAAACAAGCAATAGACGACCTTATGTCCTTAAAAACAAACGTTGAAAAGACTGAAAAAGTTTTATAGCCGGACAATGTAATGGTATCGTAAGGACCGCATGACAGTTGATTAAAAGGGGCCGAAAGCGGACCGAGGTTGGGGGCCCGCGACAGCTCCAGGGCAATGACCTGGCTTCGGGAGGCCCCTGATGATTGTATTTAAAATAAATAAGTACCTCAATGAACGATTGTCCGCGCATTCCCGCGACCGCAGAGTGCTTTATGGACGTCCGTGATTGCGGCGACCGATAATTTATGCGTTTATGTTTTCATGTTCATATCTAGTGCTTAGAGTAAACAAAACATACCATAAGATGTTGAAGATTTTGTTAGAGAGCACCTAATAGTGGTTTCATAATAAATAAATATCTCCACGCAGTTCCCAAGAGCAGCAGCAAAAGCAGTTAGATATAGGTCTAGTCTAGACAATTAATTTCCTTCGACAAACTTCCACCGAAGATATTTTCGGGACAACGTGACAGGTGGTGAACCCGTCGCCGTCTTTATGTCCAAACCAATGATATAATTAGTCCATAAGTTTTTGAAAAACCCATCGGTACGAGTCTGTCAACTGGGGATCGAACTCGGGACTCTTGATTCGAAATTCCGACCACCCAACCTAATAGTGGTATTGAATGTGAAATTTCTCAAATCAATTTCCATCTTGTGAAATAATTGTAGACT
Organism: Sericinus montela; assembly: GCA_029286605.1. Taxonomy (NCBI): domain Eukaryota; kingdom Metazoa; phylum Arthropoda; class Insecta; order Lepidoptera; family Papilionidae; genus Sericinus; species Sericinus montela. The sequence goes on from JAGSMR010000020.1 coordinate 2,348,262, forward strand.
GTACTAAACTGCACTGTTTTAAATTCGAATTGCATTTTTGTTACGAGGATTTACCGCAGTTGTTATGCAAAGCAATTGTGAACACTGTAATACTTCTGATTAGTTGAAATCTGTTGGCCATCAGACCTGCATTATACTGGAGTTTACGTCGCTTTAGTTAAAACCACGACAATTACACAAATATGAGCTCCAATGTCAAGTTATCTCATATTGTATATTCTGATAACATCTGAGTATGATCGGAGCATAAAATCCTATGGGATGTAAAGTCTTCAAATGCCAAATAAGTAAACACTCGAAAAACTTAGATGATTTAACACTGGAAATCAAAACAACTGAGGCGATAGAACCTACGATACCCAATACTGCGACAAAATATATAAATGTTTTGCTGAGGACACTCAATTATTCATTATTAAAAATAATATTGATTAGATAGTTAATATTATAAATAATAGTAACAAAGACGTGGAGACACACACTCTTCATCCTATGGTTACGTTAATAAGCGACTAAGGGTAAAGTCCTCAATACCGTACCGCAAAAGAGAATCTGCGGTGGAGGCATATACCCTGCTTCGGAAACCGTTATGTATGGAAGTAATTATTTATTATTATAGTAAGACTACACTAGTACACTACAAGTTATATATTGATGATACCGAGATATTAAAACTTGAAGACAGAAATTATTCTTATTATAATCATAAATAATTATAATAAATAATTATCACTAGTTGCAAAAATAACTTTGTACCACAATAGTAACAAAGACGTGGAGATACACACTCTTCATCCTATGGTTACGTTAATAAGCGACTAAGGGTAAAGTCCTCAATACCGTACCGCAAAGAGAATCTGCGGTGGAGGCATATACCCTGCTTCGGAAACCGTTATGTATGGAAGTAATTATTTATTATTATAGTAAGACTACACTAGTACACTACAAGTTATATATTGATGATACCGAGATATTAAAACTTGAAGACAGAAATTATTCTTATTATAATCATAAATAATTATAATAAATAATTATCACTAGTTGCAAAAATAACTTTGTACCACAATAGTAACAAAGACGTGGAGATACACACTCTTCATCCTATGGTTACGTTAATAAGCGACTAAGGGTAAAGTCCTCAATACCGTACCGCAAAGAGAATCTGCGGTGGAGGCATATACCCTGCTTCGGAAACCGTTATGTATGGAAGTAATTATTTATTATTATAGTAAGACTACACTAGTACACTACAAGTTATATATTGATGATACCGAGATATTAAAACTTGAAGACAGAAATTATTCTTATTATAATCATAAATAATTATAATAAATAATTATCACTAGTTGCAAAAATAACTTTGTACCACAATAGTAACAAAGACGTGGAGATACACACTCTTCATCCTATGGTTACGTTAATAAGCGACTAAGGGTAAAGTCCTCAATACCGTACCGCAAAGAGAATCTGCGGTGGAGGCATATACCCTGCTTCGGAAACCGTTATGTATGGAAGTAATTATTTATTATTATAGTAAGACTACACTAGTACACTACAAGTTATATATTGATGATACCGAGATATTAAAACTTGAAGACAGAAATTATTCTTATTATAATCATAAATAATTATAATAAATAATTATCACTAGTTGCAAAAATAACTTTGTACCACAATAGTAACAAAGACGTGGAGATACACACTCTTCATCCTATGGTTACGTTAATAAGCGACTAAGGGTAAAGTCCTCAATACCGTACCGCAAAGAGAATCTGCGGTGGAGGCATATACCCTGCTTCGGAAACCGTTATGTATGGAAGTAATTATTTATTATTATAGTAAGACTACACTAGTACACTACAAGTTATATATTGATGATACCGAGATATTAAAACTTGAAGACGAAATTATTCTTATTATAATCATAAATAATTATAATAAATAATTATCACTAGTTGCAAAAATAACTTTGTACCACAATAGTAACAGCTAAAAGTGAAAATCTATCGTCCACATTAAAACCCCATCGAAAAGATTACAAAGAATAAATAATGAATAGTCTGCTATTATGTGCGACCTCATATTGCATCTGTTACAGGAGATGTATTTATAATGGTTTATAATAACCAGAAACATGGTTCCTATAATCATCAGATTATCGTCTATTCTTTTTTCAGTACGTTTATCATTAGTTGTAATTCCTCCACTAAACATGTAATCAGTGCAATGGGTTCCGGGTGCCAGCTATTTTTGTAAATACATAATGATGGGTTAGAGATAATTTAAATAGAAACTATTTTTAAGGGTTAACATACATAGCAAAAGTAATGAATAGAAATGAAAGTTAAGTATTTTATACATAAGAAATCGTCTATTCAGTAACCAAATTTCGAATGTCATTCGAATCGAATCTAATACATCGCAATCAAATAATAAAGATGGCGTCCATACTTGATCGGACTTTACCGTACTTATTTGCAAAGATACTAACTTATAAAAACAAGCAATAGACGACCTTATGTCCTTAAAAACAAACGTTGAAAAGACTGAAAAAGTTTTATAGCCGGACAATGTAATGGTATCGTAAGGACCGCATGACAGTTGATTAAAAGGGGCCGAAAGCGGACCGAGGTTGGGGGCCCGCGACAGCGCCCCGGGAGCGGCCCGGCGGGAGGCCCCCCTGATGATTGTATTTAAAATAAATAAGTACCTCAATGAACGATTGTCCGCGCATTCCCGCGACCGCAGAGTGCTTTATGGACGTCCGTGATTGCGGCGACCGATAATTTATGCGTTTATGTTTTCATGTTCATATCTAGTGCTTAGAGTAAACAAAACATACCATAAGATGTTGAAGATTTTGTTAGAGAGCACCTAATAGTGGTTTCATAATAAATAAATATCTCCACGCAGTTCCCAAGAGCAGCAGCAAAAGCAGTTAGATATAGGTCTAGTCTAGACAATTAATTTCCTTCGACAAACTTCCACCGAAGATATTTTCGGGACAACGTGACAGGTGGTGAACCCGTCGCCGTCTTTATGTCCAAACCAATGATATAATTAGTCCATAAGTTTTTGAAAAACCCATCGGTACGAGTCTGTCAACTGGGGATCGAACTCGGGACTCTTGATTCGAAATTCCGACCACCCAACCTAATAGTGGTATTGAATGTGAAATTTCTCAAATCAATTTCCATCTTGTGAAATAATTGTAGACTGTACTAAACTGCACTGTTTTAAATTCGAATTGCATTTTTGTTACGAGGATTTACCGCAGTTGTTATGCAAAGCAATTGTGAACACTGTAATACTTCTGATTAGTTGAAATCTGTTGGCCATCAGACCTGCATTATACTGGAGTTTACGTCGCTTTAGTTAAAACCACGACAATTACACAAATATGAGCTCCAATGTCAAGTTATCTCATATTGTATATTCTGATAACATCTGAGTATGATCGGAGCATAAAATCCTATGGGATGTAAAGTCTTCAAATGCCAAATAAGTAAACACTCGAAAAACTTAGATGATTTAACACTGGAAATCAAAACAACTGAGGCGATAGAACCTACGATACCCAATACTGCGACAAAATATATAAATGTTTTGCTGAGGACACTCAATTATTCATTATTAAAAATAATATTGATTAGATAGTTAATATTATAAATAATAGTAACAAAGACGTGGAGACACACACTCTTCATCCTATGGTTACGTTAATAAGCGACTAAGGGTAAAGTCCTCAATACCGTACCGCAAAAGAGAATCTGCGGTGGAGGCATATACCCTGCTTCGGAAACCGTTATGTATGGAAGTAATTATTTATTATTATAGTAAGACTACACTAGTACACTACAAGTTATATATTGATGATACCGAGATATTAAAACTTGAAGACGAAATTATTCTTATTATAATCATAAATAATTATAATAAATAATTATCACTAGTTGCAAAAATAACTTTGTACCACAATAGTAACAGCTAAAAAAGTGAAAATCTATCGTCCACATTAAAACCCCATCGAAAAGATTACAAAGAATAAATAATGAATAGTCTGCTATTATGTGCGACCTCATATTGCATCTGTTACAGGGGAGATGTATTTATAATGGTTTTATAATAACCAGAAACATGGTTCCTATAATCATCAGATTATCGTCTATTCTTTTTTTCAGTACGTTTATCATTAGTTGTAATTCCTCCACTAAACATGTAATCAGTGCAATGGGTTCCGGGTGCCAGCTATTTTTGTAAATACATAATGATGGGTTAGAGATAATTTAAATATAAACTATTTTTAAGGGTTAACATACATAGCAAAAGTAATTGAATAAAAATATAGTAATGAACATCATTTTGTCTACTAGATACTGTTTCAAAGCACTTATTGATTAGTTATTATATCTTCATGTATTTTGAGACAACGTATCAAATGGTGAACATATTGCCAATTAGTAATTGATGAATTGAATATCCAACACTCCCGTATTACATTTAAATACCAAAAAGTATCTTGAAATTAAGTAATTTTGATACGGCGACTCACGCCGTATCAAAAGAAATACTGAATCTGCACTAATGTCTGACCGGAGTTGGATTTCTGGCCAAGTCGAAGCATATCGATAGAAAATTACCGTAAATTAGAAATGAGCTGGCTTGAATTGGCTTAAATTATTAATATAATTGTTTTTAATTTAAACACTTTTAAATTAAAGTTTATAACAATCTTGTCTGGAAAATATGTAGCTGTCTAGAAGCTACTTTTTAAAATTACAATATTTTTAAAGTTACATGTTATGCTGACATTTACAAGTTGATGCAATTAAAGAAAACTGACTCCGATATTGTAACATTGGATGTTATAACTTAAAAATATAATCTTTGGCGACGGGCTCACCACCTGTAACGTTGTCCCGAAAATATCTTCGGTGGAAGGTGGGTTGAAGGGACTTAATTGTCTAGACTAGACCTCTGTCTACCCCTGTATTGGGATTTGCGTGAAGATATTTATTTATTTTAAAAATATAATCATGTAAAAACATTCGGATACCATGAATGCGTATTTCTACGTTATGGTTCTTATAATTAAATATTAAATTAACATATTTAAATTCGGCGGTAATCACCATCACGTGAGTCACCTACTAGCTTGCCTCTCGTATATAAAAAAAATAGTAAATTTATGTTAGATCGTGACTTGACTTTTCAAACTATCTGCTATATTTCTATGTATGTACAGTAAGAGGAACTGAAACAAACAATTTACAGTGAAAACTGAAGGTTTTTTTTCTTTTTGGGTAATATTCGGTGCTCCATGATAAACATTGGATGATGTTGATACTACATATTTATATTGAAACAGACAATATTTCACCGAATCATAAATTTTACGGCCCATCTTCCACGGAACCGCGAACAACGCACCTAAGTAGAAACTTATGTTTGTTTATTTTTTGATAGGACTGTGTAACCGCGTGTGCCTTTTCTCTTAAAACCTTTTTTTCCGCGTTTTTTTATTTACGTCTCCAATAAAAGAGTTGGCCTTTTTTATATCTTGCGACCTCTACTATGTTTAAAGTGTTTTTTTTTTCTATCCTTTTGGAAACAAAAATAATGCGTTCAAATGTGATTTGAATGAGCGCAAACATGTTTATTGATACCGTTCACCTACATTTTTTGCTGATTATCTATTTTTATACTATGAAGATGTTATCATTAAATAGGTGTAAAGACTTTGGGTTATTGAGGAAGTAGCGACGTTAGTATATTAAGTAGTAGATTTATCTACACGCATTTCTCAATACTATGGTAGACAGAGGTCTGGACAGTAAAGTCCTGTCGACCCACCTTTCACTGAAGACTGTTTGGGATAATCCAAGGTGAGTCTATCGCAGTATCCAAGCTTATGATACAACATACTTACATAGAAATATCTTTAAATAAGCACTGTGTACATACCAACATACATGAATCGAGTACAAAAATTCACATTCATCACACAAATGTTTGCACACTACCACCTAGGCTATCAGGTCGTCGAAATATTAAAACTAGTCTAGTCGCTTTTAAACATTTAATGTTATCATAGGGTATTTAAGCTTTGTTATCCTTTGTAGTCGCGATAGCCGAGTGGTTGGGTGGTCGGAATTTCGAGTCGAGACCCCAGGTGGTAGGCTCGTACCAATGGGATTTTCGAAAACCTATGTACGAATTATATTATATCGTTGGCTTGGACATAAAGATGGCGGCGGGCTTACCACCTGTCACGTTGTGCCGAAAATATCTTCGGTGGAAGGAGGGTCGAAGGGACTTAATTGTCTAGACTAGACCTCTGTTTACCCCAGTATTGGAAATTGTGTGAAGATATTTATTTATTTATTTATTATTTGTTATCCTTTCAATTATAATTAATGATAAATATATGGCTAAACATATGCCAAATGCATTGAAAAACCGATTTACAGAGGAGATATAAAAACGCAATATACTTAAAAACCTGTTTAACACTAAAAAAGTTATTAAAGACATTTTTTTTAATTTTCTTTCAACTTCTTTTTTAACTTTCAATAAGAATATATAAATTAATTTAAATATATATTTCTATATATAGTAGTAATAGTAGTTTCTGTATTTAGTAACATAAAAGGAAGAATACGAACATATTAGTTTTCAAAAACAAATCGTACAAATTTAGGTTGCGGGTATCGGTCTCGATAAAACGATACCGTCAACAAAACTATTTCATAGCAGTATAATATAAAGATTGTTTTAGAGAAAAAAAGACCTAACAAAGGCTCAGTAGGATTCCAAACAAAATTAAACACATATAATCTGATATCTTGGCCGTAGATCCGTGTTAAAGTGTTAACAATGAATATTTGTAAGACTTTCGATAGACTTTAGTTAGGGTGACGATGTGTTAAAATAAAAATGGAATATGTTTTAGCAAACAATACATTTTTAGTAAAATAATCTAATGATCCCTATATAAAAAGTCTACTATCGTCTTCCATATGTTTGTGGACGCAAAACACGACTCGACGACCACCTTCGAGGACGAGTGAAACTCTTATCGGTTTTCATGGTGTCGCCAGCCCTCAGGTCCCGGGTTCGATTCCCGATCGGGTCAATATAGAAAACACTTATTCTATATTTTCTCGGATCTGGGTGTTTGTGTTACCTTCGATGTTTCTGATTTCATAATAAAATTGGCTTCGATGTTGTCACCGTTCTGCTACCCAAGAAATCCTATATTTTCCTAAGTGCTAAGTGCGTGGGCCTATGTTTGGGTGTGCACCGTGTTCAATAGCTTACCGAGACTGCTAGCTTAACGCAGAGACCCGAGAAAAGGTAGAAAAAGTGTTTTCTACGTTGAACAGTCCGTGAATCGAACCCAGGATCTCAGAGCTAACGACATCAAACCGGTGCGTATGCGACTCGTACATGTAGGTCGCCAATATTTGGTTATATGTGAATGCGATTTCTAAAAGAGAAAAATTTTTATATTTTTTTAATTTAAATCTTCTTCAAAAGATAACACAATAGCAAACAATAACTTTATTAGCTAAACTTGTTGTTTATTAATTTAAATTAAGTATTCTAATAAGTAATATTTAACTGGTTTTTTTTAATTACAGTCATATTAAGTTATGTTAAGTTATATGAAGGTATTATACCGCAGTTATATCGAAACTATCTTTAACCTGGTGCCTTTAAACTAGACCTATCAAACAAAAACAAATCGAAATCGGTTAACGTATGGCGGAGTTATGAGCCAACAACTTTAAAAAAACATGTAACTGATATGGGAATCCCCTTTTTTGAAGTTAATTGTCTTATATGAGCCACTATATCTCTGGTCAAAATTCCACACCTAAAATGAAGTATTCTTAAACACACCGAAACAAGCAGGCTCTGCTTTAATTTTGCACTCACGCAATTGCAGTATTCCATGACATCATCTAAGTACGCCACAAAAGAAACACATAATAACTCCTAAAAAGTCACGATAGCCGAGTGGTTATTCTAATAAGTAATATTTAACTGGTTTTTTTAATTACAGTCATATTAAGTTATGTTAAGTTATATGAAGGTATTATACCGCAGTTATATCGAAACTATCTTTAACCTGGTGCCTTTAAACTAGACCTATCAAACAAAAACAAATCGAAATCGGTTAACGTATGGCGGAGTTATGAGCCAACAACTTTAAAAAAACATGTAACTGATATGGGAATCCCCTTTTTTGAAGTTAATTGTCTTATATGAGCCACTATATCTCTGGTCAAAATTCCACACCTAAAATGAAGTATTCTTAAACACACCGAAACAAGCAGGCTCTGCTTTAATTTTGCACTCACGCAATTGCAGTATTCCATGGCATCATCTAAGTACGCCACAAAAGAAACACATAATAACTCCTAAAAAGTCACGATAGCCGAGTGGTTATGTCGTCGAAATTCGATCCCCAGGTAGCAGGCTCGTACCAATGGGTTTTTCAAAAATTTATGTACGAATTATATCGTTGGCTTGGACATAAAGACAGCGACGGGCTCACCACCTGTCACGTTGTCCCGAAAATATCTTCGGTGGAAGGTGGGTCGAAAGGACTAGAACTCTGTCTACCCCTGTAGTGGGAATTGCGTGAAGATATTTATATTGATTTATAAAAACTCTTGTCCTATTTTTTGTCGTTTTTGTGGTTAAACTATCCACCGAGATTCTAGCGTTAGATAGGAATGGTACGGGTAGCTGGGAATGTCGTGGGATTTTAACTAGGGATTACAAATGATTCATAGATGTTACAATTCGATGAATTTGTTTTGATTTACGTAGTCACACATTTAAAACAGCACATTACATGTGTTCCACCTTTAGATTATATTCAATATTATAAAAGTAACTAACAATCTGTGAGTCTTTTTTTCATCGTGTTTAATAATGATACACTTTTTTATGGAATAATAACAACTTGTCTTTTTAGAATACATGAACTGTAAAAAAAAAATAAAAATACATTAAGTACATTAGGTGGAGGACGGAGTGCAGAGTTGGCACGTGGAATGTTAGAGGAGGCATGAGAGATAAGACGAATGAGTTGATTGAAATAATGAAAGAGTCTTTGTCGGAGACCAAGCGGAAGGGCAGCGGTACTGAAGAGCTCCCTGGCGGGGCGTTAGCTCTATGGTCCGGAGTCCCGGAGAGCGAGAGCGCCTGCCAGGGAGTGGGGGTGCTGCTGTCTTCTCGGTTGGTCGATGTTATGACTGAATATAAGGTTGTGAACTCGAGACTTCTCTGGGTTCGCTTTAAATTGGGACTGACGAAGTTATTCCTTTTGGCTGTTTATGCGCCGGTAGCTTCGTCGTCCAGAGCTGAGCTGGAGGAGTTTTGGGAGAATGTAAGAGAAGTTCTAGACTTGGTTAGAGGAAACGAAGGAATTGTTGTATGTGGTGATTTGAATGGATGGGTTGGTACCGCTCGGCCAGGGTACGAGTCGGTGCTTGGAATGTTTGGCGATAAAAGAGTTAACGATGCTGGCAAGCTTATACTGCCTGTATGCAAGGAAAAGGGTCTTCTTGTAACAAACACTATGTTTAGTCACAAGAAAATCCATATGTATACTAGAACAAGAGAGAATAAGAGAAGTATGATCGATTTATTCCTAGTGGATGACCGACTGCGAAACCAGGTGATGGATACGCGAGTGTTCCGAGGTGCTGACCTGGGAACGGATCACTATCTAGTGATTACTAGATTTAGGGGTCTGTTCGCGGGTTGGCGCCACCGGACGGCGATACCAGAACCACAGTTGGTCGGTAGCATCCGAAGCTGGAAGCTTCAGGAAGCGGACACTAGGGATAAATATCAAGCAAGGGTAGCCGAAAAGCTGGACAGCATTGATGTCAGGAAAGAATGTGTGGAAGAAATATGGCAGAGCCTTAGAGATGGAATGGTTAGTGCAGCGGAAGACGTGTGTGGAACAGTGAAAAGATGTAGTAGTAAAAAGGGTGATGCATGGTGGAATGACGAAGTGAAAGAAGCTATAAATAAGAAGAAGAAAGTATGGTTAGACTACTTGGCCTCTAGTAATGATAAGGATATGAGAGAGAAGAGGAAAGAAAGATATAAGCTCCAGAAAGTTCACACGAAAGCATTGATTGAGGAAGTGCGTGAAAGGAGTAGAATGGAAGCGGACGAAAGGTTGTCGCACAACTTCAAGGAGAACTCCAAACTCTTCTGGAAAGAGGTTGGAAGGATCCGGAGTGGTGCGACAGCCTTAAGAATGAATAAAGTGCTTTTGGGAACCAATGACGTCCTCTTAGAAAAATCGGACGTCATGCAGCGATGGAGCGAATTTTATAGAGAAATGTATGCGTGTGATGATCTTAGTTCGGGATCCGGGGGTGACGCCGTAACTGGTACGCCAGACTCGGACCTCGATGACACTGAGGTCATCAGTATGAAAGAGATTAAATGTGCGATTAGAAGTTTGAAATGTGGTAGGGCTGCGGGACTAGACAGAGTTACTGCTGAAATGGTCAAGAATGGTGGGCCACGCGTCTGGGACAGATTTCATCTGCTGTGCAATTTGTGCTGGCGAACGGGGGCTATTCCGGATGATTGGCGATCCGCAGTCATTGTGCCTTTATATAAAGGTAAAGGTTCACATTGTGACTGCGGGTGCTATCGGGCGATCAGCTTGACCAGTTTAGCAAGTAAAGTTTACTCGAAGGTTTTGACACGTAGGATGCAAGATAAATCGGAAAGATTTCTATGGGAGGCACAACGCGGATTTAGACCTGGAAGAGGATGCACGGATCAAATGTTTTCTCTCCGCATGATCACGGAAAAGCTTCTGGCTGCTAACCAGAGGATTTTCTGTGCTTTTGGGGATCTTGAGAAAGCATTTGATAAGGTTGGAAGGAAGAAAATGTGGGAACTGTTGCCGGGGTATGGTGTGGATGGTCGATTGCTAAGGGCTGTGCAGTCACTTTACTGTGACTGTAAAGCCTGTGTGCGGGTAGGGCATGACCTGTCACCCATGTTTAGCGTCCAAACGGGCGTAAAACAGGGTTGTGTCATGTCTTCCTGGCTGTTCATACTGTATCTCGACAGCTGTTTACAGAAGCTGAAAGATAGCTGTTTGGGTGTGAAATTGGGTGACATAAAAGTAAATTGTCTGCTTTATGCTGATGATGCAGTGCTTATTGCACCATCAGAGGCAGAACTGCAGGCATTAGTCACGTGTATGAAAGAAGAATGTGAAATTAATAGTCTCCGTTTGAATGCTAATAAAACTAAGGTTCTGGTATTTGAAAGGGACGAAGAAAGAACGAAGTGCGAAATTTGGGTAAATTAGGAATGTCTAGAACAGGTGAATGAAATTGTATACTTGGGGAGTGCGTTTAGCCGGGATGGAAGATGTGATTTAGATGTGGACAGGCGTGTCGCTGCCGGGAACAAAGTCAATGGTGCCCTGACTGCGTTAATCAAAAGGCAAGGGGTTGTGAAAAGTGCACGCCTTGCAATACATAACGCAGTGTTGGTACCGACTTTGTTATATGGCAGCGAAACCTGGGTATGCCAGAAGAAGCATAAAAGCAGGTTGAATGCAGTGGAGATGCGATCTCTTCGTAAAATGTGCGGCCTTACCATGGCCGACCGAAAGCGAAACGAAGAGATTCGCAATATGGCAGGTTTGAAAGATGACCTTGTCTCAAAAATGGATAAGGGCGAGCTACGATGGTTTGGGCACGTTGAGCGAATGAGTGAAGACCGAATGGTGAAGAAAATATATAGCGCGAAAGTTAATATTAAAAGGTGTCGAGGTAGACCGAGACTAACTTTCAAAGACCATGTGAGCAAATTGCTCGAAGAGGGGAGGGTCAAGAGTACTCGGATACCTAGACGTGCATGTATGAAGAAGATGATGAATCTGAAAGAAGCGAAAGAAGTATGTAGGGATCGTGACACTTGGCGATGTGTTCTCTCTGGCTACCCCGTCAGGGATTGTGCGTGAAGATATGTATGTATTAACACAGATAGATATTAATAACAGATACTATATAACTGAATAAATTTTTTATTGTTATTCATAAGAAAACAGGCAATTTTAAGTGTTATTTTTTATAATTTAAAGTATTTTAGGCTGGGGTAGACATAGGTCTAGACAATTTAGATCTTTTATGAAGTGATCGGTTGAGAGCTCATCGCCGTCTTAGTATCCCAGTCAATAATACAATTTACTTAAGTATGTATTTAAATATTTAAGACAGTAATTAGCCCTTATTGTTTAAATATAACTATAAAACACCCATGACTCGAGTACAAACATTTATATTGATCGCACTGTAGCGGATGATGTGCTGCAGGAAAAGGGTTGCTACCCGCCAGGTCGGGTGATCGTGACCTGGGGAGTACGTCTCCTCCATAGTGTTTTTTTTTTTTTTTTGATAACCGTGGAGGAAATGTTTTATGCACGAACGTTCCTTGGCCGGGAGGCCTCCGAAACGAACAGTGTCGGGCTCGAATCTCAGAAGGAGAAGCATACCAACTAAAACCATTCACGGAATGCTGTTGGCCCGGAGGCCTTTACAGCTTAACCTCCACAGTGTGCGCTATCGGTAATCGTATATATGCAAGTAAGCATGCGAACTTCGATAGGGCGATTTAGGACGTCGATGTATTTCCTGAATCCGCCACTAGCGAGCTTCCAATGTGGAGACATAGATGTCGCCACATCACTCCCCTGCCGAGACGTGAGGTCGGAAGTGCGGAGAGCTTCACGTTGAGCAGTCTGGCGTTCCGGTGAGAGGCTGTGACCAGATCTACGGTGAGTCGAGATGTATGGTCACAATGCCGATGCCGCTGTGTCAACCTGAGGAGAAGGGGGCCCGTCGTTGATGATCCTCAGTGGCTGACAGGACTAGGAAGTACGCGTTGTGCCGACAGTAGTCCGGTGCTGTGACTGCGTTGATGACGTCGACGATGTTGTTGGAAAGGCTTGCTGCGTTGTTCTTGAGTGGTCACCGTCGGTTGGCGGTGAGATCACGTCGGGGTCACCAGTATAGCCGATGATGTGCTGCAGGACAAGGGTAACTACCCGCCAGGTAGGGTGATCGTGACCTGGGGAGGACGTCTTCACCACAGTGTGCGATATCGGTAATCGTATATATGCATGTAATCGTGCGAACTTTGATAGCGCGATGTAGGACGTCGATGTGTTTCCTGAATCCGCCACTAGCGAGCTTCCAATGTGGAGACATAGATGTCGCCACAACACTAACGTTTTTTTAAAATACCAATATTATATGAAATATTTTAATTCCGATAAGAAGTAGCTACCATAGAAAACTTGTTAGAAATATTCGTATCTAATAATGATGAAACGTTATTGTGATATTAAAATAAAAAACAAAACAAATAAATTCAAAAACATTTTATTAAAGACAAAATTAAATTCCATTGTTTTTGTAATTAAATTGCATCCAACGACGCACTTATTTCAAGTCTTTGTCCCTGTTACAAAAAATCTTAAAAGAGATCTTGCCGTTTGACAAATCGAAAAACATAAGCCGTACTCAGAGGGCGCCACCTTGTACATTGTCACAGCAATTTTTATACGTCCTCACTTCGCAGTTGTGTCATGAATCCACCGGCTCTTAACAACAGAAAAAACTTTATTATAATTTTTTTCAATTCATTTTTATTTTAAAAGTGAACCGAACATCGAAAATAATTAAGCGTATGAAAACGTAAGTAAAATAAATAAATATCTTCACGCCATTCCCAATACAGGGGTCTAATCTAGACAATTAATTCCCTTCGACCCACCTTCCACCGAAGATATTTCGGGACAACGTGACAGGCGGTGAGCCCGTCGCCGTCTTTATGTCCAAGCCATCAATATGAATCGTACATAGGTTTTGAAAAAACCTATTGGTACGAGCCTGCCACCTGGGGATCGAACTCGGGTCTCTCGACTCGAAATTCCGACCACCCTTCCACTCGGCTATCGTGACTTTGAAAACGTAAGTGAATAACAAGTTAAACGTTACCATTATATGTCAATTGTAAATAGTACGAGCAATTTAAATAGAATTTAATAGAACTCATAGCATCCTTTTTTATTTTAAATGTTATTTGGGCAGCCTTATTTGGCTGCAATAATGCAGTCAGTTTTGACTGCTTTCATCCAAGTAGTAAGCCAACCACGTTGCCTGAAGAAAAAAGAAGCACAGAATATATATTTATACATATATATATATACATTAATGAATATAAACACAATAATAAAATATAATAAGATGATGGGACTCAATGTAGCAACTCTAGGAAATGAGCCCGAATATTCTTTTTGAATGTGAATTTGCTGCAGAGTTGTCGCAACTTTTCAAGTAGCCATTCCAAAGACGCGCGGCTTGAGCAACAAATATATTTTCTGTGATGTAAGAAATTCATTACAAAATTAATTCACGAAACATCTGTGGAATTACATCGTACTCTTTGAATTTCAATTTATTGAATGGGGTGCATTTATTTGGCCGCACAATAGCGGTACGTGGCGAGTGTACAGAACGCCGGGGCGGGGCCGCGCGACCCGCGATTATGGCCACTTTTTTATTTGCTGCTACGTAGATACCTTTTACATCGCCGTTCAATTACCGAGACGCGACTGAGATGGATGATAGTGTATAGTGGATAAGGTGATACGAATATATTTCAATACGTAAGTAGAAGAATCTGTGAGTATATCGATAGTTCATAGATGCTTGTTTTCATCTACTGTCTTTCTTCTCTCTGAATTCGAAACAATGATAAATATTAAAAGAAAGTAACGAAAGGTATTTGTTATAAAAAATAACTGAATTATATCAAATAATAATCATCGTGAACCTCTCCCTCCTTCGAAGGCAGATTAGCCACCAAGTAGTCTAGTGCTATATTAAAATAGGGTCTTACTATATATATAGTACTTTAGTGACCAAGCTTTGTTTGTTAATAAATAGATGGAATAATAGGCTTTAAGTTGTATTTTCCATATTTTATAGGTTTTTGTATTATTAGGCCTCCATGTCTAATAAAGTGTGCTTTAATAATAACAGATGAGGTTATTATTTATGCTAATAAAAATCTTCACGCCATTCCCAATACGGGGTAGACATAGGTCTACACAATTAAGTCCTTTCTACCAAACTTCTACCGAAGAAATTTTTTTAGACAAAGTGACAAGTTGAGCCCGTCTTAGTCTTTATAAAAAAAAAACATTGATACGACCCTGCCACCTGATGATCGAAGTTGGTTTCTTGACTCGAAATTGCATCACTCAATCACTCGGCTATCGTGATTTATGTATCCTTGTATTTTTAGAAAACACATTTTGAAAACACTTGTCCATATTAAGGTTATTGCAGCGCCCACGCACTCTGATTGCAGTCGCCTTGACATTAGTTCGACTGTCGCGCCCGTGCCACAATATTCGCTGCTCGCTCGATTCCCGAACGTAAGTCTGAGTATGTGCACAGAATTAATATTATCCCTGACATCATTTTCGCAAAAGAAAAATAATTTAAAACTTCATATGTATACACACTTATTTTATACAAACACATACATATTTGTGTGGTGCCTTGTGCATGTGTATATAAAGCGTGAAGCCATGTTTTTGAAGTCTTCACTTAACTTATATATTCAGGTTTTAAATGCATTAAATAATTGCTTCCATTCTGCACTTATTCTATAAGGAATAAAACTTAAAACGTTCACGTGCAATGTGTATAAGAGTTTTCAATTGTTTTTTATCTGGATGACAAACATGCTGACTGTCCAATTGATTGATGGTAAATAGCTTCGTAGCGCATGGGACCGTAAAAAACCAATCAACGACGTTAAACATTGTCAACACTGTGGTCTAAGATAGACAGCCTTAGGAAATTATTATTAAATCTCTGTACCTTTAAATCGAAACATAAGACTGATCGTTACACTCTAAGGCCGGTAACGCATCTGCTAAGCCTCTGGTATTGCGGGTGTTCATGGGCGGCGGTAATCACTTACCATCACGTGAGCCACCTGCTCGTTTGCCTCCCTTTTCTATAAAAAAAACGTGATATAGGCCTCTCTTATGGGAGCATATATTTAACAAGTGAATAAGCGATCACACTACCAGACATTTCGTCCCTTAGAGGCTACCGCCCGTCTAAGCAGACTTCACTTCGATCTGGTGTTTTCGAGATGGTTATTCCGCCATCTGTCGGTTGCCACGACATCCACAAAAAGAAAGTATCTTCTGACGCCGTTTCAACGTACCTTTATACAAAGCACATCTTTAATACATAAATTCTATATAAGTAATTTCTATCTTAATAGCTTAACATTATACTGGGACGAACCTGAGTAATATTGTCAATAATATGTATCTTCATATTCAGGAATACCTTGAATTATGAGTACAATTTTATTGCGAAATCGCTAAGCTTTTACAGCACGTTTAAAAGTTTAATACCCACCATTGTACAGTGAACGGAAACCTGTCATCGCATTTTCGTTCCTAATTAGCGAAGTAAGCAGCTTTTATAAAGAATATCGTTTACGCAGTAGATCTATCGTTATATTGTGAAAAGTTACCAGTATTTCCGCTGCATTAGATATAAAGAGTTTATGCCATATAGCGGTATATCAAATACATATGGTTTAGAAGTTATTTAACAGTTCATATCATTAAATAAATGAATAAAAGGTGTGAAATGTGAGTAAGTATATGTTACCATGTTACCACTGCTCTGAATACTGCTGTCCACTTTATTTTTATGGATGCACTAGAACTTACTTGTATGAAAGAAAAGGAATAAGTTAAAGATCATAACATTTTCCAAAACCAAAACCGGCACTCTAATTCCAAGTTCTGTCTCAGCAACAGCTTGAATATTACTAAATAAATACTTAATCTTTATTTTATATGTCATGCTGTAGGATAAGAATACGTATAGAACTTCATGGTTCTACAAAAAGGCGAAAATCCTTAGTATTTCATTCCACATTCATTTGTAAATAAACCCTTGTAACTATGTATACTTTTCTTGGAGAAACAATAGAAATTATTAGACGCTTAAGTTGCAGTAATAAATTCAAACAAAAAAGTTATTTAAAAAAATGTTGTTATGGAAATAAGTGCTGTAAAATAAAATGAAAAATGGAGCCTTTGATAGGGCATTTCCAAAAGAGTAGGTATACTTAGTTGTAGAATACATATTTATAATATATAGAAGGCGTTTATTAGCGCTGCGGTTATTAGTTCGATCCCTAGGTGGCAGGCTCGTACGAATGGGTTTTTCAAAAACTTATGAACGAATTATATCGTTGGCTTGGACATGAAGACGGCGACGGGCTCACCACCTGTCCCAAAAATATCTTCGATGGAAAGTGGGTCAAAGAGACTTAATTGTCTAGACAAGACCTCTGTCTACCCCTGTATTGGGAATTGCGTGAAGATAAATTTTAATTGTTAATTATTGATATTTAATTGTTAATTTAATAAAAAAAACATTCCTTTAACTTTGCTATTTCACTTTAATTACGCTTGGTGACTACTCACGCAGGTTAAATATGAACCGCTTTCTCTTTCTTAATATTAATAGACTACAACAAAAAATAAGTAAAGAAATCTTTACACGACGAAACCGCACACCGTGTGTTCGAATCTCGAAAATCAGTGCCTGTCGATAAGATAAGAGGATTTCAACCAATATTACACGCCCAGTGTATCAGATCCCTACGTGCAATGTGTTTTATCAAGAAACAAGACATGGGAGAACAAGGCAGTTCGCTTTAGAGGTCCAAATTAATTGGACAGAACTGATGAGCAACCGAGTCTTAATTAGAGTCTGTAGTGACCGTCATCGCGTATTAAGTGTTCGTTTCATCAGCGGAGTAGTTTTCTGCATGAGCGAACTCGCCGGCGCCTGCGTATACCTGTACGGCGCCTTTCAAGGCCCTGTCTTATCGCATGGGTATATATCGATAGCTTAAGATTGTGTTACGAACATGAAATTCTGTTATTAAATGTCGACCTAATGGATTTGTTAGGTTTCCTTCGACAAAAAATACTATATAAACATCGTGTCCGTGTATATCGATTTATCTCGACAATCTATGATCGGTTAAAGTTAAAAATTTCGTATAGGAAAAAAACGTTTTTAATCCTCAATAATTTATTTATACTTACTAAGTACTAAAACAGAGCAAACCCAAAAACAGTTAAAACAATAAAAATAATTTATAATTATAAGAAAATAGATGCAACAAATGCATCATGAATAATTAATAATTTTAACACAAGATTACATCGATTTTATTGTGAAAACAGTCGATAGAATTTGTTATTGCTATTTTTGTAATAATAATTGTAATTTTGTAAGCCTATAGAAGTCACGTAGCAAGTGGTTGGGTGATCGGAATTCGAATTAAGAGAAGTCGGGTTGAAAGGACGTAATTGGTTAGACTTATCTCTAAAGAATAACCCTAAAGATTGTCGCCGTGCTTTGTTAATAATAAAAAGACGATGGTAAATCATTGGTGTGAATACAGTAAAAATGTAAACTTATTTAAGCCGAAAAGTAAAAGACATGTCTTCCCCGCCGTAAGCTTAAAAGTTTACCTTCCAACAGAAAGACAGTAGCAAATTTTTTAAACCTTTTTTTTAAATAAAACTTTTAAAAGCAATATTTTTCATGGCACTATGTTTCTTATTTCAGTGACATAGGGTTATTAAACAAAAACAATTGAAATGTCTCTTTTTTTTCTGAGTCGTAAATCCATCAACAGTAAACAACTGACGAATGCAGTTGTTTTATTAAAAAAGTGACAAAATCTCATGAAAGATCTTTTCGCCCGCAACTGGATAGGATTACTTTTTTCATAACAACAAATTTACATAGAAAATCCGATTAACTTTCGGTTTGGTTGGACGGGCCCGTAATCTCTCGGTGAAAGAGTGACCGTTTTCTTCATCCATCCTTTTTTTATTCCATGGGATAATGAAATCATAATAATGTGTCAGTTTGTTTGCGGTTCTACGGTAAATAAAGGATTGAGAAAATCTCCCATTTGTACAGATAACTGCCTGACGTATTGGTAATAAGATTAGGGATAGGAGGTTCGTTAACTTATGGTACAAAGCAGGCGTCAAAATCCAAGTACTTATTGAAATAACACGCTTCCGTTAAAAAAATATTCACATAAAATATTTAAGCAGGTGTGGTTGGCGTTATGAGATAAGATAGTAGGAACATTGCACTTTATCCTTCATCCACCGTCAACTCTGCTTAGTGCAGTCATCCCCTGAACACAGGTCAATTTTAATAAGCTTATTTACGTTGTGAATCTGCAACTAAAAATAGGTTGTTTTATTTCAGGGGCAATGGGATGATTAATTGATTTAGATTTAGATACATTTTTCTTCTTTAATATTTTTTTTTCTTTAACTAGCCCGGTATAATTTTGTACTAACTGGTACTAGAATATTTATCTATATGTAAATTTATAGTATTTGTGTTACGAGGATAACGGTAATTTTTAAAATACCTATAGAGAGATATGCAATTTTAGTGTAGTATTTTCCGAAATGGTTATCTCGCCATCTATTATGGGCCATGGGTTAGTTGACTTTTACTACTTCTCTAAGATTTGTTAAAATGTCTGTCAGAACATGTGCCTCTTCTATTTTCGACTTCGTTTAATTTTTTGGTGTATAACCCTTCATCTGTCCCTTCATTATCGTAGCAATTTTAGGGCTTCGAAGACTCTTCCTACAACTACGAGAATAAGAGGAGCAGCATATTTTAAGTGGATACCATAAAGTACCTATCTGTACCTTTTTCCATACATCCAATAAATAAAATTTTATATTTAACACTCTTTTTTTAATTCGATAAACTATGGGCAAAGACATTTAATTGTTTTTTTCAACGCCATCAGAAACACAAGTGGCAAAACCCGATCAAAAAAGAAATTAAATAACATCGAAATGGAGTTATGTTGCAGCCACCCAACACCTTCGGCTCTCGAACTGCATGGACATGATACCGCGATGCCGTAGGCCGTTGACACAAAATAAAGTAATAGCCCTTGAGCCTCACCGCGCTATCGCTCCGTAATCGTATATATTTCGTGAACGTCATTATTATGGCCATGCGCCCGGCGGTCCCCATCGCCGACCACAAGTTATCGCTCAATTTACAAAAGAAATAAATTAGTAATGAAAACGATTCTTCCTGACGCTCAGATATGATCAAAATGCGCTGTTATAGCGTCATCATGGCTCTAAGAATGCGACAACCGCGTCTCTTAGTAATTAGTTTAAGGCTTGAGATGTTAAATATTGATTCCAATTATCGAACATGTATCGCTATTGTTGAACAGTTATAACTAATGATATTATATATATGTACACAAAAGAACCGGAAAGAAAGTCAGTGTTGTTTAAATATGTTCTTTAAATAATTCATGTTCAACAAGTCATGTTCTTTAAATAATTAAAATAAAAAGAAAAAAAAGAAAATAAGATAGAAGAATAAAAAAATGAAATATATTCACACCATTCCTAATACAGGGGTAGACGGAGGTCTAGACAATTAAGTCCCTTCGACCCACCTTCCATCGAAGATATTTCGGGACAGCGTGACGCCAACGATATGTATCGTACATAGCTTTTGAAAAAACCCATTGGTACTGCCACCTGGGGATCGAACTCGGGTCTCTCGACTCGGAAATCCGACCACCCTCCCACTCGGCTATCGTGACTTTAAAAATATACTGAATGTTATAATTATCAGAATAAATTTATTTTATTTTCATAATTTTTTGTATTTTATACTAGTAATTACTTATAGCTCGTGAGCAAATTAAACGTAAATCGAAACTTCGCGGGAATTAATATCGATGTAAGTGTTTGAGAAAACAAAAGTGGTATGTAAAGACCGTAACACTTGCGTATCTGTCCTCTCTGGCTAACCTATTAGGAAGGATGCTTGAGGATATGTAATATAAACAATACAATTCGATTGCTTTACCCCCAAATAAAAACTCATTACAACAATTGTCAACGTTTAAGTGAATTGGCAGAAATTAAAAAAAAAATTAAGATAACTGAAAGTTTTCTTAATTTTTTTTTTTAAATTAAGAAAACTGTAACTCTTAAAAAATTAAGAAAACTGTAGGCGGGTGATTGCGTGATCGGAATTTTAATTAGAAGCAGCTTAATAATTTCATTTTCCCAATTTATTTTTATATAAACCTCTACAGGTAATGAAGTTAACTTTGAATTTATATCTGGTACTCTTGCTGTAAAGAATTTGGAGCCTTACCAATATAGATATATTGACAACCCGACAGCATAGTTGGTAGTGTCCCTGACTTAGAAGCTAAGAGTAGGGGAATGAAATCCCACTATGTGCAAGAAGTGAATATGTATGTATGTAAATATGTACGCAGTGTAGGACGACCCCCAAAGGATTAGACGAAGCGACGACTTGCATAATGGTGCGGGAAGTCGATCAATGCACATGGCACGGAACTGATATATACGGCAATCTTTAGGGGCCTTTATTCAATAGTGGACCTCTAATAGGCTGGTGACATCATGATAATGATGAAATATGTTTCTATTTAAGTATTTTGTACCGAACGCTTCGACAATAAGATGGCGATAGGTTTACCACCAGTCACGATATCCCAAATAGGCTTCGGTGAAAGTTGAATCAAAACTACTTAATTGTCTAGTTCTCTATATAAAGCCAACGACATAATTCCTACGCAAGTTTTTGAAAATCCCATAGGTACAAGACTGCTACCTGGGGTATCGAACTCGGGTCTCTTGACTCGAATTTCGACCACCCAACCATTTGGTTATCGTGAATTGCGAATTATATCGTTGGCTTGGACATTAAGATGACGACGGTCTTACCACCTGTCAGGTTGTCCCAAAAATATCTTCGGTGGAAGGTAGGTCGAAGTGACTTAATTGTCTAGACTAGACCTCTGGCTACCCCTGTTTTGGGAATGACGTGAAGATATTTTTTTATTTATTCTATATAAAGGAATATACGTGACAGTTTTTATTTTATTTACCTCATCACTGTCACGAGCATACAAGTTTCCAAATACGAAAAGAAAAAAAGTAGTTCTTTCGTTTCGCTGAGTACTCGACCGCTATGTCTGGATGTTTTGTTGTGTTTTGTCACCATGAGCTATTCATCGCCAGGCTCCTTAGGTAAACTTGTTCCTTTGATAAATTAAACTGTCGAAAGTATTGTTCATTGTTCGCAAAAAGAAATGTGCATTATATGATAAAATGCGATCGCAAAACATTTATTCATTATGGAGGCATTGTATAATCTTATAAAATTAACACGAAATAGTCGATTTTCTTTTATAAACATATTTTTTTTCTTTTGATCTATTTAAATTTGTTGAACTCATTGAAGTCTCCATTGAGTTGATTTATCCAGAAATCATTAATAGCAAATATACACTATATCACAGCAATTTGTTAATACCGGAAAACAACCCTAAAAATAGGTCCAGTGTCTACTACGGTGGTCCTCTTATCGCCAGTACGTTCTCCGTCGCTTCTACTGAGACATTTCACCTTTTTTATTACCAAGCTCTTCGCGACTTTACAAAACAAAAACCCGAAGCTTTCAGGTCGAATACAATTCAATAACTTTTATAACAAAGGAATAAAATTCAAATTGTATTAGCAAATCGTTTCAAACATACGAGCTTAGTTTGTATTGGCTATAGTTTTATCTTCGTCTACTTTCTCACCTTTTTACGACGTTACGTGTGAGTCGAAGTGTCGTAGATACAATTATCGATTAGGTAATTTTATCAGGTCCGATCTATTGTCTTCCGGTTGATTTTGTTGATTTAGGCCGGTTTTGTGGTAATTTAGTGGCGCTAGCGAGGTGCCTTGGGGAAATTGCTTGTTTCCTGTTGACATTTGTTCGGTTTTCTTTGATGACTATTTCATGAATGAAGCCTTAAAAGTATTACAAACTTTAGAAAAAAGTTTTTAAATTATATAATATTATTTATATAATGAAAAAGTTTTATGCACATTTTAAAGCAAATCCGAACCAAATAAATCCTAATAACTGCATGGATATTTCAGAGATGGAAAACTCCTTCTCTATCTGGATGTCAGATCTTGGCTAGTGCCAAACCTATTTGCTATTATAAGGCTTTTGTTATGAACAATATTAAAATTTTCGAGGTAAAAGATTTCAACGCGTGTTTTAATAATTATATAAAATGATCACTGCATTTCATTGATGATCATCCTTTTTTATCTTCAGGATTATTTCCAATACCTTCTACCCGCCCTTCACCGAAGCCTATTTGAGACGTCGTGATGTGTGGTGAGCCTTCCGCCGTCTTAGTTTCCAAGCCTATGGTGCAATATACATACATACATATATTTACATAGCTAAGTGTTCATGTATACATATAAACGTCCATAACTCAATTACATACGTTCATATTCACCACATAAATTCGTTTGCTCTTAGCGACCCTTAGCTAGGACGGCAAGGCCAACGGTTATCGGGTCGGTCAAATAAAAAATATCGGATGAACAATTCTTTTCTGCAAAATAACACTCTTTCACTCGGATACTAATCGTGAATTGTCAGAATAAACAAAATCTATACATTTAGAGTGTAAGGGAATCTACAGAAATAAATTTATTCGTAAATTATTATAAACCACGCGACGGTGGGCTCTTGAATATCACACCACCTACTTTACTTCAAGAGTCCTAAGATATTTATATATTTTCTTGAATTATGTCTTATTTGCAACGTCCTATAGTATCACTTTATTATCTTAAAGATAATCTTATATCAGCGACATTAACGAGTGCTGTAAAATTAAAACAGAAAGTAATATCTTTGATGAAGCAATTCCATAACTTACACCGGAGGATTATTTTTCGCACCACTCTCATTTAGATGGCTACTTCAGTATGAAAATAGCACGATCTTATAAATAAAAGCTCGGAATCATATTGCATAAAACCGAGCTAAAATATGCGCATACTATTGCATTCATACATTCGTATAAAGACGTCAAAATGTACGGTCAACAAAAACAAAACACGGAGCTTAAGAAAAAAAAGTTACTTTTTATAATATAATATTTCTTCCCTTAGATGTAGTAGAGGCGACTATCAGCCTCGAATATCGTTATAGAAATCGATAGATGGCAGGATAACCGTCTCCAAAAATATCATACCAAAATTATCAGGTCGAAGATGGGAAGCAGCGTGAGAGGTGCGAGTGGTTTAGTACTGCGATAGCTAATCGCTTGCCAAGCGTGACGATTATGGCAAATCCTCTCTATGGAAGAGGCCTATGTCCTGCAGTGGACTTTAACCGGCCGATATGTATGTATATGTATATTTAGTAGTAATAGTTCTATAAATCCGCAGCTAGCGGCAACGAGACAAATGGCGAGTATATCTCTGTAAACACTTCTTTTACTCTCGAAACACAAGCAATTATTTGACTCATAATATTACATAGTTTGTACAATACAATTTACAAGTTACAATATACTTTACAAGTAACATTTATTTAATATAAGTAAATTATACAGAACTAGAGTTTTAATTTGCTGCTCCTACATGTAGAATAGAACATGATCTTGCATAAAGCCAAGCTAGCATATTATGCGTGTATTGTTGGTCATGCAATATCGGTTCAGTGCACCTGTGAAACTCCTATCACGCTTTTATCACGTTTCTGTACATCGTTAAATACTAAACCTTAAATAAATACGCCTGTTATTAATAGCACCTCTATAATAGGCATGATCGTTAAGGTTTAATAGTTCATTTTGCGAAACAATAAAAACGTAAGTTCGGGAACATTTGGCAAACCACTTCAGATTCAAAAATTAAAATATTGTGCTAAAGTCTCAACAATAGAACATTCCAAATATAACAACAAATACGAAAAATACCCGAGTCCGAGGATCGAAAGTCCCGAGTTGGATCCCCGGGTGGCAGGTTCTTACCAATGGGTTTTTTCAAAAACTTAAGTAGGAATTGTATCGTTAACAAGGACTAACTCGTACAAAAGGCGACAGGCTCCTTTTTTGTCCCAAAAAAGTTTTCGGTGGAAGGTGGATCGAAGGGACTTGTGTAGACCTCTGTCTACCCCTGTATTGGTAATGGCGTGAAGAACGAATTTTTAATACGAAGTCTAAATATGTTTCGTAATGTTTTGCGCACTCTGCAGAGCACACCCACCTATAAGATGCCCTTCACAAGTTTAATAATATCTTAGTCTGGTCTTTTTCTCTTTTTGTATTACATATATTTGTATCACTTGTGACACAAAAGGGTTAAAAGAAGATTTTGACGCTAACTAAGGGAAATTCATCAAAAATGGAAGATATCGGGATAACCGGGACTTAAATTAAGCAAATCAGCTGCGCTTGGGCTGCAGCATCTATGCTATCGAATACTGAAATCGCCAATCTGCTTGACAGATTAATTTCTGACAGATGACAGCATAATGGTTTACGGTACAGGCTGCAAATAATGATGTTGCAAGTTGACGTTGACTATTGTTGACCAATCCAGACACAAGCAGTAGCAATTTTCGAAAATACTAATATGCTAGTATATTATTTAGCTCTGCTAGTACTCCTTTAAAAAATACAGTCTGCCTGTAACATCTAACACATTATGCAATATTTATTTCTTAAATCTATTTTGTAAAACAGTAAAGAAACAGTTAAGAAACAATAAAGAAAATAAGAGGTATGCCGTTTTTAGTTTAAACCAACGACAAAAATTAAACGATAAAAAAGCATATAATCGTACTCCTCAGACAAATCCGACCGACCTAAAACTCAAATTCATACTAAAATCTGTACACAGTTTAATATTCGGAAATGTTTTTATTAACTATTAAACAATCTGAAAAAATAAAATAATCTAAATTTTAATTTATTGCACATCGGTGAGCCAAATTGTGCAAAAAATGGCATACAAAATTTATCACACCTCCACTAAATACGTCAACGAATATGGCGAAACCGTCAAAACATAATTAATTATGAACTAACATGCAATTAGTTTCTACAAAAAAAGGTTGACGTTGTGTTCTTGGATCTTGTGCTTCCATATCCTTAGAAATATGCATTCAGTATTATTAACTGATATAACAAACGGGCAAGTACTGATTATTTTTAAAATTGTTAAAATTATTAAATTCAATTTTTGAGGCAAAATTTGCCATATTCGTGACGAGAAAGGAATACATCATAATAAAAATAATACTAATACTAATAAACACATATAAATAGGGACAACATTACATACATTGCTCCGATCCCAATATAAGATGCTAAAGCACTTGTGGTTTGGGAATCGGAAACAACGAAGGCCCCACAAACAGACCCGTGAAATTGTTGAAAAAGTGGTTATCCACATTGAACCGACTGGGAATCGAACTCGAGACCTCGAGATGGCGACTCCCTGAAAACCGGTGTTTACGCCACTCATCCACGGAGGTCGTCGTATAAAAATCATAATTTATGTTTGTGTGAAGAAGTGTGAAGAATCCTTCCCGTGTCCAATTTCTCAAACAATACTTGAGCGAAAACCATTACCCAGCAATGGGTATTAGAAGGTTGCTATTAAATTTGATTAAAACAACTTAATAATTACGTAGGAACGTAACTTCTTTTGTTTCTCGTTACTCGTACAATGATCAAAGCAATAGGTCACAACTTACGATGGACGTGATGGCCCGTCTACACTTGAGTCGTGATTTACTTACGCATATACCATGTTTGTCTGTCCGCCCACACTAGGGCTTTCTTATCGTGGGTAAAGCTCGTTGGGATGTAATCTGCTTTTCTACTCATTTTAAATAAGGAACGCCAGACCAATGTATCTTAAATTTTGTAGTCTGAAACGCTGTACATAGTGCAGTTTTCTAAACTAAGAACAAATATGAGTTCTGAATTCGAATCTTACTAACGTAACGGTCTATAAAAGCCAGAACATAAGCCTTCTCCGAAACAGAGTTTGCCATAATCGCCACGCTTGGCAAGCGGATTGTTGATCGCAGTATCAGACACCTCGCACCCTAGACGCTGCTGCCCATATTCGGTCTTGCCGCCCATATTCATATGCCCATCTTTGGTCATATATTTTTAAAGATGGTTATCCCGCCGTCTATCGGTCGCTATAACTATATTAAAGGCTGTTTTACAACGTTAACACACAGCGAGCCTTCAGGAGGATTGAGGATCGTATTCGAGTCTCCTGAATTTAGTAAACACTTTATGTCGGAGTAAGAATTTACCTATCAGTTTCTTTTTTGGGTGTCGCGATAAACTGTTTGCAGCGCCACCTACCGGGTTCGAAATGTGAATTTTATAGACATAGGTGATTTTTAGACACATTTCACATTTGAAGTGATAGTCTCAAATCTCCAGTAAAACAAAAAATTTAATCTAAATCGTTACAACCATTCAGTAGAAGTTCAGTAATAACAATAATAGTGCAACGGGCTCATCAAAACAACAGTTCTGATATTAAGCAACATTACATAATGCTGCTGATTGTGGAGATCAGCATCATGAAAAAGTTGAGCTGTAAAAAAATTACATTGGTGCCTACAAACACTATCATAAGAATACTTGCAAATAGAAAATGACAAAGGGAAATGAAATGAAATTTACCGGTACCGGTACACATTACTATCAATTAGGCTATCGGGTCGTATGATTGTCTAAATAAATAAAGTAATTGGAATAAAACTAATTTATTGCTGCTGATTTATTTAAATTATCAAAAAGTAGAAAATAGCATAAAATAAAAAAAAGTAATAAAATAAAAGTATAATACTAATATACTTGAACTTATAACTAATTTCAATAACATAGCCTACATGAGGATATACCCAGCGCTTCAGAATGTAGTACTCGAGTCGTTTATTTATTTTTGTAAGTAGACACATATCTGAGTGTATCATACTTGGACATTACGACGGCGACGGATAGACTATAATCTCACCACCAGTCGTGTTGACCCAAATAAGGGCTAGATAACGAAGGCTCTAGGAGAGGATATCTAGGAGATAAGGACTAAATTCTCCCGACCTCTGTCTACCCCAATGATGATGATGATCCGCATGATGATCATCCCCAAACTATTATTATTTTCTTAAATCTCATATATAACAATCTTATTCAAAGTAAATCTGTCAAATGTAAGTAACAAAACAATCAATTCCCTGGCCTTTCATTTATCACCATATCTACATTATTACGTCAAACGAAATCAAAATATGCCCGTAATACATACTTTCGACAAATTGCCGCCAGCAAGACGGCGGTCACAAAAAATTCGCTCCAGTTTCGACGGCAAAAACAATTTTATTGCGACTAACAAGCGACCCTGATGTTATCGGATGTATTACTTTCAACCCTTATCGAGAACCGCGCCCTTATAATTGGGACGCGTTAGGTTTACATGCGGCTGATAATTTATAAAATTTTAATCTAGTTATACGAAGGGAATATAATTAAAATTTTACATTATATTTTTATAATTGTAATAATATTCTCTTCAAAATATTATTCCGTTATAATTCTTTTAATAAATCTTAAAGTTATGGGGTATTTATTGATAAATATATATTTTTTTATTTTTATCATTTGTTTTATATATTTCTGAAATTTCGTATTTCGTAGATTGATGTTTTTATTATTTAAATGTTAAATATTAATTTGTCTATAACAGCAAATTTAATCATTTATGTAAATAAATACCTTACTTAATTATTTATAAAAAAAATATCTTCACGCAATTCCCAATACAGGGGTAGACAGAGGTCGAGTCTAGACAGTCCCTTCGACCCACCTTTCACCGAAGATATTTTCGGGACAACGTGACAGGTGGTGAGCCCGTCGCCGCCTTTCTGTCCAAGCCAACGATATAATTCGTACGTAAGTTTTTGAAAAACTCATTGGTACGAGCCTGCCACTTGGGGATCGAACTCGGGTCTCTCGTCTCGAAATTCCGACCACCCAACCACTCGGCTATCGTGACTCTTTATTATTTATAATCTTATTAATATATCTTCACGCAATTCCCAATACAGAGGTAGACAGAGGTCTAGTCTAGAAAATTAAGTCCCTTCGGCCCACCTTCCACCGAAGATATTTTCGGTGACAGGTGGTGAGCCCGTCGCCGTCTTTATTTTTTTTTTATGGAAAAGGGAGGCAAACAAGTAGGCGGCTCACGTGATGGTAAGTGATTACCGCCGCCCATGAACACCCGCAATACCAGATGCGTAGCAGATGCGTTGCCTCCCATAGAGTGCCCCTCACCCCCCTCAGAATTGGGGGAGGGAGGTGTGTGGGCCACCGGTTACCTGCACTCACCAGACGAAACGCAGAAGTTTGTTAGACTTCTTCTTCACGCCGGTATTCTGTGAGGTCGTGGTACTTCCCCGGTCGAGCCGGCCTATTCATGCAACAACAAAAGATGATGCGTGGCTCTACCACTGTTAAATGGTCAAGCCAACTGTTTTATGGTCAAGCCAACGATATAATTCGTACGTAAGTTTTTGAAAAACCCATTAGTACGAGCCTGCCTACCTGGGGATCGAACTCGGGTCTCTCGACTCGAAATTCCGACCACCCAACCACTCGGCTTGGTGACTTTATAATATATATTTTAAATATTAAATATGTGTATTAAACTTTCAGGATGACATCAACTTATTCTACACTCGTATTTAAATGACAACATCGTGTAAACCAATCTTAATTTTTTTTATCTATGGGTACCGATAATCATGTCACACGTTTTTTACCCCAAGCCACACAGGACAAGATGGCGTTACGATCAGATTATCATAGACTTGTGGTCGGATTATTACTTAATTTTTTTTAAAATCTCCTACCTGTCCGGAACCCAAGAATTTGTATATTCGAATAGACCAAAGATCCTGATATAGTTGTCAAGTGGCCATTTGCAGTTGAGCCGAGCAAAAGTGTTAAAAAATTTGAAAAACGAGCTCAATTTATTCTGGTTGTTAATTCTTTCAAACCAAAAAGGTATAAGGAGCTCCTTAACCGGGTGAATATTTTATTTACAATACCTATTAGAGATTTGTCGAAACATTTTAGGCGTGTGTGTTAAGATAAACTTGACGATTTCATTCTTATTCATTTTTCATATTTGTAGACTTGATTGTAGAGTGGGCTGAACTATTTAACATCGATTTTATTAAGTATACAAATATGTCTGAGATATTTTCAGTTTTAGCTACACAGATTAAATAATAAATAAAAACAAGAATAAACGATTGAAATAGAATGTAGGAGAATGAATGAAGAAAATCAGAAAATTGTAAATTACACGGAAGTTATAAAACTTGAAGTGGTTAAGTTAGAGAAAAACTAAATATTTATACGTTATAATGTGAATTTGCCCCATTGCGATCTTTTTTATAAATAAAATTTTTATAAGTAATTAAGTAAGTACCTGTTTTTGTAATTTATAATATGAAACAAAAAGTCTAAGTAAGTAGTTTTATTCTCGCACTTATTCATTTCTGTTACCTATACTAATAAGTTGAGACTCAACGCAGTTGACCACCACAGCGATTCACTTCACTGCAACTCTTCGCCTGGCCAGATCCCTGATATCTCTTCATAATACGCAAAGTTTTTGTATTTATAAAAGCAATTAATTCGATGTAATACGTCGACAACGTCCGAGCTCTGAGATCCCGGTTTCTATTCCTGGAAGGATCAATTTCTATTGCATTTTCTCAGGTTTACCAGGTAACTTCGTTGGTTCCGATTCCATAAAACAAGTGCTTTAGCTACTTACTATGGGATCAGATCGGTGTGTGTGATGTTGTATCATGTCTCACGTTTCAATTACAATACATATAATAACTATGAATAGTTCACGAAACTGACAACTACTGGGGAAGAAAATTTCTCCTGTGCCATAACCTCATACAAGCGGTATAGATTTATCCCTCTCAAGAAGCATTAATGATCCGGGCAATAGTACGGCAGATAGATTTGGCTCAGGATCGTGATTGGAGGAAGGAGATGAAATATTACCTTGGCACTCTCATCCAGCAACCTTGACTCTCACATTCCATATAATCTCAGCTAGCCCGGGCATTAATTACTGCTTATATGATACGGCACGGAGATTTTTTTGAGATTTTGTTGCCAAAACAAAGTTTGGTCTTTTGAAAAATTAAAATCGGCAATTTACATTATTTTATCATCTATAATTGAATATTGGTAACAAATTAAAACAATCTGTACTTAAGTGTTAAGTTAAGTTGATGTATGTGTTACATTGTTGTATGTACATAAAATGTTTCACAAATCTATACAATCTAAGGGCATACATACCCAAAATATCATACAAAAGTTACGCAAAAAATCTTTTTCCTTTTTTTATTCCTCCAATTAATAACTACGTGAAATGTCAGGCAATTTTCAACTTTATGTTTTGATACAACAATTTCATAGAAAATAGAATAATGAATGCATGGATCAATGACGACATAAAAAATTGCATTATCGTTAACCGAACGACACAAACGCAGCGGCGGGCATTCCTACCGACCTCAATTTCGCCGATCCGCTCGTAAAGCCGCAAGCCGTGTAAAAAGCCTATAAAATTCAATTGACACCCGTTAAAACCGATAACATACGACCGAGCCGAGCTCTTCACTCGTGTTAACATAAATTGTAAAGATTCCGATGAGTCTAACGCAATACTTCGACGCGATCTTCTTTTTTAAGTCAGCTCTTGATGGACGGTTGTCTCTCTGAAAGTTTTACTGCACTATAATACTGTCAATTATTTACTAATTAATGGGTCTCGGATTTTACTACGTATATCCACAAAATATATTTATTACAATCTCTTTTACTTTGAAGCAACATAATTCTTCCTAAAATAATTTCTAATTTATCTAATACTTCTAAACAGCAACCCACGAGCTCCAAACTTATAGATTTAGAATTTAAACTATAACGCAAGAAAACTCTTTTATTACAATTAAATATAGAATATAATAATTCAATTATTACGTATATAAGTATATAAATTCTTATTTTTTATGCTTCCGTTATCCTTACGTGTAACATACATACTTAGATGATGGCCTGTAAATGTCCACCAGAAGATATAAGCCTCTCCCGTAATCGCCACGCTTGGGAAACGGATTGGCGACACCTTTCACCTTAGACGCTACTGACACAAACCCGTTGTTTGTTATGATGGTTATCCCGCTATTTGTCTGAAGCCAATGACATTCTGAAGACTTTTCTTAGTACTAGCTAACTTATTTTCATTCATATTTCAATTTACCATATAAGTTGGTACCTACTTTTAACGATTTTTTAGAAGCTTGTTTCATAGGAGGTAGCAAACAAGCACCAATTCACGTGATGGTAATCGATTACCGACAGAATCGCTAGAAGGAGAAGGACAGGAGTCAGATCCAATTGTGTAGCTCTTTTTTTCGTGAGGAAATTTTTCGTGAAGAAAAGGAGGAAGGACATTATCCCTCCTGACTCCCTCCGACTAAAACCACGCGGTTATCTTCTCGGCGTCTTTCATCGAGGCCACGGGAACGTTTTCGCACACTATCGCAGCCTCGACGACGGTGGTTCTTGTGGAACTCTTCACAATTTTCCCCAGCTGGTATGAATTTCGCCCAGAAGCCCTTCTTCTTCGCCCGGTCCGGTGGCTGCGTTCTCTGATCGGAAAGTTAGAGCTGAGGGCATAGCCCTGCCTCAAGCTGAAGCATTCAAGCGTCATCGGAATTACCCGGTTGGTCCTACCACCTATAAAACTTAGTTCGATATACGTATAATTGACAACCTCCGTGAATGAGTGTCACACCTTTTCATGGTGTCGCCAGCTCTGAGGTCCCGGGTTCGATTCCCGGACGATATGAAGAAATAAAAATAAAAATAAAATATCTTCACGCAATTCCCAGTACAGGGGTAGACAGAGGTCAAGTCTAGACAATTAAGTCCCTTTGACCCTCCTTCCACCGAAGATATTTTCGGGACAACGTGACAGGTGGTGAGCCTGTCGCCGTCTATATATATATGCCAACGATGAAATTCGTACATAAGCTTTTTTTTGGAAAACTCATTGGTACTGCCACCTGGGGATCGAACGATCGGGTCTCTCGACTCGAAATTCCGACCACCCAACAACTCGGCTATCGTGACTTACGATGTGAAGAAAAATCTAAAATCAAGTGAAAATTATTTTTTAACACACGAAAATAAATTTCACTTGTCATAAGCTACTAACAAATCTACGACCGTTTCGTAACGAATTTACCCATACCATGTATTTTGTAGACAATTAATGTAAGAAATATAAAACATCAGTACCCTAACGTTAATAAATTTTATTCCGTTAGCTTTAAGCAACTTCTTTCCCAATGTATGGAGTATTCCACTAGTCTCCTATAAATTTTTATGTCCGTTACTGACAAAGATAAAAAATACGGCAATTTAACAATACTATCTGTATCTAAGTGTCCATATATTAAAAGTTGGGTTGAAGTTTTAGCAACCGAATGGCTTCCGCGACCACTTTGTCTAGTCACAGTGTTTTACGACAAACTAGAAAGCATAAAAGTAGCCCAATGTGGGTGTTCCGCATACGGTCTTTGTTTTATGTTTATAACTTTTTTATATTAACACGGAGCCATAACGTGTCGAGAGACCGATAACATATTTGTTTATCGTGTAAGTATTTCTGATATAAGTTAGTGTTAAATTTAGTCAGCCTAAAATAAATTTTATAATAATTTCAATAAAGTCAAAAGTGTCCTAAACTTGTATTAGATACGTAACACAGAGATGTTTATGTAGCCTTAAAAAGTATTTCATATCATAAGATGTTCCTTTTACGGTATTGATGGTAATAAGCGCAAAATACTAAACCTTATAAATTTTTGCATCCGGTAGTCAAAAACAGAATCGTAAATTTATTATTTACAATTTTTTCTTGTCATTTTTAGTTTAACACAGTATTTAGTCAATCTAAATTTTAACTATATTGTATATTTCCATCAAAATCAAGTCCATATTGTACGAATCTTGTGTTGAAAACTGTAATAAACTTTCATTTTTTAAAGGATAACAACACAGTAAAAATAATATCTATACTTCTACTTTTCTGAATATAAAAAATATTTTGAGATACCTGAATATGAACATACCACATATGCATAAATATCTATCACACCTTTCTGTGGATTTTGTAAAAAGCGACGGAGGGATAACTAAGACTTTAACATGCCAAAAGCTGCCAATAGGTTACGATGAAGAGTTCACCGTCGTAGACTTCTGGAATGTACCAGATAACTCGCACCTTAGAAGCCACCGGTGTGCTGAATTTAGGTTTGGTATGGGAAGAAATCGCGTTTAATTATAACTTGATAAGTAACAATTTCTAATGCTTAATAGCCAATTGATACATGATAACAATGTAATTTTAAAAATATATATTTGTATTTATCTTAATAAGTATTTAGTGTAATATAAGCAATGTATGGGATAAAATCGCGTTTGAGTATAACTCAAGGGAAGTTCAATGACTTTCAGAATAAATGTTGATGACAAGCCTGTTCATTCCTTTAATAAGATTTAAGCAAATCGATTGGTTAGATCGGCATGACGGACTCGTAATAGATTTACTATTTTTTATCTTTTATCTTTTTAAATAGGAATATTTATGAGCATTAAACAAATACACGCTCAACAAAACGAGCAGTAAATGATGGAATTTAAAAAATATCATGAGGATAGCAGCTCAATCGTTGAATGGAGTGGGTAATTTATTAGTATAGATTATCGCAACAAATCACTTCGTCCCCGAATCATTCTGTGTAACCCGAGAACGCCCCTTATATTTGATGATTGGACAAATAAATATATTTCCCGTATCCTGTTTATCGGGTCTGGGGTGTTAATAAAAATGTAGAGTAGTATGGGGACGAATGGATATAAATATTTTCTTTTCATAATCAACTTGTAACTTATCAAAACTGCTATAAAATGTACAGCCTAGTAAAAAGCAATAGATTAACGTGTCATACATTTCATATAACTGTGAATTGCTTTGACAGCTGTGTGTTATTAATTAATATAAATCTAGATCAGTGTGTTTGCAGTACGTTATTAAGAACGTGGTTACTTATTAATTATGATTCTACAATATTAATAATGAAAAATATACTTAAAAATATCATAATGAATAATTCCATTGATCTTAATTTCATATTTCTTACTCTTCTCAAAATTTATGAAATAACTTATTTTAAAATATTCTATACGACACACGAGAGGACAAAAAATTAGGCAGACTGGACAATTTTAGTCTGGACTCCCCAACGGTGTGAATGGGCCCGTGGTCAGGGTGGCCGGCGTCTGTCGTCCTATCGTTCCTAATAAATTAGAAGCCACTAATACAAGCCGTGCCCTTACAGAAGACTGGTCGTGTCAACTCGCCACTAATGTAATGCCCCGATAACACGTTCAAAACCACTCATGTACATATCACAGCAATATAAAGGCATGCCGTTGCTGACCAAACCCATATTTACTATTGTAATAAGGCTGAATTTGTTTTCATAAAGGGTCAGTTAATTCTGGCCGTTTTTAAAGCACATTCGTTGTATTAAGGTGCGAGGAAATGTTACCTCTTTTATATCGTTAGTTTAGGATTCGCTGTCACGTGAACGGTTTGTGTAATGTAAATTCTTGCGTGCTTTATTGTTGACAACGGCTCTGTAATTGATTGTGGTCGGATTTATGGTTGAATGAGAAATTTTTTACGGCTCTTTATTAAATATTTGCCACATGACGCATTAAACTGAGTCCATTTAACTTCATATTGTGTCATACTTAAATATCTTTGTCTTTATGAGAAACATAGTAAAATATCAGGAGCACTATGGTCCTTAATTTGCGATGGGGGTATTAAACGAGCTTACTGTGCTTATGAAAAGTTATTGAGCCCTTAAGGATTTCAAAAATTTTACTCAAAAAAAGTTACTGCTCTCTGTATATAGTTATACTATCATTAATTTCAACTATAGAATATCTTCTTCATCTAACCCTAGAATATCTTCTTGAAATACAGAATATTGGAGAACCAAAATTAATGTTCCTTTAATCACGTCGCGTAGGAATTAAAGGGTCCATAAATGTGTTCACGAAACGAGATAGGAGTATCAACAACAAGTACAAGGATGTCTCAGGCCTCTGTCTACCCCTAAGTAATTCAACGTGATGTTTATGTGTTTGCATGTCCTTATCTCTAAAACCTGAACATAACAGTAACTGCCATGCATTTTGGTAATAGAAATGAATATATTTGCACTACCAATCCACAAAATCTACTTCCATGCAAATAAAGATTCTACTCTGTATTTATAGAAAAATAAAAAAATAAAATATCTTCACGCAATTCCCAATACAGTGGTAGACAGAGGTCTAGTCTAGACATTTAAGTCCCTTCGACCCACCTTCCACCGAAAATATTTTCGAGACAACGTGACAGGTGGTGAGAAAATCGTACATAAGTTTTTGAAAAACTGATTGGTAAGAGCCCGCCACCTGGGGATCGAACTCGGGTCTCTTAACTCGAAATTCCGACCGCCCAACCACTTGGCACCAGTATGTGACATATATTTTTTTTTCGACAAAACTTAAGGATTTCGTAAATTATATACCATATAATATATGATCAACATGTGCGTCAGTAATCAGTACCGTTTTTATAGTTACCTTGTTTAATTTTATAGATTTTATTTTTTATTTTATTATTACCTTCTCCATAAATTAAAAACAGATAATATCTTATTATAGTAATAGTTAATATTTCCTTGACTGACTTACCTATACTAATAATAGCAACATATGTTTGCGAATTTAAATATAACATTTCGTGACATCTTTTTATTTCATCATCACATCAATTGTGAATGATTTAAAGCAGCTTATTTTTACAAGGACACGAATGGTACCACCATTTTATATTAACTGTACTTATTTATAAACTCTTTTACAATTATGTATATGCATAGAAGTCTTTTCTCTTTGTGTTTGTGTGCGTGTGTGTGCGTGCGTGTGAGAAAATGTAAATTTTGCACAAACCAACAATGGAATTGCACTAAGCGACTACAACCAGTATTCGATAGTTTACTTTAGCTATTCAAGGTCTTTCTTCATTGAAGCCTTATAAAGCAATAAAATTGCAAAAAATAGTAGTCCACAAAGTCTGTCATTTTAATTGACTGTAGTTTTCAATGCAGTGAATACATCGAAGGGTTTTTATGCTTTTATAATAACAAGCGATCGGTTACAATACTAATATGTTCACGGATAGGAACAGACGGGGGCGTGCAGCGGTGCGGAACGAGCACATCTCGCGATTTGTCGCCGAGATCTCGTCGCGATAGTAAGCAACGCAAGCAACTAGCATCAGACGGTATGGGTACCTAGGGTCGGTGTTATGCGGGAATTCCACAGTAGAAAATTGTATCTGTTTCTTGTATGCCATTTTCAAAAAGTGTTTATTTGCCGGGAGTCATATAAGATAATGCCGAGTTGATCAAAAAGAGGGGCGGTGGATAAAATTTTACAAGTATAGCCAAATAGGTACAACTTTTAAAGTTTTATAAATTAACATGAACAAGAGGTCACGATAGACGAGTGGTTGAGTGGTCGTAATCTCGAGTCAAGAGACCCGAGTTCGATCCCCAGGTGGCAGGCTCGTACCAATGGGTTTTTCAAAAACTTATGTACGAATTATATCGTTGGCTTGGACATAAAGGGGGCGACGGGCTCACCACCTGTCACGTTGCCCCGAATATATCTTCGGTGGAAGGTCAAAGGGACTTAATTGTCTAGACTAGACTTCTGTCTGCCGCTGTATTGGGAATTGCGTGAAGATATTTATTTATTTATTTTATTTATAACATTAACATGCGTCACGATAGCCAAGAGATAGGTGATCAGAATTCGAATCGAGAGACCCGAGTTCGATCGCCAGGTGGCAGGCTCGTACTATTGGGTTATTTTCAAAACCTATGTACCTCACCACCTGTCACGTTGTCCCAAAGTATCTTCGGTAAAAGGTGGGTCGAACGGACTTGATTGTCTGCACTAGATCTCTGACTACTCCTGTAATGGAAATGGCGTGAAGATATTTTTTAACCTGAAAGGAATGACAACATAAATAACAAATATAAGGCAGCAATAGTTGAGTGTGAGTAATCAAAATTTGAATCAAGAGACCCGAGTTCGACATCCGGGAGAAACGCTAAGAGCGTTTTTGCCGAAGTTTATGTACGATTAATTGTTCAATTGATGAATTGATTTACTCCATTGGCTTGGACACTAACATAGAAATAGGCTCACCATATGGCATAGTGTCTGAAATAAGCCTCATTGAAAGGTAGGCCATGGAGACCAAATTTTCTAAACCTGTGACAACCCAGTATCGGAAACTACGTAAAACAAACCATTTTCTTTAACAATTAAACTATTAGTTCCAGAGCACAATATGTAAAATATTTTTTGTTCTAAATCTACGAACAATTGTGTAATCATATGTATTACAATATTTATGAAAACTTAATAGAGATAATTCCGAATCAATGCAGTTCTAAAATGTTTTAAGAGTCTATGAATATAGCTATGGTGACAAAAAGCAAGTCAATTTTGAGAAACCTTTAATTTTGCTTTCAAAATCTTAGATAAAAATAAACTTCCAAAGAACGGGCCTGCTTTACGATTCCAAAGTACACAGAGAATTGAACTTGGATTGAATGATTTCTTGTATTTACGTGAATACTACACATTTAATATAAAACGATTTTCGGATTTCATCGCGTTTTTAATTAGTTTTACAAACTTTTTTTATTTTACCTACTATTTTTATATTACAAGTCCCCCCGTGACCATGGTTGCTGTAAAACACCCGAAACGTCGGGAAATTAAAATATTATATTTATTTATCTTCACGCACAATCCCAGGTGGGGTAGCCAGAGAGAACAGATCGCCAAGTGTCACGATCCCTACATACTTCTTTCGCTTCTTTTAGATTCATCGTCTTCTTCATACATGCTCGTCTAGGTATCCGAGTACTCTTGACCCTCCCCTCTTCGAGCAATTTGCTCACATGGTCTTCGAAAGTTAGTCTCGGTCTACCTCGACACCTTTTAATATTAACTTTCGCGCTATATATTTTCTTCACCATTCGGTCTTCACTCATTCGCTCAACGTGCCCAAACCATCGAAGCACGCCGTTATCCATTTTTGAGACAAGGTCATCTTTCAAACCTGCCATATTGCGAATCTCTTCGTTTCGCTTTCGGTCGGCCATGGTAAGGCCGCACATTTTACGAAGAGATCGCATCTCCACTGCATTCAACCTGCTTTTATGCTTCTTTTCGTATCGCTGCCATATAACAAAGTCGGTACCAACTCTGCGTTATGTATTGCAAGGCGTGCACTTTTCACAACGCCTTGCCTTTTGATTAACGCAGTCAGGCCACCATTGACTTTGTTCCCGGCAGCGACACGCCTGTCCACATCTAAATCACATCTTCCATCCCGGCTAAACGCACTCCCCAAGTATACAATTTCATTCACCAGTTCCAGACATTCCTGATTTACCCAAATTTCGCACTTCGTTCTTTCTTCGTTCCTTTCAAATAACTTAGTTTGTAAAAACTATAGTTTGTAAAAACTAATTAAAAACGCGATAAAATCCGAAAATCGTTTTATTTGAAATTGGATCTCTATATATTGAATGAATGTAAATCACCTAACCACTTGGCTGACGTGGTGACGTAAAAATTATGATATGTATAAAATTATGGGTTATATTTTTAATTTTTAAAGACTTATGTAATATTTCACTTCAGCATTAACTTTTTCACCATACGGATAAAAAGTACAATGTAGCTTGGTCTCTTGTTTGTCTCTCAGTGCGGACGTCGTGAAGGGGGAACATCGAATGAACTACTCGCATGTAATCGATTCGACGCATCAATGCTCATTCAATAATCGAAACATGGCAGTGTCACCGGACCACTCGGTACCTTTCACATTTAGTTAACCTCGTTTATTATTGCGCTTATTTTTATGAAGAAATAAAATACGCTCATATATTGTTATATCCTTCTTACTTTTTTTTGCGAAGTTGTCATAAGCCAGAATTTGATGCAAAATGGCTTTTCTTCTGCTTTTTAAAATTTCATTTATTAAATATAAATATTTATTATTTAATAATATATATATATATATATATATATATATATATATATATATATATATATATATATATATATATATATATATATATATATATATATATATATATATATATATATATATATATATATATATATATATTATTATTATATATAAAAATATTTGTTATATATAAATATATATTCATTTTCATTTATATTAAAAAAAATTCAAAAATTTCATTTATATTTAATTCTATTTTTTTCTATAAAATAATTGTCAAGTTTTTCGTAGACATTCACAGTAATAAGGTCATCTAATATTTCATCACTCACATTTTACGGTTTAATATTTCCTGTACAGCTTGGAATACAAATCACTGGAAACTGACATTGAAAAGTTAAGTAAGGAGGAATATTTATTTTATAGATAATGACAACAATACATACGTTGTTCGGTTCCCTAAGTAAGTAGCTAAAGCACTTATAAATACCCAGATCTGAGACAATTCAGGAAAAATGGTTTTCTATTACTCATCTATTCGTAATAATTTAGCCATTACCGACATCGCCTTTCGTTATCGACGTCGAGCTGCAAATAAGTTGCAACATTAATGAAGCGAAAAGATGTGTGTGGTATGAAACATGTCTATGAACATCAATAACCAAAAATTACGAGTACGAAGTACATTAATTTGTAGCAATGGGGAAATAATTGAATACTTAATATGTTGTTGCTGAAGTCACGATAGCCGAGTTGTTGGGTGGTCGGAATTTCGAGTCGAGAGACCCGAGTTCGATCCCCAGGTGGCAGTACCAATGAGTTTTTCAAAAACTTATGTACGAATTTCGTCGTTGGCTTGGACATAAAGGCGGCGACGGGCTCACCACCTGTCACGTTGTCCCGAAAATATCTTCGGTGGAAGGTGGGTCAAAGGGACTTAATTGTCTAGACTTGACCTCTGTCTACCCCTGTATTGGGAATTGCGTGAAGATATTTTTTTATTTTATTTAATATGTTGTTACATTAAATATTTACGCGGCAGTAGAGAACATTAATTCATGGCAATGGGGAATAAATTGACAGTGCAAAATAAATGTAAAATACCGAATAATGGTGAAGTATCTTACTAAATTTGGCACGTTATATCCTAGTAGTAAAGAAGAAACACTATTGTATACATTCTTTGAGAGGGCACCGGAAATAACTTGCTCAACTAATTAAACAGTGCTAATTCAAGATATCAAAACCGGCATTGTTGAGTGTAGCATGAATGGGCAGGCTCGACCGGGGAAGTACCACGACCTCACAGAATACTGGCGTGAAGTAGAAGTCTAACAAACTTCTGCGTTTCGTCTGGTGAGTGCAGGTAACCGGAGGCCCACACATCCCCCTCCCCCAATTCTGGGGCAGGGTGGCACTCTAAGGCCGGCAACGCTATGCCTCTGGTATTGCGGGTGTTCATGGGCGGCGGTAATCACTTACCAACACGTGAGCCACCTGCTCGTTTACCTCCCATTTCTATAAAAAAAGAAAACCGAACAAAAAACAGAAAGTAAATTTTAATAAATTTAAATTAAGAATAGCATTAAAAATTTCAATAAATATAAATTAATAATAGTGTGAATAAAAAAATATTTTATTTTAAAAAAGCGAGGGGTACTTTTTAAGGTATTATCAAAATGACAATCCCTCTACTCATATCTGTCAATAAAATATTTATAACTATTGACACCATGCACCCCACGCTTTTTTTCAAAATAATTTTTTTTTTACACTATTATTAATTTATATTTATCGAAATTTTGAAAAAAGATTCGAAGTTCATTTTTCGATTTTATCGATTTTTTTTATTTTATAAAAAAGCGTGTTTTTTTTATTTTTTTAAACTATAATTTATTTTTTACTTTTTAGTTTTTTTATCAAATTAGTGTATTGCTATCGGTCCTCGAAAAATCTACAAAGTTTGAACGAAATCTTGCCGTTTAAAGACGGTCAAAATCGCGCCCAAAAAGTCTGGCACAAACATACAAACATGTAGGTAAAGCTAATATAAAGCGTGTAAAAAAACACATTTTCTCCAGTCTATAATGCAAGTGGTTTAGCTGTTTTCTTTGGAATTAGAGCACTGTATGTGATGTGGTCCCTATCTATGTTTGTATTTACCCATTATTTATAATTAATTGATTTATAACTAACGACGGCGACATGGTCACTGTCAAGTTATCCTTATTAATCTGAGGTGATCTACACTTACAATCTAGACCTCTAACCACACCTTTATTGTGTATACGGTTATGGCGACATCTATGTGTCATACGAGATATTCGATATTGGCAGATCATTTTAGAAACGTAACACCTCCATCGCGCTATCAAAGTTTATGCGACGTGAAACATAAATACGGGTTCCTTATAACATGCTGGTGAAAGAATGCAGAAGAAGTCCACCTCACGAAGACCAAATCTCGCTTATTAAGTACCCCTTTCTGTAGCACATCATCTGCCCAACGGTCATTAAAGTTTTATCAAATAATATTATTTGATAAAACTTTAATGACCGTTATATATATATATATATATATATATATATATATATATATATATATAACGGTCATTAAAGTTTTATCAAATAATATTATTTGATACTTTAATATATATATATATATATATATATATATATATATATTAAAGTATAACGTATTAATAGGAATAGATTTAATATTAAAAATCACTCTGTCCTGTAATTTTTAAGTTTCTCGTTCAGACAGGCAGATAGACGCGTTTATTTGTTTTATATAATGTATTATTATTGTTTTACATACTCTTAACTGTTTTTTAAGTTTAAATGTTTGTATGTAGTGGACGATGTGCTGCAGGAAAAGTGTAGCTTCCCGTCAGGTCGGGTATTCGTGACCGGGGGAGGACGTCTCCTCCGCTAGTATGCGCTATCGGTAATCGTACATAATTTTGCAATCGTAAGAACGTCGATATCGCGATGTAGGATGCCGATGTGTTTCCTGACTCCGCCAGTAACGAGCTTCTGATGTGAAGACATAGATGTCGCCAGATTTATACCTGAATAACACGCAATAAAAGTCCATGACAGAATATCGAACTCTTCCGTAAAGTTTTGCCAAAATCGTTACACTTGGCAAACTTAAGTCGCTTCTGCCTATCACCGGTCTGCTCAATTTTGGTCAGATATTTTTCGGGGTAGATGTCTTGCCATCTGTCAGTAGCCAATATTATTTTCAATTTATTTTCCTTAGTCGCCTCTGTATAGACGGAATAAACGCGGTGGTATTATCTTTCAATGATCCGACTCCGCAACCTCTATGTATATGTCTTCGTAAATCAACGGAATAGTCGTTATTTTACAAACAAGTCTAAAGTTATATTACAAAGAAAGAGTAATCCGAATAAATATTGTAACATCACATCCGTCTAAATGCTCTGTAAAGCTTAAAAGCAACATTGACGATTGATTCTTATGGGGTAAGGGCAGTTTTACGACTGTGTGAACAACGCAGATTATGTTTCTTGACCTCGTCAATATTATTTATGTACGAGCGTTCATTTGGTTGTTTGTAGTACGTGTGAAATGGCTTTATCAAAGATGAAGTTGGTGTTGACAGCCTCTTTGTGTCTATTGAATATTGAGATTTTATTATGTTAAATATATGAATATGCACATATTATATTTTAAAAGGATAGTGTTATTAGAAGGTTTAAAGAAAACAATACAAAATGAAAATAAAACAAGTATCTTTTTTCTTTTTAATAGATATTTATATTAGACTTTGTGTCTTCTTCCTTCTATTACTTTAAATAATAAAAATTAGATAAATAATAGATAATTACATAGGATAGAGACAACATCACATCGTTGCTCTAATCCCAAAAATAAGATGTAATCCCAATGTAGAAAAAGTGGCTTCCTACATAGACCCGTCCGGGAACCGAACCTGCGACCGCAGAGCTGGAGACACCATGACGACCGGTGTGTACGCTACTCAATCTTTAAACAAGTTTAAATGAGTTAATCTTCATTATTTTTTAACTCTCTTTTATAATCAAGATTAACTCATTTAAACTAATACAATAACATTTTTATACGTTGTTCGTAGTTGTGACATACAGGTCGTGTGAACGGGTATACTCGTCTCCGAACAATGCCTCCGAGACATTACCGGCACAACGTAACTTGTCTTTTAACCTTTGGCTAATGCACTGTCTATCCACACTGATAGCCAAAACTGGTAATTAGTCTGTGATTAAACGCCGAAACGGAGCAAGCGTGCTCCCACGATCTCCGATACGTTTCTCAGAAGTCACTACTCAGATTTATGGCTAAAAGGTTTTAGATGTGATAATTATATGTAAGGGTATGAGTGATAGCTCGTCACTTTTTTCACATCTGAGGGTAAGAGCGTGAAAGGGCGAATTATTTGGGTAGATAATGTATTCAGTAGTAAAAACAGTAGGGATGTAAAGAGCTGCATCGATATACACATAAAATTACGATGATAGCCTAGAAGGCTAGAGAGCCAAGTTGGTAGTGACCCTGCCTTCGAAGTGGAATGGAATGGGACCG
Source organism: Sericinus montela (assembly GCA_029286605.1). NCBI lineage: Eukaryota > Metazoa > Arthropoda > Insecta > Lepidoptera > Papilionidae > Sericinus > Sericinus montela. The sequence continues at coordinate 2,393,227 of JAGSMR010000020.1, forward strand.
GATCCCGCCAGAGGCAAACATTCGTATGAAAAATAATTATGTACATACTCGTGTTATTATTATAGATAGTTTTCTAGTGGATCAAACATACGTAATCTTGCCCGAACACTGGTTCGAATTTTAGTCAAAAATAAAAAAAAAATACATAATTCGATCGCAGAGCCACCTACCGGGTCCATAAGTATATAAGGTATATAAGTCAAAAAGTTATGTGATAAAGTCATGTATTCTTCACCATAAAAGCTGGATCCTAGGAAGTTAAGCTTCCAAGTAGTCCTTTTCAAGTGTTTGAAAAGAACCCCTTAGGCAATAAACTAATTCAAAAAGTATTTAGATTCTTACTTGTTTATCGACAAAATTCTTTCATTTAAATAATTTAAAAATAGAATATCTCAATTTTAAAAACTATTAAAATTAAACAAAATAACCTCAACACACACCTTTAAAATGAAAGAGAAACGCTTTAAATTAGCAATTATCCTCTCAATAATGTCTAACATGGAAGTTGATCGTTTTAAATTAAAACTAAGGAGCGATCATTAGGGCGCCGTCCATTTGCGAGGGCTTCTGTTACACCTTTTTGTGGCGAGCGAAGTGCGCTCGATTACTCGCCGATAATGTATCGATGTTACGCATCTTTGGATAGAAAGCGAAATACAGGATGCTCCAAAACAACACTACTAACTTATTTATTTACGTGCGACGTATGATAGCTGTTTAGTTATGGGATCTTAAAGAAATAATATCAAAGGCAAGTTTTCTCACAGTGTTTACTTTCACCGTTGAATTCATGGTACTTATTTCTATTAACTATATTTAGCATCTTGTTCTTTAATCGTGTTTTTAATCTCATATTTTTCTCTTTTTCTAATTCATATTTATACCTGTGCTCTACAATATCAGAAAGAAGTAAAATTATGTACAGACTAGGCACAGTTAGAATACCTAACCTGCTAAAGTTTTCTTTACACGACTTCCATTGCGGATTCCGTACCATAATTCTTTATATTTATGTTATAAATATTACTAAAGCCCTGAATTTTATGCTATATCTTAATACTGATTATTAGTAATACTGAACCGGGACCAAAAAATGTTAAGGCTAGTGTCCTTAATACAGCACTACAATAAAATAATTATTACAATAAAATAATAAAATAAATTATTTTCAATAGGAAGTTATATTACCCTAGGCTAGGAATGAAATTTCCAACAATCCTTTCTTAATGAATACTTACAACCTAAAACAGCATCAATTGAGTCTCTAGCAACAAGTAGCTTTATGTGTCCATTCCATTAAAAATTATTTTTTTTAAATAAATAGCATATCTTTTAAAAAATAAAATAGTATATATTATTTAGGAGCAGCCTGTAACTCTTCCAATAAAATGCGTCGGACTTGTCAAAAAGACGTAGTGGCCGCGTCAATCAAATGGTCGACTCACAAAGGCAAACAAAAAATGTATACCTATCGCCAATTATTGCAGTTTTACCCTTAATGGGTTTTGCTTGTATAATGATTATGAAAGGTCTATTAGAAATAGTCCGTTTGGATTTGTTTTAAACGGAATGATGTTTGATGAAGATAGATAATGGAAAGTGCATTGCCGCTTTTAAAATACTGTTTGAATAAAAATAAACTACGAAGGAACTGAGTCGTAATAGTTTAATACACGTAACTATAAATAAACGCCATGGCAGTATCAGTTTAAGAATATGTCACCTCCTTTCTTCTCATAGGTATCGCCACTTTACTTACCGTGCGTGGTGATTATGATGAAAAACGCTACCACGGGAAAGGCGTATGTTCAACGGTGGACTACAGGCCATTATGTATATATGTACATATTTATGTATAACTACAATGTAGTAAATCTTATAACTTTATGATATTTGAGTGAATTATTTTTATATTGACAGGTCGGCGAAAGGAATACCTTAGAAAACCTCAATATATATTTTATGGAAGAAAGGATAAAAACGAACTGACAGTGCACTTGTTTAATTTTGCAAGTGATTACTGCAATAACAATACCAATACTTGCATTATACACACTACCAAACAATGGTGGTTACAGGCGTTTTTCTTCATTCCCTTTAATTATTCTGGTTTCGGATATGATCCTTTCAAACCGGAATAAACCTGTTGTTGACATGTTGTTAGACGTCAGAAAAAGATAAAACGATAAAAGAGGAAATCGATAAGAGTTTAGAACTGGCCCAGGTGACCTATAGGCAGAAAAGGATAAATCATATAAAAAATAAGGAATCCACTAGTTAGCACTAAACACGTAGTGGGCGTGTTCTGTCCCCAATGTCTCTCAATATTTTGCCGCAGCAGCCTAATGATTTCAGTTCCTTTCTTTTTTAATTATTGGATAAAAATTTTTTACTTTGAGAAGTTATTTCGACAGTCTACCATCTCTATTAACATATTAACTTTAGTTCTCCGTCAAGTTTGCCAAATGGTCAGTGAAGCACAGGTTACAAACGTGTTTAGTACACGTTTGTAACCTGATCTTCAACAAAATCAGTTCACTGATAAAATTGCGAGTATACAGTATACAGTCAACCATTCAACCCAAAACAGACAAAACTTTTATTTTCAAAGTGATATGGTAGTATCAAAACCACTAAAGAAATCTAAAAAGTTTGTGAAAAGTTATACGTGTAAGTTATACATATACCCAACGTCTATGTACTTTCACAACAAGAGAACAACTTTAAAATAAATAAACAAAACCTTCACGCAAATCCCAATACGGGGGTAGACAGAGGTCTAGTCTAAACAATTAAGTCCCTTCGACCCATCTTCCACCGAAGATATTTTCAGGACAACGTGACAGGTGCCTACTTTTAAGAAGGGAATTGAAGAAAGGAAAGGTGAAAGAGGGGAACGATGAGGGGTTTCCTGTAAAATAACTCTTTGCTTTACTTCCTTCATGTTTTCAATGGAAATTTGCTTTTATTTCTCGCCAATACTGTGCGAAGCCGTGAATAAATTTTGACGACTTATACGAGTCTTGCATCATAAAACTAGTTTTAGTTTTGGCTCCATACACAACTTAGCGGATAACTAAAGTTCACCGTAAGATATATAAGCGTATACCATGTCCAGTGGTGTAACATATTTCCTTGTCAAATTTCAGTAAAATTTATTTAGACATTTGGCAGTGAAGTCGCTACAATTTTCAACCAATCATCATGTCATCACCATTATGCCTCAGCCTCTCCCGGTTTGGCATAATCGCTATGCTTGGCAAGCGGATTGGATCACTGTACCAGGTCCATCTCACATTAGACGTTGCTGCCACCTGCCCGCTTAATTTCGCAATTTTAAATATGTATATCCCGACTTCAGTTGATAATCAAAAGAAATTTCTAGGCTGGTCCCTTGAGGACTTCTTACAACACCCACAGCAAGAAATTGGGGTGGTATGAGCTTACACCTTAACCACTTCGCACCACATGATCTCATATTTGGCATGTAGATTGGACTATTTGATGTGATTATTCCTTTACTGACATAAAACTAATATATTATACTCTTAAGGAGAAATGAGAAAGGGTATGTGGCGGCCTACATATATAAACATATATTATTTACTTATTTATTTACTGTATTAGATATTATCACTTATTTTAGCGCCACAGGTATTATATTATTTCAGCACAAAAAGTCTTTATCTGTATATTGAAGAAATATGTAAATAGAATTTTAGAGATAGTCTCTTCGTGAGTCGTCTTAAAATTTTTGGCTCCCCATTAGTAATTATAAAGTTTTAAACGCACAATCAAAACTATTAATTATTATTCACAAAACAAAAACCTATTTCTTGACACTTAATTACCGTTTACGGAGCCGTGATATTTTTTAAAAAGTTGGTATCTCCTAGTGAAGTTGTAATGATAGGTTCTATGGGACGGAGGTTGTCAGTTTGGTTACATCTAAAGCCACTGAAAGACGTTTTGATGGACCGACAAAAATTTTAATTATATGTTTCTTAAGTTACCAACCGTATCTCTGATAAGTGTAGGGTAAGATTGTGTATACATAATTTGAAAAATATTTGAAACATGTGCTTGTTTTATAAGTTTTTTTTCATGGTAATCTAACACAAAATTACATTAATTATTGAAATAAATAAATATATAATATAGTTTATTCGTGTATTAATATATTGGTAAATATAATATTAAATACTTTTTTTCTTAATAATATAATAATATCAAAGTAATTAATTCAACTATTTATTTTATTTATTACTATTTGTAACGCTAATAAGAGGTATAAGAAAGGGTACATACAAATACGTACGTATTCCGGCTCGTATGGCCAGGACCGAGAGAGAAGTTATGTTCTCTCTCGGTGGTAAGCAATCTAGAGTTAGAGATAGTGGTGTCGCGGATAAATCCGAAAGCTTTCTCGAGGCTGCGGCAAAGTCAGCATGGGATTTCAGTCGTTGCAAGCCCTTCATGAGCCGCCCTTGCCCTGCGAGAGCGTACGATAGCGTAAGAATGATAGGAAAATAGTGTAACACACCGAAACACACCAACACACGCACAAATACGACTAAAAGTAGTTTAATATTTGAAACATACATAATTTTTACAAAATATTAAAGTTACAAACGTAGGTAGTATACAGGTAGTATATAGCTTAGTTGTATATAGTATACAGGTGATATACAGGTAATTCTTCTTCTTCTTCTTCTTCCTGCCCTTATCCCATGCTATGTGGGGTCGACACAACATGTCTTCTTCTTCCACTCTCCTCTATTTCCCGTCATGTCAATACTCATTCCTTTCTTTCTCATGTCTTCTTTCACACAATCCATCCATCGTTTTTGGTCTCCCCATAGCTCTTCGTCCATCCACATTCATCTCTAACATTATTTTGCCTATATTACATTCTTCCCTCCTCATTACATGCCCGAACCATGCTAACCTACCACTCTTCATTTTCTCTGTCACTGGTGCTACTTTCAAGCTTCCCCTTATGTACTCATTCTTTATGCGATCTTTTCTAGTCACTCCACACATCCATCTATAATGATATACAGGTAATTGCTGTTCAAAAAGATCAGTATAACAAGCACTGTAAGCAGTCTTGCTTTCCGTTACTTCAAGTCTTGATTTCCGACGTGAAGTGATGACATTTGGAACTTCTGCGACTCGTTCATTGAGTAAGATCACGGAAGTCCACCCTCCTCCCTTTTTGCACTCTCTTGTCTTTCCCCTTTTAATTATTTCCTCGAGGCCTGCATGGCATGCAAAAATACTTATTTGCCATTATTTCCAACCCACCATTTTTTTTTAATTCCTTACATCAAAATGTAGCAGTGTGTACTTGTACAGCTTTGTGAAAAATATTGACTTCCACGTGTTTCAGAAACATTTAACCAATATTTTAAACAAACAAAGGCAATTATTTGCACACAAAGTAACGCAAAAAAATAATGTACGGAAAAACTATTGAGCAAAGGGCCGGAGGAAGACTAATAAGGCACATATCATAAAAATTTCTTTATTTTATTTCTTTATTACTTATGTCTGTGTTTATTGTTATTAAATCATCACGCTCGGTAAGCGGCTTGACGACTAATCCCTACCAAACATATTGCACGTTATAAGTTACTGGCCATCATCGATCTACTTACTTCTCTGTAGATAAGTGTTCAAAAAATAAGAGTTTAAAACTGGGGGTCACTTCATTTTTAAGGACTCACCGTGGGTCAACATCTTTGTAACTCTGGTAACCTTTGTATCATAGATACGCAACATTAAAATAACTTTTAAGTTATCGTGCCTGAGTCACATCTGCTATATATATAGGTCGCGATAGCCGAGTGGTGATCAGAATTCGAATCCAATAATTTTTTTCAAAATTTATGTAAAATTTATATCGTAGGGACGACGACAAGTGTCCTGTCACCTGTCACGCCATCCCAAAAAAAAATATTTTCACTAAATATTTATTTAGTGAAAGTGATTTGTAAAAATATGATAGTGATATGTAAAGGCTGTAAAATAGATAATATATAAAAATAAGTCACGATAGCCGAGTGGTTGGGTGGTCGGAAATTCGAGTCAAGAGACCCGAGTTCGATCCCCAGTTGGCAGGCTCGTACCAATGGGTTTTTCAAATACTTATGTACGAATTAAATCGTTGGCTTGGACATAAAGACGGCGACGGGCTCAATACCTGTCATGTTGTCCAGAAAATATTTTCGGTGGAAGGTGGGTTGAAGGGACTTAATTGTCTAGACTAGATCTCTGTCTATCCTGTATTGGGAATTGCGTGAAGATACCTTATTATTATTATTATTATTATTAAGTCACGATAGCCGAGTTGTTGGGTGGTCGGAATTTCGAGTCGAGAGACCCGAGTTCGATCCCCAGGTGGCAGTACTAATGAGTTTTTCAAAAACTTATGTACAAATTTCATCGTTGGCTTGGACATAAGGGCGGCGACAGGCTCACCACCTGTCACGTTGTCCCGAAAATATCTTCGGTGGAAGGTGGGTCAAAGGGACTTAATTGTCTAGACTTGACCTCTGTCTACCCCTGTATTGGGAATTGCGTGAAGATATTTAATTTTTTTTTTTAATTATTATTATTATACACAAAAAGTAAATAATTAAGTATGTGAAAATATGTAGATTCGTCACACTTGGTAATATGTTCTCTTTGGCTACCTCATTTTCTCAAGGATTTTATTATATTTTGTGAATATAAGTATATAACGTATGTAAGTCACGATAGCCGAGTTGTTGGGTGGTCGGAATTTCGAGTCGAGACACCCGAGTTCGATCCCCAGGTGGCAGTACCAATGAGTTTTTCAAAAAAACTTATGTACGAATTTCATCGTTGGCTTGGACATAAAGGCGGCGACGGGCTCACCACCTGTCACGTTGTCCCGAAAATATCTTCGGTGGAAGGTGGGTCAAAGGGACTTAATTGTCTAGACTTGACCTCTGTCTACCCCTGTATTGGGAATTGCGTGAAGATATTTATTTATTTATTATTTATAAAAATGTCTTCTGGTAGGTCGAAAGGACTTAACGGTCTAGTCTTCTGTCTACCCCAGTATTCGGAATAAGCTAAAAAATTGCTAAATAACTGATAATAATCTAAGTGTCAATTAAAAGGCGCTTGATAAATCAATTGAGGAGTAAGATAATGTTACGAGAATTGGCTTAATTTTAATTACCATATGAATCTTAATAAATTGCGTTTAAAATAATAAAGCCTATTTTATGACTATTTAGGATCGCGTTGAAGTTACACTGATGAAAAGAACCCGTCTTCGAAATTGTCTAGGAAACGATCACATTATATTTCTAAAATTCATAGAAAATAGACAAACAATTACAATTTATATCCACTGGTTAGAATATCAGGTCATAAAAGCTCATAAAAAGCACCCGACTTCAACCCCTATTCAAGCGTGGAACAAATCACATAATGCGAGCCGATGATTTTATACAATTCCCCCACACGTACCGACGGAGGAGATATACTATTTGATTAATTAAAATTTAAAATAGTAACACAACACGTGAAGGGGGCGGTCAATAAAATTTGTTTTTTAATTATACTTTATTAGACTAAATTGGCTTTGTTTTTTCACATGTTTTCGTCGAGGAATCCGTTCCGACGGCGGCTTTTGTCCGGCTTTCGGTCCTATTGATGATTTTATAAGGTCAATCATCATTATTGACAGTGATAATATTAACTAGTTTCAATGAAGGGTTCGTAAGGCGCTATAATTTTAACTACTATTTGTATCATAATTGTATCATTTGTACAAAGGAATATTTTTGTAATTATTTGCGGTGGGAGAATTAGACGTGCTTAGAATTATCCTTGTGTTTTATCCTCATTGAAATTATAATATATAATTGCTGAAATAAAATACTTAGAAATTTGCAAGTATGAAAATTGCGTATATGAAAATTGCGCTATCGAAAAGCCTATAATCAAAGTTTGATTAAAATATACTGTTATTGGTAGTTTTTTTCTACATATTCATACATTCTCGAAAAACAACTTGTAATAATCTTTGTTATCCCAAATAAACGAAAATAACAGTCAAAAAAATTTCTAAAGAAACGTGATTTCACCTAATTGCTAGAATTTGTCTAAAGCTCACTTTGTCTTCCATTACTAATGGCATTACAATACAAAGGAGCAGCGCCTGCAATTCATAACTTACGTAAGTAAAATAACACATGTATCGATGACCTTACACGCAAAAACATATATTAAAGAAAAAAACAAATCTGTCCTTTAGTGGATTCCATTAATTTCACTAACACCAAGGTGGTCAGGCGATAAGCATGTTTTGACATGTCGTATTTATGCAGTGTTGGGACACGCGTTTTTATCTAAATTACAGCATTGGAAGCCCCAGACATATCTATTCAAGATCCCAAGTCAATTAAGAAAGCTGTTTCGCTTTGGACGGACGACTTTATTTCGTGACATTTATGTTATATAAATTCTTCTTTTGTTTATAGACATCACTTCATTATTTCCGTCTGACCGTGGGGTCACGACCCCTTTTTATACGACAACACAACATTATAGACAATATTTCGGGCGATAAAAGTAAAATTACAAACGCATGCTCGACGATATGTTTTGTAGATACAACACAATGTAATAAATGATCTGCAGTTGATAGAATCGTTTTGATAGCAGGTATAGTTTATTATACAATAGGTAATTACTACACTTAACGTTTAGTGTCATTTGTATTGTATTTTATAAGAAATAAAAATTAAGCAGTGATTTTCACTATTTGTGATCTTTTGCCAATAATTACAACTGAGGATAGGGTGGATATTTTTGCACATTAATACTGTCACTCCTATACATAAAAAGGAATAATTTGTTCGAATTTTAAACTCACGCATAAAAAATAAATATAGAATAGCAACGACTAAGTTATTCATCCATCGATTATTCAACAAATTACCACCTAGTCTCGCTATGGGAACATGTACATGGAAAGCTATGGCAACATGTAAATAGAAATTTGTCAATAATATTTCTACATTACAAAAATTTCTATGTAACAGTTAGTTCTAATTACATTTATAAAATCTTAAAAATATAAAACTTAATAAAATTTCGCCGTGCATTATTAAAAGAAAGTAAAAAGTTTTCCGTTCGTTTACCCAAAATTAAATACCATAATATGTTAAGCTTTGAAAACAAAGTTCAAAAACACATAAAACTCTATACGAACTTTAACGATATGTACTAAAACGTTGAAGTTCTGTTGTTATAATTAATGGCAATAGAAGCACAATAAATAAAATATTGTTAATCGTGTTACATTAGGTAAAAAACTTTAAACACGAGGCTTTTCTAAACCCTTTTCTTTGTTATTCAATTGCATGTTTATGAAATATGAGTTGCAGTTCAATCTTCTTTTTTCATTAAATCTATAAAAAAAGCTACAAAAATCCAGTACTTACTTTACTTACATATCTTCACGCACACACCCTGAGGGGGTAGCCAGAGAGAACAGATCACCAAGTGTCCCGATTCTTACATACCTCTTTCACATCTTTCAAATTCATCATCTTCTTCATACATGCACGTTGAGGTATCCGAGTACTCTTGAACCCCCCCTCTCTTCGAGCAATTCGCTTACATGGTCTTTGAAAGTAAGTCTCGGGCTTCCTCGACTCCTTTTAATATTAACTTTCGTGCTATATATTTTGTTCACCAATCGGTCTTCACTCATTCGCTAAAAAAACAAGTAGAAATAGTTTATTTTTTCATTTAGTTTCCAACACGTACTATAAATTTTATGATTTGAAATGTAGCTTATTCGTTAAACACACCCTTCTTAAAATGAGTCTAAAGAAATTATGGTTTATGAATGGCTACTATTAAAGTGTCAAACGTGCACGTTAACTTCTTGTGCATAACTTACTTAAACGCGATAATATGGTGTTTCTGACCGAAATCATAATAAATTTTAAAGCATTGCATTATATAAGTTAAGAATATGCGAAAAATTTTAAAAATCCTAAAAATATAATTATATCGAAATCTGCCTGATCGGCTTGTAACGACGTGGACCCACGATCAGAAACTTACAACAAAAAATAATGCATTCCCAATCCGTCGGCAACAAATTAATTTCGTTAATCAAGCTCTGCGCAAGCGCAATGCATCACCAGGACAGCGGTGCAGCGATAACATTGGCTTGATATACGGCTCCCCAAAAGTGTCCGATGCGTGAAAAAACACCTGATGGTGAATCAAAAACTTTTTGCAGATATTTGATCAAATACTCAAAGTACTTTTTTAATGTTATCTCACAAAAACAAAAGCAATTTATTGAAATGGATGTTTTAAATATATTGAAAATAAATATAATTAATGTTTTCAAATCAAAGATTCAGTGCAGCGTAAGATTCTGCCCTTACTTACCTACTTGACGATGATGAACATACTAAATACACTACAGCCTAAAATTCTAGAAATGGCCCCCGTCAACTGGTGGAATTACTTATTATTATAACGTTTGAAAAACAAGTTAAACTAGGTCTAAGAATGGTATAAATATAGCACAGGGACTATTATGACCATGATCTACCAAGAAATAAGTTGTACCAGCTCCTTTTGTTGATAGCATGTAGTAAAATAAATAATAAATATAGTATAATACCGCACTATCGTCTTATACCATAACTACATACGAACTATACTCCCATTACCTCATAGAAAGAATCAAAACTTAGTAATAAAAAAATCTATAAAAAAACTATAAAGGGTCGTGGTTTGGACATTAAGACGGCGACATGCTCACCACCTGACACGTTGTTAGGGCTTAGTTGTCTCTATTTACCCCAGTAAGAAATAGCATGTTTTTTTTTATATACGAAAACATCGACCTTAGTAAGATATTCTATTAAATTATTGTATTTATTATTCATCACACAAATAGATTGCGACATTAACAAATCGTTTACAAGGTTTTGCTATTTGTCGCTGCCATATTTAGCGTCTGGAAACCGTTAGGAGATAATCGTACTTTAGCAGCGATTGACAAATGAGTGATGTAAATATGCGATAAAGACGTTACTTAAATATACTTTTGACATTCGAAATGTTGTCAAGTTAGTTAATTAGTATTATATTACTTAATTAGTTGTATAAAATTAGGTAGTAACTTAAATTGTTAAAACTTTCGTGAGACATTATTAATCAAATAATTAAAAACGGCTAACCGCACGAATGAACAATCTGTATAGTAGTTTAGTGGTTTTTAATTATTTGATTAAGGTAGTATCTTTTTTTAAATGAATAAATACATATAAAGATACGGACAACATCACATACATTGCTCTTATTAACTCTCTAACGCCGAGAGCCAAGACAATGTAGGAAAAATGGTTTTCTATACTGCCCGTCCGGGAACCGAACCATGAAAACCGGTGTGTACTGGTACTCAACCTCAGAAGTCGTCAAATTATCCGATAATGAACCAAGTTTTTATTCCTTAGTTTTTATTTCGATTACTTTGTTTTAATATACAGCAAATCGTGTTTAATAATTCTTGATATTTTGAAATTATAACAACAGAAATTCTTACATGTATTAAATTATTACACACATTTACTCCGTTTCAGTTCGGAAGGCAAGAAATGGTTTCACGACGCAATTCACGAACCTTAATAAATTCTATAGAAACCTAGGAAAGAGAAAGCAGGGATGTAAGGAGTATGGAGGAAGCTCGGTACCCAAATACTACTGGTAACTTGTCCTCCAAAACTTAGGTGGAGTCGTGGTGGAGGAAGAGTTGAAATTGCGATTTCCTTTGTATCGCCTTACTGCCTATTATCCTATGCATGTGTCTATGCCTATTATCTATTGTACTGCGATTTCCTTTGTATCGCCTTGCTACTACTCATGTCTTTGGTTTCTTTTCAAAAGTCCTTTGCTTACGGCCGAGAAGAACAAAACTACTCATAATTAAGCAGGCAGAAGAACAATCTGAACGACAATCTGAAGGCAGGACGCCGCGATTTTGGCAAATCTTATTAATTTATTATTTAGATTTAGATCGGTTTTAAAACTCAATGGTCGCTCTATTATGTATTATCACTATATTTAACAAAGATTTTTGTTAATAATTATAATTAAAACTTATGTACGAATTATATCGATTGCTTGGACACAAAGACGGCGACTGGCTCACCACCTGTCACGTTGTCCCGAAAATACCTTCGATGAAGGTGGCTTGAAAGGACATAATTATCTAGACTAGACTCTGTCTACCCCTGTATTGGGAATTGCATGAAGATATTTATTTTTATTTTTGTTAATTTAGATTTATTGTCTCTTCCTAAGGCGAATTTTTATTACGGATATTTGAAAATAAAACTTCCATCTTTATGTTTTTTAAGCTTTGAAATAAATGTTACATTGTAAAGACGTATTATTTAAATTTGTCTCGAGGCATTATGCTCTGAACGCTGTAATCATCCCGCCCGCTATCTAACCCGATGACGGATCGCTTATTGTCCGCAGGCTACCGGTCTTACGTGTCCCACATTTTTATAAGGTAACAACTGTAACACAATTTACGCCAAAGAAATCCTTATTTCTCTTTGCGACAGAACATTTTTGTATAACACAGTTTGTGCTACTTTCGACATACACGTAAATTATGAAATCCAGCTGCTGGAATTACGCTCGATTTTCAAGTTGTTGAAATAAAGCGCGTATAACTTTCTTGATATAGTCAACATTTGCGTGAACTGTGCAAAGAAAATAAATTCATTGTTTATTGAAAATTATAAGATGAGAATTTATATCGATCATCACATTTACATACATTTATAAGGCATTGTAATCATATAAAGACGCACGTTACGTGCCGCCGCGCCGGTTTGATCAGATATTACACTACATTTAGTACGACGTGTGATGCTGCTTATAAATATCTTTATGATCTTGATCCTCAGGCATTAAATGTTTAGTTACTGAGTTTTGATCATACATTTAATAAATACTACCCCAAAATAATTACCTGCACTTAACCCTTGCAGGGTATTTTTCGGGAAAAAAGTGTAAGTTTTCAATCCGCTTTATCGATTTCCATTAAATTTGGTAAAGACATTCAAGCAATCAAAATGGTAGTTTAGCAGTATAGTGCAACATACAGGCAGAGTAAAATTCACACTTATAATATTAAGCATGGACTATAAAGTCCGATAGCCGAATGGTTGGGTGATCAGAATGCGAGTCAAGAGACTCGAGTTTGATCTCCAAGGCTCACTACTTGTCACGTTGTCCCAAGCTCCTGTAAAATGAGTGCCGAAAGGTCTAAATTGTCTAGATTTCTAGCTACAACTATATAAGAAATGCGTGAAGATAAAAGAAGAATGAATTATGAATTGCACACTCATTTCCTATTACTGTAATTAACTTGAAAGTACAAAAGTATTCCTATTATTATGACTAATTATTTTAAAAGATAGGCGAGTGACTGGGAGACGAATCAAGAGATTTGTCGAAACTTATGTACAATTAATAGCAGTCAGCCTGTCACATATCACGTTGTCACAAATAAGCTCAGTCTCGAGGCCATCCCAGTGACGAGACGAGATGAGACATGCTCTCAATACCATATACACCATAGTATTATTAAGTAATCATTCTCAATAGTCCATATTAAATATCACATTAATCTCTGCTAAAAAAAATATACCGTAAAGAAAGAGAAACATAAAATTACTGTCGAATAACCTCGGATGCACTATTCGAATTGATTTAACAACCTCTCTTGGTCTGTTCCGGTCGTTCGATACCCAAATGCTTTTGATTTGTTAGGAAATTATTGTGATCTCACGCACGACACAATGGAAGGCGGGAAGAGGGCGGAAGGGCACGTCCACACGTTCCACTCCGGTCTCTGCAAGGCACAATGACAACATTAGCGCATCCCGACTCGACCATGCTGATATTAAGTAACATCAGCTCCGACCAGAGTTAATAGACACCAGTTTTGGCGCGCTTTGGTGGTTTAGGCACTTTAAGCGAATTAGTGATAATCGAATGGTGAAGAATATATAGCCCGGAAGATTACTTTAAAAGGGATCGTGGTAGGCCGAGACTACTGACTACTCCATCAGGGACTATGCGTGAAGATACTTATTTTGACCAACTAATCATTTTCAGCTTATTTGCAACTATTTATTTATCTTACGCTCGCTAAGTGGAGTGCTTGTGCCGAACTTTCCTTATGGGAAAGGGTTATATAATTGAATTTTTACATGCTCTTAAACATGTTGGATTACAAAATTTATACTTATCTTTATGCACAGTTATTGGGGTAGCCAGAGAGAACAAGTCGCCATGTATCACAATCATTACATACCTCGTTCGCTTCTTACAAGGTCATCAGTGCCTCATCATCAAAATATACAAAATATTTATGATAAGAAAATGATGATTTCATCAAAAAAAATGTATCAAATCTTAAATTTTGATTGGTCACTGTTTAAGGTTTTTCCTGATTTTAATATGTATACCACTTTCGCTTTAATTGTACGAGTATTCTTGCGATCCCAATATAAAAAAGGGCATTATTTACCATAATTAAACACTTTGATAAATAATATTAGCTTCGCTACAACAGATTTGCTTAATTTCGGTCTAGTATTTTAGCACAGAATTAAAAAAAATCTATCTTCACGTCATTCCCACTACAGGGGTAGACATAGGTCTAGACAATTAAGTCCTTTCGACCCACCTTCCACCGAAGACATTTTTAGGCCCGTCGCCGTATTCTATATCAAGCAAACGATTTAAATCATATATAAGTCCCAATCTATCTTCGGTGTAAGGTAGGTCGTAGGGCCTTAATTGTCTAGACTAGACCTCTGTCTACCCCTGTAATGGGAATGGCATGAAGATATATTTTTATATATAAGTTTTAGAGAAAACCAATTGGTACAAGCCTCAGGGATCGAACTCGGGTCTCTTAATTCGAGTTCCGATCCCCCAACCACTTGGCTATCATGACTTTCCTAAAAATAATCCACATATTGCTCCTTTCTTAAATAAGCAATATGTGAATTGTTTATTATTTTATGTTTCATTTATATATTAATATTTTTTTGTTAAATTACTTAATATTTCAGATTTTATTTGCTTGTATTTTTTACATTTCCAAAACAAATTTCTCTTTCTCTATTGTCTACTATAATTTGTCTATTACATACAGTAATGATAAAACATTTGTATAGACTAAAAAATCAAATAAAAGCATATTCAAAGAAGGAACAAACAATGTGGTTGTATATTAAGCGTTCCGTTTAAAATATTGATAATTACTTAGTTAAAATTTTTTTATGTTATTTATCTAACATAGATCTCTCACGTCTAACATTCTTCCGGTTATGCCTACATCGTCAATGTTAAGTACATTTTGTCTTACAATATATTTAAATAAATATCCTATGTAGACAAATTTGGACGACACATAGTTTTTGAGCAACTACAATTGGACGAAGGTTTTTTAAATTTAACTTTTACGTAACAAATATTCTTCTACATATCAACTACTGACAGCGTTTAACAATTTTTAGTTGTTCGTCAGTGAAGATACTCTCCAGCTTAAGCCTATAACATCCAGAGGCAAATGAGCTAATGGTGCTTGATTGAGTTACACCTCACAGAAAGCACCATATTTAAATTTAATTTTTAAAACATCTAAACTAAACGTATTATTAATTTTGTTTGCCCGCGAAAACATGTATGGTATGACCGTAAAAAAATACAAATATATACCAAGTAAAGAATTAATTTGAATTTTAATTAAATTAACTTATATTAAACCTATCTTTGCAACATAACTTTATTGACTATAAGGTAGTAGTAGTATCACCACTAAATATAGTGTCTATTCACACAATTCGTGCTACTAATACATATAACGACGTCAATGTACTCACTATACGTAAATTCTGTCATATTATATAGTAGACTGAAAATGGAATGGTATTCGGCATTTAATGCGCAAGACTATATATTTAAAGGTCTGCTCTTATGGGACCGTTTGTGACCTTATGTTGTCTGTCGCCACAGACGCTACAGCCTTAGCGAAAGATTGTGCTTGAATTTTTTAGAGATGTCGTACGATCTATCGAACGATGTTATCGATGACTTATGTTTTTTTGTGAAGTGTGCGTCGAAAACAATACAAATAATACACATGACTGTTAAGTTCTTCTATGGCGTACAAGCATATAATAACAATCGCAAAATGTTAGAAATGCTTTGACAACTTATTGGATAAAGATGGTTTTCGGTAGACGAAGATGGAGTCTTCCACCTACAATAAATTTTACAGGTATTCTCTGTGCATGACGTATGCTTTTTATGTATTCCATATTAATAATAATAATCTAATTAGTAACATAATTTTGTTATTATATTAGGAATTTAGGTTGTTATATTAGGAACATAATTAATGGAAGGCATATTGGATATTAAGATATGTACGTACTTATAATTGCTTAACAAACACGTAACAATGTGTTCAGTGTAAATCTGTTTTGAACTCCATATTATTCAGACGACCGACCGATAGACAGCTCAGCATTGGATGCGGTGTAGTGTATGGCCATTGACTACCATATATGACTTTCACCGATTTTCCTCGTAACATAGGGGTCAAATTTGCGACTCCACTTCCTAAAAGTGTATATAACAGGAGTGTATAAATATAATTTAAATAACAATATAACATAAACAATAAAAAATATAATTAATTATAAACAACTAAATTAGGTATTAAGGCCAGCGGCTCAATTTGGCTTAATTTAACCTGAAATAATTGTCCAGTTAATTCTTGAATTCAATGTTATACACATTGCTGACGATAGAATACATCGTTCCCGCAAATAAAATAATGGAAACCTTAAGTTCCTCTGGAAAATTTTACCAACAACCTCGACAACAGAAATTTAATCAATGATCACGTCTCTACAGTGTCACCGCCCACGCGGGTCGCGCGCCGCCTGCGCCGCCCCGCGCTCGTGACATAACCTCACGGGATCGTTCAATATATTTTGAAAGCCTCTCATGTTTGCAACATTTTAACCGCAAAAGCTAACAAATAGTTCTTCTCGAGCCCACTAAATTTATAACCGGAAAAATCAACACGTCCAAATTGCCTTTTACGAGTGTAACCGAAATCTCATCATCACACCCACAACAACTATCGAAAATTTATTATTTATATTGCCATAATGTTAACTTCTTTCAAGATCCAATTAAACATACCCATTGACTGGTCCCCAACGGGACCGGCCAGTCACAATATTGTAATATAATATCAGATCATTAAGGCACTTATACACGGAAATGTGTGGGTGCGAAACCACCGTATCTAAACTATAATTTGAGATCTGTCCGACGGTCCGTTATATACGTCTCGTAATAGCCGTGACCACATATAATTGTTGTTGAGAGCGGTGATTTGTTGGACTAAAAGTATTTAATTGTTAACACGTGCGTCAAAATTTGTATACTGTTTTGTGATGTACAGATTATATTTTATGTTGAATTTACAACATGATATCAACTTTCTATGCGGGCAGTGTTTATTCATATTTGCTTTTTAAAAATTGTGTTAAGTGCAATAATATCCGGCCATCAATCTTTCTCATTTTACAACAAGTTATAAAGCCCATCACGTTTTCTGTTAGCAGTCTATCACCTACCCACGCAATGTAATTTATGTAACATTTACTTTTTTAATAAAACTAATTTCATTGATAACATCATCAAAATCAAAAATCAAACTATAATCAAGACATGCGGCACTTTTAATAAATCAAAAACAAAACTATGTATCCAATCAAATACGAAAATTATTGTTAATATATTATAATATTTTCATTCTGTTTCCAACTTCTGCAAAAGCCCCTTTATATATTACGTTACGGGTACGAGACGACTCTAAGCAAACCGCCCAAGTGAAACGCTCATTTATTCAATGGAGGTACTGTCGCGTTTCTATCGATATGGAGTATTTACTACTAGGGTTGTCATTAACACGTCAGGAATATTTTGCACGAATATTTAAATTTGATATAATACACTAAATGAAAATAAATAACATATACCTGATGATTGGTTTTTGCAAAGTTTTAGATTTACATTAAAATAATTAAAAACAAGAGGCAATTGCCTAAATGGTTATTCGTGCGTAACTTACAAAATATTTAAAGTTATGTTCAAGGCTTTGAGTATAATATTACATAACATCAATATCGCAATTCCATCCAAATATTTGCACAATTACCAAAAAAATATTTTAATAATATTTATGTAAGTACATTCCGTGTATGCAAAAGAATACCTAGCTAATAACTAAGTTTACCTAATATATAACTAATAACTAAGAAAAATGTATGTAATGTATGGCAAATTCTCCCTCAGGCCTATGTTCAGCAACGGACTTTTGCACATAAAAACTTGGCCGTTGTGTACATAAATAAATACAATTCATAGCATTATTAACAATGAAGTGTTAGAGAGAGATCAAGATATTTAGTCCATGCGACCCACTTTCCACCAAAGATTTTTTGGGATAACGTAACAGGTGGTGGGAATATAACTGAGTTTATATCCATGCCAACGATATTTATCGTTCATAAGTTTTGAAAAGTTTGAGCCTACCACATCGCACTCGGGTCTCTTGACTCGAATTCCTATCACCTAACCGCACGGTTATCGTTACTGAACTGACTGTAAGGTTAAAAATAAAGCAACATCACACGAGAAAAAGACCGACAACCCTTCAAATAACAACGTCAATGCCTTTATCCATGGTGAATGGGGTCCCCTAAACATCGTTGAACGCCGCGTCGTGTCCAACACGATGTATACCAACACCAGTCGTGTATCAAACGTGTGCAGGGCAGTGTCTGGGCATAATTTATGCTCAACATATCGCAGCCGGCGGCGTCTCTCGCGTTGTCTGGTTCAGGTTATTTTAAACAATAATGCCTATGGAGACACAAAATGTCGCTTTAGTTTTGACAATTACAGATATATATTACAGAAATCCATTGCGATTCTTGCTTATAAAGTTTTATACGCAATAAATGAAGACTAAGGTTTAATTTAATGCTTTTTTAACCAAATTTTACTAATATGTCTAAAATATAAACTGTTTATAAAGCCAAAAATTTTAATTTTTTTTTGGAGCAGCCAAAAAGCATTGACAATCTTTCATTTAAAATTCAATGATCATAAATATGCACTGATCATTGTGAAGTCACGATAGCCGAGTGGTTGGGTGACTGGAATTCGAGTCGAGAGTCCCGAATTCGATCCCCATGTGGCAGGCACGTATCAATGGGATTTTTCAAAACTTATTTGCGATTCATATTTCGATTCGTTGGCTTGGACATAAAGACGGGCTCACCACCTGTCACGTTGTCCCAAAATATCTTTGGTGGAAGGTGGTTCGAAGGGACTTAATTGTCTAGACTAGACCTCTATATACCCCTGTATTGGGAATGGCGTGAATATATAAATATGCGCGTATTATATATATAATTAGTGCGCTCTAGTGAGAAAAATTTTGCAGATATTTTATATATATTGTTAAAAAGATTTTTAATAAAAAAATCATCAGATATATTTTTAATAAAAGCTATCAATTTTTATTCAATTTAGAATAAAACTATTAACTATTACATTTAAGTTTTGTATTAAATTTATTACTTAAAGGAAATATTCTTACCGGCCACATACTTGCCAATTAAATTTTAAGCCATCTCTAAAGTAATAAAAAACAAATCATAAAATCAAACGTATCCAAATAAAAGCCGTGCTCGTATACAGTTTGTGAAACCGATACGTTTCTCCGAAAGTCAATTTCATGCGTTTTGCCGATCACCACAACCGCAGTACATTACGAACTCATGACAACCGATCGACCACATCACTCAACACTGCCATCACTTTAATATTATTGACTGTTTTGTTATGCAAATGACGCAAGTATTGTGCAATGGCAACACAGAAATCAATACCTGGTATAAAAATGCTAAAGACGGTTTCCACACCGCCGCGGATGTTAAATGTTAGGCCAATTGTCAGGCCGTGATGGGTGACAAATAACATACATACATACTTAGGGACAACATCCCAGACGATGCTCTGATCCCAAAGTAGCTAAAGCAGTTGTGTTATGGAATCGATAATAACGAAGACACATCAAACGCCCGGACCCGAGACAATGTCGAAAAGGTGATTTCCTACATCGACCTGTCCAGGATTCGAACCAGGTACCGCAGAACTGGCGTCACCCTGAAAACCGGTATGTATGCTTCTCGTCCACGGAGATCGTCATACAACTTCTTTGTAACCTCATGGGGTTGATTCAGACAGACGCGTTCCTTATACTGGGCAGTCAGAGGTCTAGAGAATTTAGTCCTTTCAAGCCCCATTTTAAGAGAGCTTGAAGTGTACAAACTGTCGGTGATGAGCCTGTTGCCGTCTTATATAAAAACAATTATACTACGTCTTTAAGAAAACATATTCCTTTTAGGGTATTTTCAAATTAATATCTATAATATAACTTTCTAGCCGAAAAAAAAAGCTTGTTAATTCACTACTAATTACCTGTTACTACTCACGGGTAGAAAGGTAATGACAGACTATTACTTAGTACTCAAGTGCTCAAGAAGATAAAAGAAAATCCTAATAGCAAGCCAACAAAGCGGCTCTCGCAACTTAATGAGGTTTCAATGACATTATACTTATTCATTAATATTAATGAAATATAGAACAATAATCTGTATTAACAGATGTATTTTGATAACTGAATGGTGATAAGATACGTATACTTATATATACAAACATACACACAGGCATGTAAAATTCCACTCCTTTTTGAAGGTGCGAATATGATTTTAGTTGATAATTAGGTTTCTTTATATATTTTCACACATTTACCCAATAATTTGTCTATATTAATAGACGAATATCAATTCGCATTCCCAATACTCCTTTCGACCCACCTTTCACAGAAACCTAATTTAAACAACGTGACAGTCGGTGAACCCATCGCCGTCACAATACAAACTTGTAATTACCTCTTTTACAATCTTTATAGTAGAGTCCACACGGACGAAGCGGCCGACAAAAGCTAGTTATTATAAACAAAAATAATATACATTAAACCTCGCTACGTTCACAAAGTTCTGCTTTTTTTATATTATTTAACACCCATTAGCTATAAAAAGTCAAAAGCAATTAATTTTGATTGTAGTAGCGTATTTAACCTTTTTCCCTAAAATCGTGTTCATTGAGCTTGGAGGCTTAATAACCATGAATGAAGTGGTACCGGCGCGACCTATCCAAGCGCGTTAATGGTCGTTTTGCACGCAACCCCGGCGCGATACTATAAGCCCGTGATATATTCTATCGTTTTAGATCATAAGTCATACATGCATTTGTCTTGTTTCTCGTCTCAATATTGTTGTTAAGTAGCACAAGTACTATAGTGTATTTGTATATTTTCTAGCTGCGTGTTATCTAACGTATGAACCTACCTCACAAAATTTTTACTTAAATTATCGTTAGAGGTGGAGGACAACCTCCGTGGACGAATGGCATACACCGGTTGTCATGATATCGCCAGCTCTGAGGTACCGGGTTCGAATCTAAAAAATGTAGAAAACACTTTTTCTACATTTTCTCGGGTGTAGGTGTTTGTAGTTATTTTTGACATAACACAAGTGCTTAAGCTACTTCCTTAGGGATCAGAGCAATGTATGTGATTTTGTCCCTATATACATGTATATACATATATATGTATGTGTAGAGGTGACAATATAATAATTATAGAATAAATAGTAGTTGTGGGAGGCAAATCAGCATTCAGATGGTAAGTGATCACCGGCGCTAACGAATATCCGCAGCACCAGAGTAGCTGCCCGGCGCGTCGTTGGCCTTTAAGGAACAAATCAGCTCTCTTCTTGAAGGATCTTCACTATTCCTGTTTCTTGCAGGTATTAATAGGTTACAATATCAATGATTAGGTGGTATTGTATCTCGTTTTTCAAAAATACTACTAATAAAAAATTACAAAACTTACTATTTCGTTATTGGACTAACAATAATAATAAATAAATATCTACACGCATATTTCCAATACTGGGAGTAAACACAGGTCTTGACAGTTATGTCTTTTTGAATACCTTTCACCGAAGCCTATTTGGGTCAATATGACAGGCGGTGAGCCTATCGCCGTCTTAGTGCCCAAGCCGTGTCAAGTCCGTAGTATCATATACATAAATTTGAATAGGTAAATATTTATACATACATGTAACCATTCATTACTCGAGAGAGACTCATCACTCGAGTACAAATATTCATTATCATTACACAAATGTTGGCCCCTAGCGGGATTCGAACCCGTCACCGTTAGTTTCGAAGGCCAAATAGCCTAGTTGGTAGTGATCCCGACGACCATTTAAGCTATTTGGTCAGTAGTAAATATAGTCAAACCTCTAAATATAAAAAATGTCTTTGATTGCTGAAGTTGGAAAGTGATTATAAATAAAATTTTTAGAGTCGATTCCGTCTATCCATCTGGACCACTCACAAATTTTACATTTAGAGGAACCTATTTTTTACCCATTATCGAAAACATAAAACCATTAAGTGTAATTATTCCAAAATTTATATTTAAAGGATCCGTTTACGTAAAATTGACAGAACCGAATAATCGATTACAGTTTTCGTTCAAAAATATTAAACATCGAAGGAAGCGTTGGTCTCAGTAAATATTTCCTTTAACAAATTAGTTGCTGTTGTTTTTTAACCGGGCGCGTCTGAGTTTTAACGGCTTGTGAGGATGTAAGGATCATTTAACGATTAGACGAATAAACGAAAATATTACATAATTTAAAACAAAACTCAACATCTCTACAGAATGAACTAACTTGCATTACCTTCTCCGTGCTTCATTAAATAATCCATGAACGTGCCTTTTATTTTATGTTAATGTTTGTATTACAATTATTAAAGAAAAAGATCAAAAATGATTCAAAAATGTGTTACCGTCGACTATTGACGGGATTATTGGGATATATAATCGCTTTTGACTCATTCAGTCGGACTGTATACTCTAAGTGTATACATAAGTATATACTTAGAGCATAACTACTGAATACATGAATACCTTATGATGATCATGGTATTTAAAGAACTATGATAGTTTTATTCTTTGTATTTTTTTTTGTATTCGGTTGCGTTTCTTACACATGACAGTAACACTTGCTTGTAAGCATAGTTATAAGAACTTTTTCGAAGGAAAATTGAAAGCAAGAGATGTGCTTGCTATTGAAAATAACACATAGTTTTAAAGCACTGTTTTAAGACTCTTGGATACTATGTTTGAATAAAATATGTAACTGCATTGTAGGACAAACCGTAAGTAGGGTTTGTCTAAGTCGCCAACTTGGTAAGCGATAAGCGATCATCATACACGACACCATCATCTAAGATATGATTAGACATTGCTTAATTTTTGTCTAGTATTTTTCCATTAATATTGCATAGTCTGTATGGTTGCAATTGTCATTTTCAAGGCTTTTCCCTTAGTCGCCTTTTATGAGGTCCACAGGAAGAAAGGGTATAGTTAATTATCTACGCACAGTACTACCTGGCTATCAGAAAAAAAAAGGAAAATCTTTATGCCTTGCATATTATAAAAAAGATTTTAATAGAAAAAATACAATAATGCAACAAATTGGTTTGCGCTTTTCAATTTTCGCAGATTTACCACAAAACTGATTTACAGCGCATCCCTTAATCGACCTTGAGCAATGCTTTGATATATCATATTTATATTTACCTATTTATTGTAAGATAGTGCAGGTCCTTCTACTTAGATAGTAACGACACTATATAATGAATGGAATATACATGAGTGAACTATCTTCATTATACGCAAACACCTACGCTCACGTATCCCTTTGACCGCTTGGAACAGACGTGTGTTTAACCTAGCTGATTAGAACAAATTTTTATCCCAATTATGCATCGCGTAAATACAAGTGTACTTTAACTACATTGAAATCGAACCCTATATTGATATTGAAAGCTTCATTTAATTAAAGAAAGTTTATTAGGTTTTAAAGTACAAATCCCCGTACAAATGAACAAGAAATCATTAAATCTATTAAGTTTCTCAATTGGCCTTTCTTAGTCGTTTTACCAGTCTTAAACGATATTATTATGAGGTATATTTTTTTTATTTTAAACAAACAAGTTGAAATAAACATTAAATGTGAATACAACATCATACAAAATACGCTATGCTTCCGCCTATTGTACGAATCAATTGACGCCGTGAGCGAATTAGTGCAATACCTGCAAATCGTGGTTCTATTTGTTTGTTTTGCCCCCAACATCGTCTTGGGAAGTCCGCGATATTTAGAAGACAGATAAAAGTTCGAACACAAAGGTATAATTATAATGTTCTTAGTATGTTATACATTATTTGGTTAAAATTAATAAACAAATACATTTTCATAAAATTTTCAAGGTTTTAACAGTTATGTACAAATAAATACTTAGGTTTCTGTTACTAGACATTGATAAAGTTAAGACAACGTGTAATTTTACTTTTTATACATCCGTTAGTGTAATCTATAAATTGTTCCGCTTAATTATAACCAGATATATTTAAACCAACCATGTAACCATTTACATAAAATTACAGACATAAAACACCTCTAAATGGCTTTTAGTTTGCGCCAATCATTTTGAACAAACCGCGGATGTTCGGGTAATAACATCTTATTGTAGCACCCATTTTGTAACAAAAAATATAGCCAACGTTTGACGTCAAGTTGATAGAATCCAGTTTTGATCTACGTTAGCAATTAATTACATAAAATTTTAACACAAATATAATTGTAGGCCGATTGCATTAGTCACGATAGCCGAGTGGTTATCGGATCGGAATTCATGTCGAGAGACCCGAGTTCGATCCCTAGGTGACAGGCTCGTACCAATCGGTTTTTCAAAACCTATGAAGGATTCATATCGTTGGCTTAGACGGCGACGGGCTAATCTCCTATCCCAAAATATCTTCGATGGGAGGTGGGTCGAAGGGACTTAAATGTCTAAGCTAGACCTCTGTCTACCCTTGTATTGGGAATGGCGTGAAGATGTTATTACATTTATGTTGTAAAATGTAATGAAATAAAAAGTTAGCGGATTAGCCGTATGGTCGCGGTTTAAGAATAAGCAACCCTCCCCTTCTGTAAGTGAGTGTTGAAAGATTTGGCTAAAGGAAATCTCATAGGATACCGATGGATGGCACATCAGCAACACTACATATCCTAGGCTAAAATTCAACTACAAGGCGTCTAGTACTACGATCGCCAATCCACTTGTCAACCGTGACTATGGAAAATTCTCGGTTAATGGATAAATATGTATATTGAGAGTTGCACAAAAGTTATATTGAAGTTGAAAGTCTTGTAAGTTATATGAAAGAATAACTAAAAATGTTCTACAATACAAAGTATTTTATTGTAGATTTAGGACTGAGGTGATAACACCGCTGATCATCATTTCGAAAAAGGAGCTTCAGGTGCAGATGCGATTCCAGATTTTAAGGATTAGGAAGTGGAAAGGACGTGAAGAAAGAGTGGACCTTTCACTCCCTCGTCCACCTCATCGGACAAAAGATCTAATATTCGATGGACATGCATGGCCCAATCCCACTTTTGTTGGGCGTATTGTGGTATTTCTAACTCTATTGTGCTATACTTTTTCATGAAGCAATAACTCCTCCAGGCATTTTTGATTCGTGGCACCATTTTGTTATCGCGAGCCTGAGAGGACTCGCAATTATTTGGATGAAGTAAATGTAGTCATTGACTTATTGTATTCTTCAACCGTCAGCTTGTTTAAACAAACTGGGGAGATTTCTTTTTAAAATACATCTAACAGAAAAACGGTAAGGTCGAAAGGACTTCAAGGACAAAAGGTGTCCTATATAGGTTGCAGTCCAAGGTAATAAGGTCCATATGCCCAATAAAGGACAAACTTAAAGTCAGTTTCCTTAATTTTCTATAATCATTGCCAATTTAGATCGAATTAAGTTTAAAAGAAAAGAAGATTTTTAAAAGGTAATATAATGAGGTTTGACGACGTCCGTCACCGTGTCGTAACTGTGTAAGCATATTGCCACTCCCTTTCTTCCCGTGAGTGTTGTAAGAGGCAACTTAGGGCCTTTAATCTTTTATTATTGTTATGGCAACCGATATATGGCGGGATAACCACCTCTAAAACTATTAGACCAAAATAATCAGGTCGAAGATGGGCAGCAGCGTCTGAGGTGCGAGTAGTCTGGTACTGCGATCGCTAATCCGCCTGCCAAGCCTGACGATTATGGAAAATTCACCCCTTAGGAGAGCCCTATGTCCTGCAGTGGTCTTTAACAGGCCGTAATGTATGTATGTGTGACGAACTCCGTGGCCGTGTGGCGTAAAGACCGGTTTCCAAGGCATCGCCATCTCAAAATCTCAGGTTTTATTCCTAGTCGAGTCAATAAAGAACAACCATTTTTTCTACATTTTCTGGGTGTTTTTGGTGCCTTCGTTGTTTCCGATTCCCATATCACAAGTGCATCTTACATTGGGATCGGAGCATTGTATTCGATAAATTTAAAAAAAAATATCTTCACGCAATTCCCAATACAGGGGTAGACAGAGGTTGAGTCTAGACAATTAAGTCCCTTCGACCCACCTTCCACCGAAGATATTTTCGGGACAACTTGACAGGTGGTGAGCTTGTCGCCGTCTTTATGTCCAATCCAACGATATTCGTACATAAGTTTTTGAAAAACCCATTGGTACGAGCCTACCAACTGGCGATCGAACTCGGGTCTATTGACTCGAAGTTCCGACCACCCAACCACTCGGCTATCGTGATTTTTTTTTGTTGGGATTGGGATTGTATTTGATGTTTTTCCTAATTGGATTTATTTATTCATAATTTCAAATTCCTTCGGTTATAAAACAAAAGAAAACAATTTTGCGTCGAAACACGCGATATTAAAAGTTAAAAAAGTTTCTATCTACGAAAAATGTGATTAAACAATCTATATACCGAGATACATAAAAGAGATTGACCCGTGACTCACTCACATCCGCGAGTGACTTGCAAAACACTAGCATTTACTCATTGCAATATTAGAGCAACGGCGTGGGAACTCCGTTCAGATGTGAGTTACAGCACAAAAATTCAGCTTTCTCGCCGGAGGAGGCTTCCGTTGGGCGACTCGAGTCGTAGATACGATCAGAGATGGCCGATAGGGTACGCGAAACGAGCGCTTGACTCACGGCTCATCTGAACTTACCTCTATGTCGTAATTGTTACAGCCTTTAAAGTAAGTCGTCGTAAAACAACTTAACGACTTCTTTAAGCCGCTTCACAAAGGCTTCACAGGAACCGTTACCCAAATGCAAATGTATGATTAAGTTTTGTAAACATCTTGACGATACAATTGTGATATAGCTTTTTATACGATTTAAGATACAATTTATTATGTAATTAAAATGAAAGGCAACAGTCCTGTGCAACCAGAACAACCTGTTTTAATGGATTTTTACTACCAAAAAAGTTCATTCTTCAATAAAACCTTATTTACATGGCACCCTGAAAAAGGCATCTGCAGAACATGCGCCTCTTAACCACCACGGAAATTTTTCTATTATTTTTCAAATAAGTTATTGTTGAGGTTATATTGTAGGCATACATTTACCTTCAGCGCCAAACACAGAACATTATCAACATTTTATTGCAATTCTGAGTTTAACCCCATAACGCATTATGAAGTTAAATTGTTTGCACATAGATATTTGCTTCGTTATTATTTACCTCTGTGTGTAATAAATACCCAGTCGATGAGAGAGAGAGAGAGAGAGAGAGAGAGAGAGTAACTAATTCTTAAGAGGATAACACAAGGTATTTGGGTTGATGCCTCGATGAAATCGTTTTGATCTAAATACAGGAAGAGAATCTAACGTATCAGTTTCTTAATGTCAAGAAATTTAAGGTTCTTCTAATATTAAATAAATATATAACAAATAGGTTTTGTTTCAATTAACGAAAGTGTTTCTACATCATGACTGCAGAATTACGTATGCATTGTTATATTTTCTTTGTTTTGTTTCAGCGCTTGACCTCGGCCAAAAATTCCTACGAAATCGGATAATTTTCTGGAATAAAAAGTATCTTATAGCCTTCGGAATCTTAAGATAGTAAATGTATAATATATGTAAATTACATGTTGATTAGGCAGGATGCCTCAGAAAATCTCTCACAAGAACCATGTACTTTTCCAGAATAAAAGCGGTACTTTTAACATTACACTGAGTGTTAATCTCAGTAATTTTTTATTAATTATCTTTGACCTAAATTTCATTCAGTTATTATAGGATCATATAAATTAGGTATGGAGGTAGCTAGAACCCTGAAGAAGGACATGGGATTCTTCTATCACAAAAAAAATGTGCTACAAAGGAAGGGAACTATGAAGGGAGGGAGCGAAGTTGCAATATTGTATTGTTGTCGCTGTATTGTTGTATATTTATCTTCACGCACAATCCCTTACGGTGTAGCCAGAGAGAACAGATCGCCAAGTGTCACGATCCCTACATACTTCTTTCGCTTCTTTCAGGTTCATCATCTTCTTCATACATGCACGTCTAGGTATCCGAGTACTCTTGACCCTTCGAGCAATTTGCTCACATGGTTATTATATATGTATTGTTGTCTCTATAAATTTGATAATGTTACTACCTTTCTTTACGATGTATAAATATCAATTATTATTATTCGAATAGTGTGGATTTTCGAGTAAGATAATGATATTTTTTTCTGATACTAGCAGATTTATTAAAGAAACGAGCGGCAAGTCGACGCTGCACGTAACGAAAGAGGCTCAATATTATCATGAGGAATATTAATTCATAGTAGACATTTTTGGTGTTATAGACAAGTCTCTTAATAGATTATACGCCTTTGGAACGATGACTAACACAGCGCTGTCTGCCGGCCACCGTGTTACGCCTCGACCGGTTTCGATCGGCGAAAACAACTGCCCGATACACTTGATCGGAATTTTTTTATAGGATTAACATTTTATTGTCATCCACGCTCAAGTGTTCTCACGCGACTTCTTTTTTAATAAATATATTCAAGCCATTCCCAATACAGGGGTAGACAGGGGTCTAGATAATTAAGTACTTTCGACCCACTAATTTTTTTTTAAATATAAGTTTATAATTAACTCAATACATACACTTAAGTACCATTAACCTCCTTGAGTGACTCTAATATGAATTTGGCAACAATATAAATAGAAAATTACAGAATAAAACCTTTTACCTTTTATTTTTTACAATTTTAAGCGTTCAAAATACTCCGATAAAGGCGAAAAGTACTCGAAATGAATATCATGCAGTAATCTGCATGACTCAGAAGTAGCAAAAATTTGTTGAAGTCCACCAACGTGTGTAGAAGGATGGCGGAGGACTAATCTCGGTTCGTTTAGTCGACCTCCGTTGACAAGTGGCGTACACATACTATCATGTTATGTTTCCGGATTCGATTCCCGGTTAGCTCAAATATTTATTCTATATTTTCACGGGTCTGAGAACATAACAAAAGTGTTTTTGCCGCTTTGTAATCAAAGCTATGAGTCCCTAATAATCTGTAATAATCTATGTTACTAATAAATTACAAAATAGGTATATAATGCTAAGTTTAATGATATTTTTTGCGCGGAAATATTTTTATATATTTATATTTTACAGATCGAACCCATGGCATGGAGGTAACGGCACAATGATTTATCTGTATAACCATGTAAGATGCAACTAAGGGTAGTATATTTTTAAAAATGGCAAAGGCTAACAACTGCATACAGCCATCTCGAAATTACTGAACATGAAATTTAATAGAAATTGAAAGTTCGGTTGTCTGGGTGTCTGCGATCGAGCCTTACGCCAGCTCCAGAATTCAGCTTTTTTTAATTTATTTGAGGTATCCTATTATTTTAATATGAGGTATACTAATATTGTACTTTACGATAACTTTATTATATTATTACTTTTATTGTTAGAAAACACACACCAAAAAAGCTGTGTTGTTTTTAAAGTTCACTGTTTTCAAAATGAATTAGCAGCCTTTAAATATCCAGAGCATTTTCATCATAACAATTTTTTCCTTCACCATCGAGCTCGTATTGGGGCCTGATTGGAGCTTAAACCTGGGTCACTCGCGTAGTATTTTAACGAGCACCTTGATCAGTAAGCTCCCAAAGTTCATGTTCCATTAATTTGTTAATTAAGAATGTTAATAATTAAAGCAAGTCACGATAGCCGGGTGGTTGGGTGGTCAGAATTTCGAGTGGAGAGACCCGAGTTCGATTCAGGTGGCAGGCTCGTACCAATGGGGTTTCCAACACAAACTTATGTACGAGTTATATCGTTGACTTGGATATAAAGACGGGACTTAATTGTCTTGACTTGACCTCTGTCTACCCTTGTATGTATGTTGTATTTAATAACGTTAATAATTGCCACTGTAATATGTTCTACAAAATACTTTTGTTAAAAAATTAAGGAAACCAGTTCATGATTTCTTTCGTATTTATAAAGAAATTACCATTTCGAAAATTGTAGTTCGAAAAAAGGTTCATTGATGTAATATATTTTTTTTATAAAATGTTATTGAGTTGTAGTTAATTTAATTAGCAGTAATACAGAGATTTTAATTTAATAGTTTCATGATTATCTTAAATTTCAGTCACGATAGCCAAATGGTTGGATGATTGGAATTCGAGTCAAGAGACCCGAGTTCGATTCCCAGGTGATAGGCTCGAACAAATGAGTTTTTCAAAACTTATTAACAATTAATATAACTGGCTTGGACATAAAAACAACATCAGGTTCACCAATTGTCACGTTGCCCCAAAAATGTCTTCGGAGAAAGGAAGGTCGAAAGGACTACTTGTCCTGGACCTCTGGCTCTCAGTATTGGAAATAGCGTGAAGTAATTTTTTTTATTCTCTAAATTTTTTTATTAAACGTTTAAACTATATTTTGTTGATATTAGCAGACCAAAAGAACTTAAATAATGACAAATTATATTTAATCAAGTAAAATAAAACAAAAATTCATTTTTCAATATTTATTTATATATTTCGTGTAGAAGGTAAATGAATACATACGTACATAATTGAAACAATGAAAAAAAGTAATAAATTCTATACAACTAAACATTATATTAAAATATGGCTAAACGACAGGAAACTGTCCATTTATTGGCACTTGGAATGTTGTCTACTTCCCACAGGTTACCCCCATTTGGCGGTTACCTATGCTTCTTCCTTATCACCTCTATCTAAATATAAAACGAATATGTTTATTAAAGCATATATTATTAAGCAATTTACGTATATAGTTATATGTCTTTTATGACATTTCATATATAAAAATATTTATATACTGTGTATAAAGACATCATAGTTAACAAAACTTCGTCGCAGTTTTTTCGCAAACTTGACGAAATACCGAAAAGTTAATTGAAGTTATAACACATGTCTTAATTACATTTACTCTAGCAAAATTTCTTGAAACCTATGTTAAAAAGTGAAGTATTCACTACAAACATAATATTTGATCATCATGATATCCTATCCGTTTTTGACCACGATTTCAGTTTATGGTTATTCCAAAAATGTCCATGTCATTCCAAAAATCATTAATTAATTTAATCATTCTATTTTAACATTCAGTTTTCAAATACATATTTAAAGAAGATTGGCCAGAGTAAATACTTTTCTTCCATACATAATTTAAGTCTATTTTCTTCCGTAAGGATTAAAATTTGCTTATTTCGACAAATTTTAACAAAAAATACGTGCAAGGGTATGTACATTGTCTTATTACTACTTATTCTCTATATTCACCTGTAATAATCAAATGTTTTGAAAATAATCAATTACATGCAATGAAATACTGTGCACTACGTTTATTAAAATGATGCCCAGTAGATCTTGTTATACGGTTCTCGATTATTTTAACAATACATAAAAATTGTTTCAGTATTTCATTACTTTATTTAAAATCTGCATAAAAAATCAGTGTTTTTGATTGCGAAACTACTTCCATTTAATACGTATAACAAGGTGTAATATTAATGTTACGTTTTAAGTAATTCTTGAAAAGAGTTATTAATAACAATTATAATGTATGTATATGTCCTCATACAAAGCTATTATTAAGGTCTTATGGAGACGAAGTAAAAGTCTTTCGAATATTTTATCGGTACGTTGTACGTATAAAAGCTTACAATAATAATAACAATATTTTAAATATCATATAAATATTATATTACATTAGAATAATAGCTAAGCGGTTAAAATATGTAAATGCTACCAACGCTAATCCTAATAAATACTATTCACAAAAATCACCAGAATGCCTTGAATTTTCTTCTAGGGATATAAGTTGTATCTATAGCTCGAATAACATTGTTACTTTTGTTGTATTATGGTGTAAATTATTTGGGGTAATTTATTATTTGCTAGATGTTACTGCTCGAATCATTGCAATTTCCCATTCTGGCTGTGTTACTGAAGAAGCACGAATACTGTTATGTAAAAAGATAGAATCCTCTGGTGTGTTGGGAAGTCACATAGATTTTTAGTGACGTCTTCACCACCGTAAGCACGTGGCCTCCTTTCGGGGATTGTAATGTATTTCCCTGTAACAAATACACTTTGTTATTAATACATAAAATTAAAATGTTACCTAAGGATAAGATTTTATCAAATAATTCAAAATTAGTATTAAACATTTGTTAATAAGAATGCTTGTAGGGCTATAGAAATAATAGCACGACCACTTTTTGTTTTAATTTAAGTAAATATATTATTGGTTTCACGCTTCACGCGTTAACAATGTTCTTCGCGAGATTCTTTGCGCTTTACAAATTGATAGTTTAGAAAAAGCGCATCAATCTATTCAAATCTTTGATATTGTCAAGTAGGTGTCTCCTTTTCTTCAAGCGGTCCTCTGCATACTTTACATACCCTTTGAGACAACTGAATGTCCGTATAAGTCGTTTATATTCTATTAAAATTTCATATGAATCAATAGAAATCATAGTTAAATAGTTCTTACTGTGTAAGAGAGACCGCTGTAGTAGGATCGTGCTAACTCCATCACCTTCACCGCCACAAGCATTGACTACATCTACAACAATTGAGAAAAACATGTTATTAAAATGTTCAATGTCAATAAAGTTATTTACATTAAAACTTCAATCAATAACATATAATCCACAAAACCATACATAAAGTTGTTAATCTGTGTAAAGGAATTATCTGTAACAATAAACAAAAGATAGAAAAGTTAGTCAGCCAAACCATAAAAAGAATGTTTGTTTTAATCTTATCATCTTTTACCAAACAAATAGACCTGTCACCAAAAGTCGATACCGTAAAAGGGTACACAATACTGAAAAAAATTGTAAGAAATTACAGTAAAAATCAACCGTTAACTATAATCCCAAAAGGAGATTAAGCCCGACAAATTAGTTACAAAACTATTGATCTCCCAAATCCCCGTTTTTGCAGCTATGTAAAAAATGGTAAACTTTATAACAGAACTTTAAAAAAATAAAGATATGATATGATCACTAAAAATAACTATCCGTTTTTTTTATATATTTATATTAGTAATTATTCATAATCGTGAGGAAGATATTAACTTGTCTGCGAACCTTCACCTGACCACCAAATTTTATTTCATCTTTACATTGATAACACGCAACGTAGGGAGTGTTAACGACCTCGTATTAATTACAAAGATGGTTAATTCGAAGAGAGCTGTATAATAATGGCGAAAGGTGGCGTTTAAATGTCAGACATGTAACAGAAATGGCATTTAGAAATAACTATGCTTAATGAAAATGTTTTACAATGCGAGCTTCAGCTTATGCGATCTATTGTCAACTCTGACATCTAATTCCAGTAAATATGAGTGAGGGAATAGCTCAACTTTGTACTCTATTGTATGTACGTTTATCGTATTACTTTATATGAACTTGCGCGTATATTCGATAATGATTTGGCCAATATTTTGTATTTAAATCGTGTTTTTGATTTTAAGCTTCTCTTATGAGCGTCATCTCTAAAAAAAATAATACCATCTAAAAAAACAATTTTAATAAAATATTGTAGGAAATTGTATTGGCACTAAACGATGACTCGGACGGCGAGTAGGCTAGCTGAGTCATTGGGGTACTAGTAATAAAATAAATCAACAATTCTTGAGAAAAAATTCTTAAAAATTTTTATGTTTAACTTACTAAATAAACCCAAAATAAACTTTTATTACCTACTTTAATCTTCATTATTTTTATTTTTATTTTTTGTTTCAAACTATTAAAATGTGTTTAATACTAAGAATCTAAGGGATAAATTTTACGTACATAATCTATATACGTATATAAGTACGATATTTCTTTATATTAAGCATCATCTAATCTACGTGTATTATTAATGTATTTATTTATTTACATTTAGAGCGTATTCTTTAGAAGTAAAATAAAATAAATAAATATCTTCACGCAATTCCCAATACAGGGGTAGACAGAGGTCAAGTCTAGACAATTAAGTCCCTTTGACCCACCTTCCACCGAAGATATTTTCAGGACACCGTGACAGGTGGTGAGCCCGTCGCCGCCTTTATGTCCAAGCCAACGATGAAATTCGTACATAAGTTTTTGAAAAACTCATTGGTACTGCCACCTGGGGATCGAACTCGGGTTTCTCGATTCGAAATTCCGACCACTAAGCAACTCGGCTATCGTGACTTATAAGAAGTAATGAAACAATTCTAAAATATCAATCTCCAACATAAGGCTATATTTTATCAAATAAGTAATAAAGTTAATAAGATATTGCAAAATTCAATCCAAATTTCGGTCTTCGTTCTTTGTGAATGTGAATTCTTTATGAATTCCTTTCTAGTCAGTAATACGCATTGTTTTACAAATTTAAAAGTAAAACATCAGTAGAATGTCTGCAAGAATAGACTACTACACATAATCAGATTTTCTTGTATTAGTGTCATAATTTTTAATATCTAAAATCACTTTACACACGAAACCGTCACGATAGCCGAGTAGTTGGGTGGTCGGAACTTCGAGTCAAGAGACCCGAGTTCGATCCCCAGATGGTAGGCTCGTACCAATGGGTTTTTTAAAAAACTTATGTACGAATTATATCGTTGGCTTGGAAATAAAGACGGCGACGGGCTCAGCACCCATCACGTTGTCTCGATAATATCTTCGGTGGAAGGTGGGTCGACTTAATTGTCTAGAGTAGACCTCTGTCTTCCCCTGTGTTCGGAATTGCGTGAGGATATTTATTTATAAAATCACTTTACATAAATTAAGTTCGATCGCATTTCGATGCTCTTCCAATGCAAGACGATTTTGCCACGGCGATGCAGTTTAAAGGGCGTAGGTGACAGCGGCGGCATTTATTCACTTCCTTGCGATACAAGACTGGGTTAGTTCGTGAGCACACACCCCGTATGTGCGACTGTGGGAACAGAGCTCTTTGTTTCAATATACAGGCTGTTCTTATATTGCAACAATTGTAACAGAATGAAAGGATATAAATCACGCTGGAATTAACGTGAAAGGAAGTAAGACGTTTAACAAAAGAAATTCTTTCAAATATTCTACTGATATTTAAATAACTTCATTATTAATTCTTTATTATTATTTCTATAAAAAAATCATCAGAAACTTATAACAGGAGTAAGCATAGGTCTAGGCAATGAAGTGCTTTGGAATCACTTTTTCAACAAAGTTTTTTTCAACAATGTGACAGGTGGTGAGCCTATCGCCTTCTAAATATACAAGGTACCGGTACAATATACTTATAAACATATGTATTTTCATAGATAAATACTCAGACATACATATATAAATATAATGATTTCGATTCCCATAAGTGAAGCTCCTAGCAATGAATTTCAGGATTTGTATTTTTGCCGTGGATACTAAAATGTCGACTGGCTAACTACTTTACACGGTACCGAAATAAGCTCTTTAATGAATTGAAAGAATAATACTGTCTCGTCACCTGACACCTGCTTAGAGTATGCTGTCGTGAGTTTGTTTTGAAAGTACAGTAGTATTGTTAGTAACTCATCACATATGAAACAAAATCACCAACCATTAACAATTTGTCAGCGTTGTATTTTTGTATCAGCATGTCACTTTCATAATACCTGAATAAAGTATTGATATAATTTAGATACAGCCTGTGCATTGAACAAGATTTCTCAAGCCTAATTAACGGCGTTCACCACCTCGGTCGCGATGCGCGAACAATTGTGTAGCCCGCAGTGTTCTAATGTGCAATTATAGCGCCTCACTAACAAAACACCTCGCGATTCTTGATTCAAAACGTTTGTTTCTACAAAGAACAAACTGTTTTTTAAGCGACTAGCTTTTTTTTTTGTTTTTCATTTATTACTACATCACAAAAATACTCTTTATAAATAAAATAATTCATATAAGTAAAGTAGTTTATTGAAAGATGTTGGAAGACGTGACTAAGGGACAACCCTTAAAACCGCTACCGGCTACCGAAAGATGATGGGATCCTTCTCAAAATAATACCACAATTAATCTGGTACTAAGATCGCCAATACGCTAATACCCGATATGTAATCAAGATACCTATAGAATAAAGATGAATAAATATTAATCTGATATAGTATCCAATAAATCGCAGCGATCTTGACTTACTAGATAAGTTGTTGGTACACGAATATGATTCAAAAATAAGTATGTCAAACATAATGGATATCTCGGCAACTCGCATGAGTCGTGAATCGAAAGGATCGACCTATCGACGACACGGACACTAGAGATGTGCAAGCGATAAGGGCAAACCGCGAGCTGCGCCGATGACCCACTGCGCTAACTTAATGGGACATCGCACTCTCGATTCTGTTTTGATTCATTAAGCCCGGACCGATCTTTTCTGTACGTATACAGTGGGAATACAGTGTTTCAAACTTAGATTCATAACCATAAATAAGCAACTAATAAAATATTTTCTTTTTTAACTACAACTTTTGATATTTTATGTTGATTTTAAAGTATATTTATTTTTACTTCTTGACATGTAAGTGAAGTTTCCGGTTATATTCATAGCGGTACTTTAAGGGTCCCAAATGTTTCCATATCAGAAATTTTTGATCTAAATTTTAGTCACGTAAATATTTTTCAAAATGACGTAAGAATTTATTACATACAAATTAAAGGGTAGTGCAGAATTGCGTGTGAATCACACGTCACTGCTTCGACGCGACGTGAGCGCCTTTGGCATAGAGTACCGCTACCGATTATTTTACTACATATATACATACGAGGCTAGTGGATAAAGTACATTTTCAAATTATTTACTCCCTGGACGAGTGGTTAATGAGCCAGTTCACATAGTATATATTCACATACTATACGATAGTATGTGAATATCCTTAAGGTCCATAGTAAAAACACTTTTCCTACATTTCCGCGGGTCTGGATTTTTGTGGTACCTCCATTGTTTCCAATTCGAAAACACAAGTGCTTACTTTGGTATCAGAGCAATGTTTGGCCAGGTATGTGCCTATGTATGCATTTAATTGTTATTTAGCACAGGATTTTATTTTATTTCACATAACAACCAGATGATGTAGATGTAGATGTTTTCTGAAAACTATGTACTAGATATATAGTTTTCAGAAAAAAAATACTGATACTTCTAAAATATGATGATTACTCGTATATGCCTTACTTCAAATATTACCCTTGCTGATTCCACAACGCGAAATCAAAGATCCTTTAAAATAATTCCTACACATTAAATTTGAAGCGCAAATACTTTTTGTAGCCTGCATTGTTTTATTGATTTGATTTGATCATAAAAATACTAACGAGCTTTGAATTCAAACTCATAAAGATAATTTTTGAATTAGCATTTCAAACTAAAATTAAAGTGTAAAAATAAACAAAAAGCTGCGAGATATCAGATTAAGATGATGGACCTTTAAATCGCAAAGTTGACATCGATGGTTTGATGTTCATTTTATTCGTATTGACCTCAAAAAGTTCTTGCAAAAACTAAACTTATTAATTTTTATTTGCTAATTTTTTATTGCATTCAATTTAAAATTAACTAATGCAAATAAACTCCAGAGGAAAAGAGGTTAATAGAACTAAATCCTGAATAGTACTCAAATAGTTAGATTATTATTATATAAACTTACTCTAAGATATAAGCCATTCTTAATTCATATTTACATTATATACAATATTTACATGCTGTAATAAAGTAATTTCCATTGCATGAAATACACGGATAGAGTTGCTTTCATGGCCCTCCTACAAATTGCAGCAATAATATCAGGGGGAGGTTAAGTGTCGTGCACATTGTTTTTCCGCATAGTTAGGGTTGTAAGTTTTGCTTTTAGTGTCAGTACTGTACTTGAAATACCAGAAATGTGCTATTAATTTTTTATATGTATGATCGCCTTAATTAT
Organism: Sericinus montela; assembly: GCA_029286605.1. Classification (NCBI taxonomy): domain Eukaryota; kingdom Metazoa; phylum Arthropoda; class Insecta; order Lepidoptera; family Papilionidae; genus Sericinus; species Sericinus montela. The sequence continues at coordinate 2,431,935 of JAGSMR010000020.1, forward strand.
GCCATATGTTTTAAATATTAACAAATTTAAAATTATTCAATATATTTCATATATTTGCTACAACACACACATAGTCTATAAAATTCCACAGCAAGATATGGGCCTCGTCCGTAAGAAAGGGTTTGCCATAATTGTCACAGCTGTCAAGCTGATTGGCGATCGTACCTACTTCACAATTAAGAACGCGAGTGCATAGTCGTAAGGCTTTGCACAATTTGAGCCGAACGTTTGTAGTACAGCCCTGCGCTCATGACGTACTCATACAGAACATAAACTGCAAATTATACCGTGCCAGTCACGTGTGCTTCGCTCTCGAGGGCTACCGTCCACGTTCGCACAGTTTCGGAAGCATTAGGGCCCATTAAGCACCGTTAACACACGGGCACGTCACGAGCTCACGACTTGGTGCGGCGTGAGCGATCTATCGACGATCTCGCGGTAGCCCCGGATGCGATGCACTCTGCTGGGATTTCACACGGAACGTTTTGTCGGGACATGCTACGCGTGTACCTACCTTGTCCTATGTAATCGTTTCTAGTTACTATTTAATCATAATTTGTTAGTCATGACGCTTAGTATGTGCGGCTATTTTTCTAACTTTAAAGGTCTTGCTTTTGGCAGTAAGATATTACTTGGCTTTTACGACCTTACACAGCAGTTTACATGGTGTCGCCAGCTCTGAGGTCCCGGGTTAGATTTCTGGTCGGGTCAGTGAAAAAAAACAGTTTTTATACATATTCTCTGGTCTGGATATTTGTTATACCTTCGTTGTTTCCGACTCCATAACACAAGTGCTCAGGCTATTTACCTTGGGATCAAAGTAATGTATGTGATGTTGCCCCTATCCATTATTATCTATCTATGTATCTATAATATAGATGAGAAATTCGATAGACGTGTTATTTGGTGATCGGAATTAAAATCAGGATCAGGAACTCTGGTCCAGTTCGATCTCCTGGAAGAAGGCTCGTACCAATGAGTTTCTTAAGGGATTTATTCAAAATATGTTATATTAAATTATAAAATAAATAAATATCTTCACGCAATTCCCAATACAGGGGTAGACAGAGGTCTAGTCTAGACAATTAATATATCTACACCTTCCTCCGAAGATATTTTCGGGACAACGTGACAGGTGGTCAGCCCATCGCCGTCTTTATTTCCAAGCCAACGATATAATCCGTACATAAGTTTTTCCAAAACGCATTGGTATTGGTAAAATAGAAAAGTGTATATTATAGACTTTTCTATTTTGTTTGCCATAATTTTATAGGAGTTTCTTTTGGCATCATTTTCACACATTTTCCTGCCACTCGAATCTCATTTGTACATAAAGCATTTCGTAACAGTAATTTTTGATTTTAATTATTGGGCGTTATATATAACGATTTTTTCTAGTTGTTTCTAGTAAATTGTATAAATAACTGAAGAAAAAAATAAGATGGGCAATAACGTCACATATTACTTCGAAGCATATTAAACACAAAGGTAAAAAATTCAGAATTACGTCAAATTCGTGACCCCACGGTCGCTGTGTAGTCTCTTTAACATTTATTGTCGTTCCGTAAACAGACTAAACGGGCAAAAAACATTGAAGATGTACAAATATGGCACGCTTCATGTTCACGACGCGACGAGATCCGCCGGTCGCCCTCTGTTGCCCAAGATCCGATACCATTTCGTTTCTTTGAGCGTAGAAAGTTTAGTAACTAGCGCATTGCAAGGAGATCGGAGATGATATTTGCATGTCGAGGACGGTATCATGTCAAAGGAGCGTAAATACACGTCGCTACCAGGACATTGTATGTTAATGACATTGTTGTCACAGGAATGTGACAGCGATACGCGACTCTCGGGTAACATTTGCGGCCGCTTTTTTGAATTAAAAAGTTTAATGAACTCATAATTGTAATGACGCTAATAACATTAAGCTTGCAGTTTTATGGGTCTTTTTTACATCGCCAGTAATCGACATTATGTGTTTGAAAATATATTGTGCGGTCTAAAACCACAATATAGATAAGAGGATGAATGTGGCCCGTTTAATTGCTCGAACTGTTTATGTTTACAGCACAATCCTTCAATGTCGCAGGGATTTGCTGTTTGAGACTTTAGTCTACGAAATATCTCTGCATTACAGACATACTAAATATCAAAATGCGTCATATTGTACACTAAAACTATAGCTCATTCCCCATTCTCTCAAAAAAGTTGTATTTGGTATAATTTTCCGAGAACGGGGTATAATAAGCTGTCTGGCTGTCGATATTAAACTATTACAGAGTACGAGGACGAATTTGCCGTCAATAATTTGTATAATAACCAATAAATTGTAAACGACCTCTGATTCTGTTTTTATAAAAATGTTAAAAACGTATATATATGAGAACACTTTACAATATTTTACTCCAGTTTTAGTAGTACTAACAATTACTTTAAATCCCACATCTCTTGAATTACAGGCAGCGACTTTACCTACTAAAATGTTCTATTTGTTATTTATTTATGTGAATTAAATTATTTTATTTCAGTTTCAGATTTGGTTTTTATCTCTAATGCGACCTTTAATATTGCGTTTAGATATAATATAAAAATTTAATTGAATCCATTTTTGGTGTTTATACAATTTATTTACTGTTTTAATAGCGTTTTATTATAAATATTCTTGATGATAATTTATGCATACAGTCTTTATTGCGTATCTTTTATCACCTTGCGGTCTGCGAGACTCTGTAACAGTAGGAGCTGATGATTAAGTGCCTTGGAGTAACACAGCCGAGTGCTCCTGTGATTGCTAAGACCCTAATAGAGACTGTCGGCTAGTCACGGCCTTGTCAGTATCGGCTATACTGCTAACCACAATATAGGTCGGCTAGGGGCATTATTCTACAACGATTTTTATGGTAGTTTTAAATAAAGAACGTTACTTTTTAATTAGGCAAATTAAACATGACGTGAAATTAGACATGGTTGTGTTATTAAGTTTCTTGACGACCATCCTGGACGAGTGACGTATATACCTTTTTTCATAGTGTGTGGTCCTATGAGGTCCAGGGTCGATTCCTGGATGGGTCATTGTAGGAAACTAATTTTTTACACTTTCCACAGAATAATTTTTTTGAGACAACGTGACAGGAGCCTGTCATGCCGTCCTTATGTCCAAGCCAATGATATAAATCGTACGTTAGTTTTAAAAAAAAAACTATTGGTACAAGTATTGGGGATCGAACTCTGGCCCCATAACTCGAATTCCGATCACCCAACTATTCGGCTATCGTGACTTTTTTCTTATTTAGTAAAAGATTTCCGTAATTGCATTATTATTAATTATACAGGTAAAACTCTCGGTACAATTTAATGCATTATGCCATAACATTGCGGTTGTAGTCGTCAAAAATTCCTTGCGAATCTAATACTAGCTAAGGTTGATACACAATTAATGAAAATTTAAAAAAAAGCATTGGCAAGAGACCTGGCCACTCTAGTTCATCGCAGCTTTAATGAAATGACGTAATAATTGACGGTGACATATATCAAAATAAACACGAAATCAAAACTTTCAAAGAAAACGTTATTTCGAACCTTTTACTTGGGGGATCAAACTCGTGCCTGATTTGAAGTGGACCTTCCTATCGTAAATAATTAAATAAGGTACGATGTTTGTACTGTTTATTAGCGCTTGGTGTTTTTTTTTTTTTTTTGGAGAACATAAAGCCTTAAAAAACGTCCTGTCGACAACTGTACAAACACCGGCACAGATTTGCGTGTATTCGTAGTTGTTATGATAATAATGATTGCAAGCGCTGTCATTATAATTATGTTATACATTTGCGTATAATGTATTAATGTTATTAAACTGAATTTGATTTTCTTTTGAGTAAATAAAATATTTTAACTTTTGTATGTAGACATAATTTTTCAAAGAAAAGACCTATCAATATACAATTTGAATGCAAAGTGTCAATTGATTTTTATTATACTTTACTAACACTACCTAATAAGTATAGTAAGTTATATATTTATAGTTGAGTTTAGAGTCTTGTGTATTTGAATTTATTTTTTACGAGAATTTGAAAATCTTAAAGTTTTAACCATAAATAAGTTGACGCCTTCTTTCCGAACACCAAATAAATATAACTAAATAAAATATTACTTTTATAATATCACTTTATAATACACCTTATAATTATTGTAGTAGATATACAAAAAACATAGACCTACGTAATAAATACAAACTTAAGGAACACATACACACATTATTATATAAAATATTTAACTATTCTAAATGACTTACCTATGTTGACGCAAGTTATCCTGCCGCTTGAAACTTTTCCCACAAACCTCGCAGCTGAAAGTCAGCTCCGGGCTCTTGTGGGTGCGCTCGTGGATCATCAAGTTGTAAGACTTGGTGAATCTGCGCTGGCAGTACTTGCAGACGAATTCACACTTGGGGCGCAGTTTACGCCTAAAATCCCGTGTATGATCCTCGTCGATTTGCATCACGGCGAACATTTTGTCGGGTCTATGGTGCTTGCGCGACGTGCAGGGCTTGGAAGCCTACGACAACAAATTAAAACAATGAATAAACTACAAAACCTTGTTTAAATAAATAAGTACGTTAACAAAATAATAATACTCATACGATATCGATTAAATACACCACGTTATTACTAAATATAAAATGCAGTAAATCCTTAAATGTGTTATAATATCACATCATATTGATTTACGATCGCACTGATCGGTATAATGATACCTATTAATGCAAAGTTGCATCAAATGTTTATGTAAATTTTCGTCAATAATTTTATGGTTATGAAGCAGGCACTTAACGAAGCTGTTCACGGCGCATAATTAACACGTAAGGATTTATTTAATAACATTATTTAATACGCACCTTCGACGAATCGATTACAACAGATATAATCGAATCAAAAGCGACTGTATTCTCCTACTTACAACACTTTCACTTTAATTTATTACATTAAAACTACGATTTAAAAGGCGTCCTTAAAACTTCGCTGCTAAGATTCAATAAGCAAAGGCACTCTGAAACGTGAACGGAGGAATAAAAATTGCGAAGAATTAGATTGACTAGATGTGTCAAAATACGTGCGACCAGGAGCGGGTGCGTTTGGCAACTGCGCTGTCGAGAGGGTGGTGAAACTACTGATAACGTTACGCGGAAGGCGCACGAAGCCCCCACCATGTGCGCACGAGTGAATGAACAGGTAGCGCGACGGTAGGCTGATGCCTCGAACTGGGAAAATGCGAAACACGTAACGTAGAGATCTCTACGCCAAAGTTAGGACCAAATGATGTATGCAGGACCGATTTAGAAATGATTACTTCATAACAAACGATTAACATGAACTTCATTTGCAAAAACGGAACGGTTTAAGTTTCAACTGGATCAGAATTATGAACAAGTTATAAATTATCACAATATGATAATTTTATCTTGCGTGTTTATATCGAACACGGCCACATTTGTTTTTTAAAAATATAACTTTCATTTACGTTCAATATTATGCCTTATAAATAACGTAAATGGTACTTACTATACTATGTACTTCGTTATAACCTAATTTGATGTGAAGACAATGTCAAAATGTTGTAGAAAACGATAATGCACTAAGACATGAGACAATCGCAAAATAAAAGCAGATTAAAATTTACTTATTCATACAAATCAAACTTGATCTGTTGTTCATAGGTGTACCATCTATCTAATTACAAATTGTAGTTATTAAATATACGCATTGTCCGTTAAATTAATAACTGCAGAATTTACTAAAACCGCTAACACATTGAAAACGAATTAGTCATTTTATACCTTAAAAATTTTAATTAATTATTAATTAATTTTAATGTCAATAACTAAACAAATAACAAAAAAAAAGTCATCGCAAATTAATAATATGCCACCGAATGGAATATTTGAAATGTTTTATTTTGTTTGTTTGTTTGCGTTTGAGAAAACGAAAAGCGACGGAAGCGCAGTTAACAAAATGAGAATCCATAATCTGTGCATGAGTTTATTTCTATCATGTTTACTTCTTTCGTCGTTAAAATGTAGTGTTCGACGTTCGTAATAGCTTTAAATAAGCCTTGATTTTAACTTTGAAATAAATTTTGTCCCAATTTTTTCATGATAATTTGCCGGTACTTCAAAAGTACCGTATGTTCGAAATTATTCCATTATATCAAGGGTACGAAGTAGTCGTCTGTGGGAAAGCGATCGCTAGCTCGCGGCACTACCAGCATTTCACTCACGATCCCCACATGACCCTCACTTATTTTGGCACCGGCGCCGCAACCGGTAAATTGGAGATTGTTTTCGGCTTCTGTTACTACTTAGCTTGAGGGGATACTTAAATACTTTCCAGATTACGTTATGGTTTCATACCGAGAATATGTAACATTATTTTCGTATAAACAATTCCGAATTGTTCCAATCGCCGAGTGGTTAGGTGACCGGAATTCGAGTCAAGAAACTCCATTTAGTTCCCAGGTTTTTCCCAATCAGTTTCAAACAATCAGTTTTTTGTTAACAAACGCTACACATGCATAAAGATGAAATACAATTCCGAAATGTATTTACTATTTTGCAATTTATTTTCTTGTAATTATTCTTTTGTTTTATACTACAACGTTACTATTAATTCAAAAAACCATAGATTCTGAGTCGTATGTTAATTGATAAAATAAAAAAAAATACTTTTTATATATGAACATAGCCTTTAAAGTGTTAAGTATTCATATTTATGTGTCTTAAAAGCCAGTAAGAGAAAGGCGTAAAAATACAAGGGAGAAACATTTACTGCCGTAAACCGTAACGGTTATATTCATAAACGCTAAATCACGCATTTGAACCTTCATAGTAAGAGTATATAAGTGATTTTCTAAGCATGCGGGATCATAATCAACCTGTAATCACGTTACAGAGAATATAGCTTCATTTTGATTTGAAACCGTTTAACATGATACTGAAAGTCTTTTATCTTAAAGACTTATAAATAAACTGCGTAATAAACCTATAACTGCAACGTCTTCTTTAGAATGTTGCTAATTTTTATAAAATATGAAACCTTTCTTATTATATACATAAGTGATTCAAAAAAATTACTGACATGGGTTGTGATTCGAACCCGCGACCATCGCTGTATCTTAGTTCACCAAAAAATCTACTAGTTTATACAGGTTGTGGGATCAAAATCTGCTTTGCAGTTGATTTTTTTAATCCCATTATTTTTTTAAATGTAAATAAAAGAGCAAATCTTAATAAGTTACTACAATACTATATCGTTATGGCAATCCTTCAAAACCGCAAATTCACATAATCAAATAATTTTAAAATAATACGACCACCATTTACATAGTCTGTATCTATCCGACGATAAGCATTAATTACGTTGGAGTATCACGAGCAGAATAAGATTATTGTCTCTAAGTTCTTTAAATATGTTGAAAAAGCTTAATCTTTGTTATCAGAATATTTCGGCATTTACGGTAACAAAAGCGTACGTATAATTTCTGATGAACAGTTGATATGGTCACAAGATGTCGCTTCATGTCAAAAAAGCGTGCCCCATATGGAATTAAAATACTGACTTGCGAGGGAATTTGCAGAAAACGAAAAAACCGAATCGGTTTTCTTCAGAAGAAAAGCTTCTTTAATTTTATCTTAAATATATTAGTTCAGTATTATTAGATATAGATATAAGTCACGATAGCCGAGTTGTTGGGTGGTCGGAATTTCGAGTCGAGAGACCCGAGTTCGATCCCCAGGTGGCAGTACCAATGAGTTTTTCAAAAAACTTATGTACGAATTTCATCGTTGGCTTGGACATAAAAGGCGGCGACGGGCTCACCACCTGTCACGTTGTCCCGAAAATATCTTCAGTGGAAGGTGGGTCAAAGGGACTTAATTGTCTAGACTTGACCTCTGTCTACCCCTGTATTGGGAATTGCGTGAAGATATTTTATATTTTATTTTTTTTTTATTTTTAGTATTATTAGAGCGATTCGTATTGCTACAATATTTTAAAAATAAAATACATAAATTAGTAGAAAAAATACTATAAAAAAGTTCTGCCAATATAGAATGTATTTGTTTCTATAAAATTTCAAAACCTGGAGAATCATGCCTATAGCAGGCAGCAGGTATGAATTTAATTATTATTTTTATTATGTAATTAATAATTAGGTATCAAAATTTTTATTCTGAAATTTTCTTATTTTAATTTGTTTGATTATAAAATATTCAAGGTAGATGTTGAGTCATTAGTAAATAACAATTAATGTAAGTGTACACATCTGCATATGTATTTTAATATTTTACTTAATAATGTCATACTCTTTTTAGGTTATACCGTTCATACCATGATATAGTATGTTTTTACTTTATTTATACTTGACCGCCTTCTTGCATAGTTTATCTGTACATATAAATAAAATTGAAGTGTCTGTTTGTAATTCCAAATATACAACTTTTCGCTAAATGCATTTGTAAGCATATACGGTACTTGCATATAAAAACGATTTTTAAAGTTTTTCTCCGTTTGCCTGTCTGCTCCGGCTAATCTCTGAAACGGCTGGACCGATTTTAACGGTAATGCCACTTGCAGATAGGTGATATTATAAGCAGTAGCTTAGGCTACTTTTATATTAGAAAAATAATTAGAGTTCCGCGTTCAGGGCTAAACCACGTGCAAAGCCGCGGGGAGCAGCTAGTACATAATATTTACTTAGCATTCTTTCTCTTATTAACTAACGAAAATTATTAGAAGCGGATCTTCACGTGACTCAGGTTATTGTAAGCCTCTTATTGACATGTAGTTTTCAAAATATATGACTCACTACGACTTGTGGCTTGAACTTCTGACATGATTATATTTCATAGAATAGTTGATCATGTTCCTAGTTACCCGTCTACGAACGTTTGAACGGAATTTATTATATATTCACGCATCCCTATTACTGAGGTAGTTAGATATCAAGACATCTAGTCCACGACGTGGTAAGTAGTAAGTCTGTCGCCATCTTAGTGGCCAAGCCTATGTTACTCACCGTAAGTACATTTGGAACATTAAATTAAATCAATTCATATAAAAGAACCAAGTTTTTCTAGGATCCAACTCAATTTTATGATTCGAATTCAGATTGCCCTGTCGTGGTTTTTACTTTGATGGAAAAACTGATCTTATAATAAAAAAAAATAATTGTTACTAAGTAAATCGCTATATTACTTGTAACAACACATTCCCTCTAAATAAAAAATGAAAATTCGCCAAAACTCCACCGAATGTTAATAAAAAATGGGACACTAAGTTATATCATATTTATCTTCGCAGTATATAGTTATTAAGCGTGCATTAACGAGTGTCGACAAAATATTTATTGTATAATAAAATACTACAGTTATGATGCGTCACTGGAGGTGAGAATCTTGCGGTTTGCGCATTTGTTTTAAAAGTTCTGACTCAAAATGTTATCGTTAATTAAACGGGTCGAGTGAAGAATGTCGGTGATGTCGTAAAAATATTCATCAAATACGACTGGGTTTATGGTCGAATGTTGTAACAGAAGGCATATATGAATCGATTTTATATTATCTGCTTTCTTCAAAATTTTATCTGTGGAATATACAATTATTTTAGCGCTATTTTTAAACTGAGATATTGTATCAATATTATTTATTAATTTCAACAAATTTCTACTGATGTACACCGCTCTTCATCCATTGACTTCCCGCAACTCTACAAGATACCCCATTTTGCAAAGGCTCGTCTTGCGTTAATTATATGAGATTACTAATTTCTTCTCTTTACGGCGACGGGCTCACCACCTGTCACGTTGTCCCGAAAATGACTTCGGTGGAAGGTGGGTCAAAGGAACTTAATTGCCTAGACTTGACCTCTGTCTACACCTGTATTGGGAATTGCGTGAAGATATTTTTTTTTTTAATTTCTTCTCTAATTGTTTTGAGTTCTGACTAACTTGTGTCAAACTATGTAGCTTTGTTCTATTTGTTGTTATTGGGGATTCCGTGAAGATATTTATTTATTATTATTTATTTAAATATCTTCACGTCACGATAGCCGAGTTGTTGGGTGGTCGGAATTTCGAGTCGAGAGACCCGAGTTCGATCCCCAGGTGGCAGTACCAATGAGTTTTTAAAACTTATGTACGAATTTCATCGTTGGCTTGGACAGAAAGGCGGCGACGGGCTCACCACCTGTCACGTTGTCCCGAAAATATCTTCGGTGGAAGGTGGGTCAAAGGAACTTAATTGCCTAGACTTGACCTCTGTCTACACCTGTATTGGGAATTGCGTGAAGATATTTTTTTTTAATTTCTTCTCTAATTGTTTTGAGTTCTGACTAACTTGTGTCAAACTATGTAGCTTTGTTCTATTTGTTGTTATTGGGGATTCCGTGAAGATATTTATTTATTATTATTTATTTAAATATCTTCACGTCACGATAGCCGAGTTGTTGGGTGGTCGGAATTTCGAGTCGAGAGACCCGAGTTCGATCCCCAGGTGGCAGTACCAATTAGTTTTTTAAAAACTTATGTACGAATTTCATCGTTGGCTTGGACATAAAGGCGGCGACGGGCTCACCACCTGTCACGTTGTCCCGAAAATATCTTCGGTGGAAGGTGGGTCAAAGGGACTTAATTGTCTAGACTTGACCTCTGTCTAGCCCTGTATTGGGAATTGCGTGAAGATATTTTATTTTTATTTTTTAAATATCTTCACGCAATTCCCAATACAGGGGTAGACAGAGGTCAAGTCTAGACAACTTAGTCCCTTTGACGTGGGTCAACTTTCACCGAAGATATTTTCGGGACAACGGACAGGTGGTGAGTCCGTCGGCGTATTTATGTCCATGCCAACGATATAATTCGTACATAAGTTTTGAAAAACCCATTGGTACAAGCCTGCCAACTGGGGATCGAACTCAGGTCTCCAGACTCGAAATTCCGACCACCCAAATGACTATCGTGACTTTTTTGTGTCAAACTATGTAGACGGCTCTTTCTTCTCTCAGTCTGCTGTTCTTACACTAAATTTAAATCAAATGTAAAAATATATGTTATAGATCAAATCACGTAAAGAAACCCCAAGCATAGCTACTAAAGTTCATTAACTACTATAAAAGTTATTCAACTTTTGACTTTCTCATTCATCAATAATTACATGTTGTCTCTATTCTATAGAAAATACCTAGACGCCATAGATCCTCGATACCACGACGCAATAGAACCATAATGTCCTCAGTAATAACGAAAGTTGTAGACATTAAAAGCAATAAATAGTAATAAAAAACAGCAAAACACGAGTTAATAAAAAACTAATAATATAAAGATTTTGCAAACATTTACACATAGTAGGAAAATAACATGTTAACTAACACAAAAATAAAAAAAAGAACCAATTAATGTTAATAAATTAGGAAACCACTTTCTTCTGGATCGAATATTTATAATGTCGAACGGATAGACAAGTAAACATGGGCATAGAATGTAATATGCTCATTCCGCCTCATTAAGAACATTGTACAGAATCTCACACAACCATTATCTTTGAAAACACAGCGCACAGCTCTTAATGATCACAACAAAAACTGCCACTTCGAACTTAATTACGCAAAATTCCACAAACGAATAAGAGAATGGTACTACTAAAATGAAATTCTTACTCGATTGTCTGCAACTTTGTAACAGCAGCAACTTTTTAGTTATCGACAAAACTTGAATGCTCATCACTTCGCGTATTATACAGACGGTTTTAAAGAGTATTGTCTAGACTCGGTAATGGATAATGATAAATGAGAATCTACGTTAAATAAGTATTGATAATGAAACAGAACAGGTTGCGATGTTTTTAATGTTTAAGCTTCGAACTATTGATGTATAGATTATGACAGCTATAAACAGCTTCAACTTTTGTTCCTGATACAATAACAATTTATTATGATATAATAAAAATCTTTGTTGTGAAGACCACTATGTTGCACTACTTATCTCAGATTTCGAATTTTAAAAATAATTGTAAACATGTTATCTGATTTTAAATTAAACGATTTTCGAATTTTATCGCGTTTTTAATTAGTTTTTACAAACTATTTTTATTTCTCAACGTTTCGATGCTGTAAAGCATAACGCATACGCGATAAAATCCGAAAATCGTTTTATTTAAAATGTGTAGTATTCGCGTAAATAAAAGAAATCATTATGTTATCTGATATTAAGAACTCAGTATTAGCACAAGATTGAGAATACAATAAATTAATATAAAAGATATGGAAAATTACAAGAAACAATTAGAGGAACAGAGAAAATTTTGAAAAATAGTTTCTTGTTCTTATTTGTATTTTATAGTCCGAGTGGTTGGAGTCAAGAGACCCGAGTTTGATCCCAAGGCGACGGGCTCTAACCAATTAGTTTAAAAAAAAACCATATTAATATATTATGAACGATTACAGCTCACCACCCGTCCAAAAAATGTCTTCCGTGGACGGTGGGTCAAAAAGACTAGTCTGGACCTCTATCTTCCCCTGTATTGGTAATACCGTGAAGATATTTTTTAACTTATAAACCATAATTCCTAAGTAATTTTAAAAAATTGTATTTTATAAAATTACTTAGGAATTATGGTTTGCAGTTCCTACAAGAATCTATATTCTCTTCTTTCCATTTTACAGTTCATAAATTCTGTTGCTTAACGCATGTGAAATTTCAACCCGATGTCTTTAATCTAAGTTAGTCAACATTTCAAACCTTTTTACATAGCCTTAATACAGTTAAAAATTTACTTCATCATCACATAAAATTAGATTGAAATTGATCAACCTGATAAATTAGCGATCATGATGACAATAGTGGATTTACCTAATCTTCATAAATGTAATAATATGTATGATGAAAAATGTCAGACGATGTCCATACTTAATTCAAAAAATTCCGTGAGACTTCCTTAAAGTTTTCAAGATGGTTCAAAGACTTGTACATCTAAAGCGTATCGGTTTCCAAAATTCGCAATTACAATATAAATTCAATTCAAAATATTCACGTCATTCCCAATACAGGGGTAAACAGAGGTCTAGACAATTAAGTCCCATCGACCCACATTTCACCAAAGATATTTTTGGGACAAAGTGACAGGTGATGAACCCGTCGCCGTCTTTATGATAAGTAACTGTTATAAAAAAATAATTGTATTGAAAATCTAATTGGTACGAGCCTACCTTCTAGGGATCTTTCTCGGGTCTCTGGACTCGAAATTCCGACCACCCAACCACTCGGCTATTGTGGCTTCTCTTTAATTCGCAATCTCGCAATTTAAAATATGATTTTCTAATTTACAAATTTAATTAAAGCAATATAATATTCGTTTCTCTGTCTTAAATATCTCTGTCTAAAATTCACTATATAAACGAGAAACACACACCAAATTGTATTACGACAGCGCTGCTCGTGCGCTCTCTTTATTGTACATTTCAACAAGAAATTTTATGTTTATCATTCTATTTGACATTTTTACGAACAATGAATATTATCCTGTCTCCCTCTTTTTGATAGCCATCAGCATTGTGAAGAGAAGGACAGGATACAATAGCTTGTTCTGTTATTTTTTTATCAAAGAATAGAAGGTAATCAGCTGAATCATGATATTTAAAAAATGCCCTATCAGTTAATAATAATTTAAATGAATTATTTTAATTTTTTATTAATTTTTTATTTAAAATTACAGGTTTCTTATAATTCAACATTTCTGTTTAAAATCCATAGAAAAGTGATTGTTATAAATAATTTAAATTTATAATAATCCGAATTTATGAAAAGTCACGATAGCCGAGTTGTTGGGTGGTCGGAATTTCGAGTCGAGAGACCCGAGTTCGATCCCCAGGTGGCAGTACCAATGAATTTTTCAAAAACTAATGTACGAATTTCATCGTTGGCTTGGACATAAAGGCGGCGACGGGCTCACCACCTGTCACGTTGTCCCGAAAATATCTTCGGTGGAAGGTGGGTCAAAGGGACTTAATTGTCTAGACTTGATCTCTGTCTACCCCTGTATTGGGAATTGCGTGAAGATATTTTATATTTTTTTTATAATAATCCGAAGGCCTTAGAAACACTTTTCATGAAATGAGTCTTAGGTACTAAAGCATGGCATTGAAAAATGGTTTAACTTATTTGGTGTCTCAAGCTAATTATTTGTCATAATTGTTTTTATTCTGATGGTCTATTTAAAAATTACTCTGTAGCTTGACCTGTCCATAGCTGTTTTACTTTGCAATAAAAACCCTAATTTATCAACTAAAAATAAAAATACACTGCTTTATCACCCTAGTATATCTCATTAATGAAATCTCATAAAATTAAAATAACTTTTAGTAACAGATCTCTTATCAGAAAACTTAAATAAAACAAAATATTAGTGGAAGTAAACTTTGGCAATATTTATAGCACCCTTTAGATCGATTATTTTAGATTTTTGCTACATTAAAAACAACTAGAAATATAGATAAATAAACTTTATAGAATATAAAAAAATAATTTCTTAATACAAGATAGTAGAAGGTAATCATGGGACTTAATGTCCTGTTTATAAAATCGAAGCCTAGTACGGGGTCGGTATAATAATATAACAATTTAAATTCAAGTTCGCCGGACTAAGCCGAACCAAATTATAATATACAAATGAGCGGGTGAGCAGAAATAACTAAACAGTTTATGTCCCGCGCTTTCCCACAGGAACGGTATGCGCCGAGATCGGCACAGAGACACGGTAAGAGTCGACACGCTACACATTTTCAATGCATCAAAACTTGTAACTAAATTTCAGAGTAATGTAATTTTATAAACTGTAATTTAATATCTACACTACTTTTATGCCAGGCTTGTTTATATTTAATTGTTAATGATTACATTCATTAATTGATAATGGCTCTGAATTTGCGTGCTTTATACGTGACAGGAAAGGAATTCAATTATCAGTTATTAATTAACCTTGATTTCGATTACGAAATAGTTCAAATATCGTAGTGTTGAAGATCTTATAAGTAAAACTGCTGCCAAGCTTGCTGCTTTACCTACTAAACGTTCTTATAAAACTTATTATAAATTAACAAAACCCACATTCCACATACACGTAAACAATTGTTTATAAGCGAAGCTTGTGCTGCGTGAAAACATTTGTAATTTGATTATAATGGATAGATACGTACATTTTCAGTAAGCAATTTATACTAATATATCTAACGAAAGCAGATACTCAATAAAAAAATTAAATTAATGTTATGTAAAAAAATTTAAAGGACAAAAAGTCGGCGACGGGCCTTTCACCTGTCACGTTGTCCCGAAAATATCTTCGGTGGAAGGTGGGTCAAAGGGACTTAATTGTCTAGACTAGACCTCTGTCTACCCCTGTATTGGGAATTGCGTGAAGATATTTTATAAAAAAAACTTAAGCTAAGACCACTCAACTCCACTCCTTGTGAGAAGGCGCGGAGTATCCGAGTGTCGGCTGATATATTGGAGCTGGGCCGCGCAGCCTCCGGCGCAGTCCGCGTCGACTCGCGCCCACTGCGCTTCGACTCTACCTACCAGTCTCTTATCCACATAGCTTTATTGCTATAATTTTATATATAATTTGAGCGTTGATTTGATAAGAAATATACCAGAATAACAGTTTTGTTTTATTACTTGTAACGAAGTGTAATTTGCTAAATATCATGACGATAATTTAATTTGTGCTAACTTTTATATGATAACAATTAAGCATTGATATCGTTAAAGAAAACGCCAAAAACCTCTCTTTGTTGTTAAAACTAGCATTAAATAAAATTCCCATCTCCACTCCATGGCTGATATAGGTATATAAATGAATATTTCATATGGTAGGAATATATCTAGGCCGTTTAAAAACTGAGCAAATCGTTACATTATTAGTAATAATTTTCAATTTAATGTACTGTAATTTACTGTTTCAATGTAATGTACATCTTAAAATCTCATTAAAGCCCAGTCTATTTTGAAATTATTTCATCTAATAAAATACCATGAAAATTACGAATAACTTTATCTAAATGATCGTCTATTAGTCAATTAGATTTTAACCTAAATGAAATTTTCATTAATTAACAGTCCGTATCCCACTTTATTCATTAAGGTACCTAACATGTCTATAAACTACATCAATAATTATATTCACTTCTCCGAATTTAATTGACTAAAAAAATGAAATCATGTTAATTTAATTACTTAGACGATGTGTTTAAATTTTAACTGAATTGATAATTTGTAAATTACTTAAAAATTAACATAAAATGTTGTTCCTACGTACACTCTTATAATTGTGAATATCATTTTGTTTTTTTCTATTTATTAGCATAATATTTAAGACAAATCAGAAGTTATCAAACGATCTATACTCTCTAGCTAATTCGTTACAGTAATCTCCCGTCTAAGTGAAACGTCAAAGAAATCGGATTACCGCTTTGAATATCACAACCATATAAAATTAAATCCACCTCTCCTGAATCCCAATTCCCGATTCCTCTTTCCGTTCCTCCCTAATTCCCTACGGGGTGGGCGGGCCGGCACGGTAGCTCAGTAAATACGCACACATTTACACCGTAGACTCATTTACATGGTGTTTTCATGTGTGGGTGTCGGCTACCGGTTTACGCTGCGGCCAATCAAAGGCTGTAGGTAAAAAGTCGGTGGGTTATGCTTCCACGCATTCATTCACATGTGGTGGCACAATCTACGAATGAATGGGGATGGATTATAATTAAAATTTTCAACTGTAATTTAACAAAAATATACGTTTAACAAAAATATCGGAAAATTATTCGGTACCCTAATTTTTTATGCATAGGTAATTAGTTTACTAAACAGATAACTAACTATCGCGTACAAATAGAGACTTACTTTTTTGTTTTTCATTTCACATGAAGACGTTCTTTGTTAAATTTTACAAAATATTATTATGAACTGAAAACAAAGTCTATCTGTTATTCTATTGTTGTCTAATTGTTTTTTTTTTTTGACAAATTTTGGAATTTTTTGTATTTTGGATTTTTGAGTTAACTTATTTCGTTTACCAAGCTTTTATTAAACGAGTTACTATTTAATAAAGGAAGGTATAAACCTAGAAATACTGCAGTGGATATTTAAAGTACTACACGACGATTACACGACTATCACAGATCTTTGAGGGTTACCACCTGTCACGAATAATTAACGTGTAAAGACTCGAATAATTGATGTTACCAAAAAAGCTGTAACTAGAAATCCCAATTACTTCTTATTGGTGACATGGTCCATAGGCAATATAAGCTACGTCATATATCTTAAATATGTGATTTTTTATATCATGTAGTACAAAAATAATGTTCAACTATCTGCCACTAAAAGCAGTTACCGATTAGGTTGTGATCAGAATTAAACACGGGACCGAATAAAACCCATTCTGAATAATAAAACCCTACTGACCAGTCATTTTTGACAGCTTCATCAAAAGAGAACTAAATGAAGTGCGAAATGGCTTATTTAGATAAAATGTAATAAAAGTGACAAGTGAACCCACCACACTACAATACATACAAATGATATCTGTAATTAGTGACTTTAAAATATGGTGTGCTCTGTGGTTTTCTACGCCATGGCATTTTTTCCAAATTTCAAAGTTTTTAGTACAGTAATGGGTAGTCCAGTTTTAGTAGTAGTCCAAATATTTTTTTATTATTTGATGTTTATTTGTGTATTTGAATTTATATTGTTTTGGGGAAGGTTCGGCGGCTATTTAATTTAGTTCATTGACGTACATCGAAACATTATGAAAGTGAGTGGTTATATTTATAACCAAAAATTGTTAAATGATTCCGTTTCATATAACGCTTTTATAAATGCAAATTGGCAAATCAAAATCCCTACTATCCTAATAATATTGTAAGTTAAAGTGTTTGTATGTTTGTTACTCAATCACGCTGTGGCATATCAGGCTTAAACAAATTTTTGCAGACATTTTATATTACTTTTTTCATTACTATAAAATAGTACACTTTTGTCAATTAAAATAATCCTGTTCCTATTAAATTTTGAACCACGGCTAGTGAAGTAATAAATCAGTAATTAATATAGTGATTGTAATTAGTCATCGTTATTTAACGCGCGTCGATATTTACTGATACAAAATTAGAAATTTTTAAGCATAATAGTGCATGAGGCATTATAGGTAACGTGAACTTTTTATTATATAATACTGAAGTATATTAACGATTAAAATAAAAAGAAAAAGTGACATGCAACTCAAATGCTTTAACGCATAAACAAACAAACACGTATAACAATAAGCAATTAAAACAAGCCGCATCTTAATCAAGCATTTACAAGATATCCCTTCGTGATCATACATAATCCGTCGCCTTAGGGCTAACGCTTCGTGGTACTACTTCAAAGTTCCTGCGTAATTTGTTAATTTATATTTAGCTATCATTATATGTAGTATTTATTTATCTTCACGCATTTTCCCATTACTGGTGTAGACAGAGGTTGGAATTAGATCCATTCCGTTCACATTCCACCGAAACTTAATATTTATAATTTTACATCAAATTTTGAGAACCTTAATTCATATACGTTACGTATTCAATCAGGATTTATATTTCATCGTATTTATGAAAATACGTTAACCTATATTCTTCTTCACTACAGTTTCTCAAAAGTCAACTGCTGAACGTAAGGCTCTCCAAAAAAGTTTCCATGTTCATTTGTTATCATTATGCAATTTAAATATCGAACAAATTTATAGAACTTTATGAAAGGATATTTACCTAAGGAAGCGCAAAAATCTTCTGACCTCCGACAAGTTGTTAAATAAAGGAGTCATTTCTAATTTACTAAGTATAAATGATTCAGACTGTTGACCCACAGGTTTTACTTGGTGTGATCGTCAATGCGCTGTTCATAGTGGTGGTATCAGAGACTGATTTTCAATGAATAAGAGCAACATCCTACTAAAACATTACTAATAAAGACATAGTGATTACTTTTCAGACATTAGTAATTCGAATCTAAAAGTCATTAGCTCAAGTCACAAAAATAACTTTCAATCTCGAGAATTTGAGGTGGCACGGGCTGTTAACACATAACTTTCATGTGCATATGCGTTAAAAATCGAGCTTCTGTGCACCAATCAGGATGCGGAGGCGTGGCGCGTAACCCGGAGGCGATCGGTGGAGTGTATTCAAAAAACGAACACTTATTCCTTTTTCAAGCTTTTTTAATTTACGATACGCGTGAGAACGTGGGTGGGACTTTCTATTGCCCGCGGCTATTTCCTCGTGGGACGCCAGCAATGAATCAAATATTACTAGACTCTAATAGGCAGGTTCTGTGCAACACATTACTGCAGTGTGGGCAAATTCGTGTGAGCGTAATTACGCGTAAAAGTTACGTCGAACTTGTTTAAGTGTAATTTTCTTTTGAATAAGTAATAGTCTGAACATGAAATTCGATATTTAAAACTCACAGTATTGTAATTTCATTAACTTATTTGATAGATAGCTTGGTAGGTATGGAAAAAATCAGACTACAAAAAATATATGTGTCTAATAGCAGACTATTGGATAAGAAAATTCCACATATTTTACAGCAATAAAATTAAACTACACTCAATACCAATGTAAGAAATCAAAACCGTGTCTTTCTGTGGCTGGAAAAATTCTAAACACTCAAAATTTTCGACCGCAAACAAATAACAAATCTAAATAGATCTAACTTCCTAAGCACACATGCTTAAAAAAATAAAGCAGGTAGACGCGTCACCTGTGGCGCTTAACCACAAACATTTGGGGATGTTCGGGCTTTGGTCAAGTAAACATTATGGTGCGAAATGGCCTCTACAAATATTAAACTCAATGGGTGTAGAGTAACTGAATGAATGAACTTGTTTAGAGCCTGTTGTTAATGAAATCAACTATTTTC
Organism: Sericinus montela; assembly: GCA_029286605.1. Taxonomy (NCBI): domain Eukaryota; kingdom Metazoa; phylum Arthropoda; class Insecta; order Lepidoptera; family Papilionidae; genus Sericinus; species Sericinus montela. The sequence continues at coordinate 2,451,942 of JAGSMR010000020.1, forward strand.
TTACAACTAATAATAAATAAATAAAATAATAATGTAAAATTAAATAAATAAATAATAAATTTATGGACGAGTTGATCGCTATAAAATGTATAACCGGAACAAGTGTAAGAATATTTGAATAAGAATATTTTGTGTAAGAATATTCTTGTAATAATTTAATACCTCATGATACGTCAATAAATATTTAAAATAATCCTTGCAACGTATCCTTATCAATAAAATTTCATATTTCTAATTTGCCTAAACCCAATTAACTGCAAAAAAGCCTTCGTTCATAATTCAATTGTACAACAATAAAGATTAAATTACATTCAATAAATTACATCCCTACAAAAGGCTGTTTGAAACGAATTCATCCCTTTACGGAAATTTTTATGATTCACAGTAAAGTTTATCGAAGCATAATGTTATCAGAAACAAGAAGTACCTGTCGGTAAATACTCAAAGGAACTACGCACAAAGAAATTTGCCCGTGCCCTACCCGTAAACAAACAAAACTTTGCGATAAGCCATCAACAGTGGATAAGCTAATAAAAAAAACGTTGCGTAAAACTCAATATTGTAAATAAGGAATTAGCATAAGCGTTGTTAAGAAATATAAAAAAATTTAAAGGCCTTTACAAAGAAGAATCCTTCCCTTTTTATCAACATACATTTATGATATAGTAATATTCGAAATTCAATGTTGTTCAATACAACACTGACTTACATTCAAGTTATAGGCAATAAATTTGAAATAAATTCTTTTTATCTTCTGCTAATATCTACCGTGTGAAGGAGCCGCAATTCTATCTCGTGTGTCTTACAAATTTAGTGTCGGTAATGTCCGGAAATAGACGTAAATGCGACTCGTAACGTAAACTCGTAGGACTTAATAAGTCTAAGGTAATTCTTTAGTAAGTCACAATTAAATTCTTTGGATAATAATTAGCGGATATCCTAAGATGCGAGTTGCTACAATTACAATAATATCTTAATAAATATCTTCAAAAATATCTTAATATTCATAAATATCTTCACGCAATTCACAATAGACAGAGGTCTAGGTGGTGAGCCCGTTGCCGTCTTTATGCCCATGCCAACGATATAATTCGTACATAGGTTTTTGAAAAACCCATTGGTACTAGCCTGCCACCTGGGGTTCGAACTCGGGTCTCTTGACTCGAAATTCCGATCACACAACCACTCAACACTCGTTACTTGCCATTACGGCTGGGGAAAAGCCTATAAAATAAATATCTTCACGCAATTCCCAACACAGGGGTAGACAGAGGTTAGTCTAGACAATTAAGTACCTTCGACCCACCTTCCACCGAAGATATTAATTAGATACAACGTGATAGGTGGTGAGCCGTCGCCGTCTTTATATCCATTCAACGATATAAATCGTACAAATTTATTTTTGAAAAACCCATTGGTACGAGCCTACCACCTGGGGATCGAACTCGGGACTCTTGACTCAAATTCCGATCACACAACCACTCAACACTCGTTACTTGCCATTACGGCTGGGGAAAAGCCTATAAAATAAATATCTTCACGCAATTCCCAACACAGGGGTAGACAGAGGTTAGTCTAGACAATTAAGTACCTTCGACCCACCTTCCACCGAAGATATTAATTAGATACAACGTGATAAGTGGTGAGCCGTCGCCGTCTTTATATCCATTCAACGATATAAATCGTACAAATTTATTTTTGAAAAACCCATTGGTACGAGCCTACCACCTGGGGATCGAACTCGGGACTCTTGACTCAAATTCCGATCACACAACCACTCAACACTCGTTACTTGCCATTACGGCTGGGGAAAAGCCTATAAAATAAATATCTTCACGCAATTCCCAACACAGGGGTAGACAGAGGTTAGTCTAGACAATTAAGTACCTTCGACCCACCTTCCACCGAAGATATTAATTAGATACAACGTGATAAGTGGTGAGCCGTCGCCGTCTTTATGTCCAAGCAAACGCCATGAAACGTACATAGGTTTTGAAAAAGCGGGGCATCGAACTCAGGTCTCTCGAATAAAATTCCGATTAACCAACCACTCGGCAATCGTGACTTCTTTCTATCTAGTAAACATAAAAAATTAAGGTTAGATTCCTATGCATTCACATATTTTTTCTTATCAAATTTAGTTGTAGTATTCGCATTGTCATTTATAAATTATCCAATTTATATATTAAACGGAGAATTAAATCTCGGGGCGCAAGTATGCATAGTTTTATTTTAATAAAAACATTTTAAAAAAGGAAAAAGAAACCAAAACTCCTATACGTATATAATTTGCGTTTTTGCGATTACAAACCACCAATTGAAGAAGGCGAAGAAGGCGCGTGCTAATAATCTGCTACTGTGTTACGAATCATAAACTAAGAGACGGTGGTCCATTAACAGATAATCATCAATTTTCGCTGGTCTTCATTTTACTAAAACGTATTTTTTAAACACTGAAAATTAAAAACCATTACGACGTTTAATACGTTAAAAATTAAAAACCTTTCAAACTGTCAACGTTCTATATCCCAAAGAGGTGGAATACGGAATGTAAACCTATTTTCAGCAGTATCATTAGCTGTTTTCTAGCACTAGGATTTTAGATTTTTAAATTTAAGATGACTTAAAACGAATTAATCATCATCATAAGAAATGAATCACTATTGACGACTAATAGTCGTCGTTTTTTATTGATACCTATCGCAATATTTGTAATTACTAATTTTTAAGCTCTATGACTATAAAATTCATTTGTCAGTAATTACGTATGTAAATTCATTTGAACCTTGAGACTTCACGATGTCTGAACATGAGCTATGTTACCACGTAGCTCATGAAGAATGAAGAAGTATTTTAACATTTAATTAAGAAACAAAAATAAAAACAAAGCGACATTCTGTACAGACACCCCGCGGCGACACTCTGGCATCTTTAGGTGATTAAACGAATTCAGTGTTCGATAAATGCAAATTTTGTTTCTTTAATACGTATATTTATATAAAAAATATTTATAAAACATCTCAAATTGTATATCAAAGCTAAAGAATATGTAATTGATA